>CM038680.1:460479741-460849641 GCA_021605205.1 Aegilops longissima
TCAACATGGCATTTAAGCAAATTAAGGCAAACAGCAAGTTAAACATTTTTAAACATGGATTAAAGTTGGATATTATGAAGCTAGATAAAATTCTAAGCACTTTACATGTTTAAATCATTTTAAACCGATGCACGGTTTGTGAGTTATTAATGCATGAACATGAGGGGTTTTTCTGTAAAACTGGTAAATCCTGGGATAATGCAAAAAAAATCACATATCTGAAAAAAATAGATCGGGCCGAAATCTGATGGGCGCTGGGGCGCTCACCATGGGCTTCAGCCCGTCGGTGGAGAGGGGAAGCAGGAGGCTGGAAGGGGGCGCTGGGCCTTGGGGAGGCGCTGGCCCATGCGCTCGTCAACGGGAGCGGCGCGGGCGCCAAGCGATCGTCTCGAACAGAGGCAGGAGCGGGACTTGGCGTGATGCAGATGATGGGCGGAGCAGGCGGCGATGGACTTGGCGGTCTCCGGTGGGGCGGCGCGGCGACCTGGAGCCAGGGACGAGGCTGGGCGCGTCAGCCGCCGAGCAAGCGAGCCGCTCGTTCGTTTCTGACGAGAAGAAGCAGGCGGCCGCGGGACTTGCGGCGTCGGTGGAGCAAGAAGCAGGCACGGCGGCGCTGAGGACACCGGCGGGCGTGGGTTCGGAGGCCAGGCGCTGGTCGTGGAGGTCGAGGCAGGGGCGAGGTCGAGCTTGGGGACGAGCTGCCCCGGTGATGAGGCAGGTCAACAGGAGGAGGCGGGCGCGCTCGGGAGCAGCAGATCGATCAGCTCGATCGGGAGGCAGCGCTGGCTTCAGGCGGCTTGAGGAAGAAACAGAGGAGGAGCCCGGCTTGCTCATTTGCAGGTCGAGGTCGCCGGCGGGCAGGCTCGTCAGAGTGGCGCGGTGACGAGGGGCTCGTTCTCTTGGACGAGAGGACGCTCGGGCCTCGGGAGCAGAGGAGGCGGCGGTGGAGGCTTTGCTCGCTGGGTCACTGCGGGAGCACCTGGATAGGGGCTCGAACGAGCAGGGGATCGGGCGAGGTGGTAGGAGGCTTGCGGGGGGAGACAGCAGGTGAGGTGGAGTTGGATCGAGAGGAGTTTTGGTTGGCCGGGCGTGCAAACCGAGGAGGAACAGAGTGGCGGCTGCGGGATGGAATGGTGGATGGGACAGGGGAGATCCCGAGGAAGGAAGGCAGGTGAGTGTGCGGCGGCGGCTAGGGTAGGATCCCTAGAAAATAGGGTTTGGTCTAGGTAGGGGTTGGTCTATATATAGCAAAGTGGGTTTTTGGGTAGGGGCTACCTCGTCCCTCCGATCACAATCGGACGGTCGAGAAATGAATAGGTAGGCGTCTAAATAAGAAAACTGGGATGTTTTGTAGATGTTTGGGGATGATCCGGACCCAACGGTCACGACCGACCAGTTCGGGTTCGGGGCAGTTTTCGGGCGCGCACGCGAGGGGGCTTGAGCACTTTACAGAGACTCCGGTTTAGGCAAGAGGGAAAAACGAAGAACAAGGTTGGTCTCGGAACGGTGAACAAAAGCAAGGGGGGACGCGACAACTACGAGCGAATGCATGTTTTAAAACAATGGCAGCAACGAGTGCTGATGCAATGCAAAAGATGCGATGAGATGAGATGCATGACATGAACAAAATGCAAAACAAAAGACAAAAACCCAACCACGGAGGAAATAATATATCGCATCTCCGGAAAAGGCAAGAGTTGGAGTTACGAATGTGGAAAATTATATCCGGGGCGTTACAACACTCCACCACTACGAGAGGATCTCGTCCCGAGATCTAGGATGGCACCGGAGGGAAAACGAAAGAGGAAGAGAAGAGGTAAAACAAGTTGCTTCTTCGACCAATGAGTGAAACCAAAGAACCGACCAAGATTGCAAACAATTCGTTGGACAAGAGGAACAAGGAATATGATGAGAACCAAGAGGTTTAGTGATAAGATAGATATTGAAACCACTCCGGTTAAAACTAGATAGAGAAGGAATGAGATTGATATAATTTGGGCAGCACTCCGACTAAAAGAAGAAGGAAAACTAGAAAAGATGATAAGAACTTGAAGAGATGACACAACACTCCGGTTAAATGGATAAGCAAGGAAAAGAACACGATCCTCACAATTCGAGATGATGAGTGAAGAGAGCAACATCACCATGCCTCCGGAAGAAAGAATAGAAGATAGATCACTGAAATAAAAGAATGGAGAAGAAAATGCCAACTTCTACCACAATTGAATTTGGAAGGCATCCTTGCAAGAAGGTTAGAATATAGTTGTTTGAAAACCAACAACGAAACAAATAAGCTTGTAGTGGGCTTATGGAAACATCTCAAGACTATGAGGTGACAACTGGCCACTAATGGAAACCATTGATTTGATTGAGAGCACCAAAGAGATGAAAAACTTCTTCACCGAGATGATAAAGAGACAACTTGGATCATAGACAAGCACCACAAATAGCAACATTCCCAATGGAAGGCTTTTAGGTGAAATCTATATCAAGATACTCCAACGAAGAAATTATGATGGGTTGAAACAACTCATGATCGAAGAGAAAATGATGGTTTTAAAATATCTCCTTCTTGACAACTTGTGAATCATGAAACATGAAGAGAAATTGTCAGGGATGACATAACACCATCTCAAAAGATAAGGTAGAAAGAATTGCGCTTCGAAATGCAAAAGAAGAATACTTGAACTCCTCAAAACAAAACATGTGTTGAGCACCATGTTTAATTTTGAGTATAGCTTGGCGGATCATAACTTCGAGAAAATGTTGAAGAACAATTGAAGAATGAAAAGAATCCTTGACAAACCATCATGTAGAGCCTCCATGAAGAACTCCGGTAATAAAAGGATGATAAAAAAAGAGAAGTTGAAAACACAAGGTGAAGCCTTGCAATGATTTAGATGGAGCTTCGCGAGGAGATAAAGCGGAAAAACTTGAAACTCCGGAGAAGAAAAGATGAAGCATCTCGAACCAAGAAGTGTGACATGATGAATAACTCTGGAAAGAAGAAGCTAGATCACTTGGATGAAACAAAAATAAGAATTACGTTATGCGTATCCTTCACCAATTTACATTGATGACAAGCAATGGATTTGGCATACTACTTATTCTCCTTGAGGGATTGAAAAGAGATATAGTGCAAACTTGAGAAGGTATTGATGGAACCACCGGTGGAATTTGGAAACAACGAATGAATTAATATGATATAGAAGGAAGTGAAATCTTGAACGAACCACCATAAGAATTGAAAATGAACATAGCAAAGGCACAATTCACCGGGAAGAATTGGAAAATGAATGAAGATGCTTGAGAGAATTTAGATACAAGAGAATGAAGAGATCATAAACTGATTAGAGGATATTTGAATGATTCACCGGTAAGATTTGGAGAATGATAGCTACACGCTGAGAATGAAGAATTATGACATGATGGCCTTCGGAGGAAAGAAATGGAAACAACTCATGAAATGCTCTGGATGGGTGAAAAGAATTCCCGTAATCAAAACAATTATGAGAGAATGGCATCAAGCTAGAACCATGCATCTTGAAGAGAATGGAGCAAGATTTAAGAGAAACTCTTCTTCGGTCTTCAAATGTTGAGAATGACGATGAAAAACATCACCATGAATTGTTGAGATACTCCGGGATGAAAATTGGAAAGGTTGAACCAACGATGAAAAGAATTTGAAAGATCTTGGAGAAAGACATTTGACTGATGATAACTCATTCTTACGACAAACTTTGAAAAGAATTTTAGAAGCTCCGGGAAAATTAGAAGAGTCAGGTAAGATCCTAGGAAACGACCTATGGGTTAGGGCCCACTCAAAAGAAACATCGTTGAAGGATTTTAAAGAGAGGTTGCACCGGTTGAATTAAATGGCTTGAATGAGATAACACCCTCGAAATATCTTGAACGGATTGAGAATGGAAACACAAGTTTTGTGAGATATTTTCAGCACTCCAGAACAAATGAATAGGAAGAAGTGAATGATTAAGAGGTGCATCGGCATGAGAAATCATTAGAAACGAGGAAAGGAATATGATGAATATCGAAAGCTTGAATTGGATCCACCGGAGAAGAAACAACAATGAAGGATGATGAACTTGAAACTGTTGAGCATCTTCATGGGAAATCACCGGATAAGAACATTGAAAGAAAAGAATGAAGAGACTTCCCACAAATAAAAGGATACATGATTAAGAAATCTGAGTCCTTGAAGAAAAAGGGGTGGGAGGGCGGGAAAACAAAGACAACTTGGGATGGATGAAACAAACACCGTTGAGAAAACTTAGAATTGATCTCGCAGATGTTGAAAATGATCGGATCCACTTGAAGAGAAGCACGCCAGTTGGAAAAGAATTAACATGACGACCTCGATGATCAAAAGGATTAGTATTCATATAGCAATATGAGAACACCGTTTAGGAAAGGTATGGATTCAACATTTGACTTCGAAGCAATTCGAATACCACAAATAAAACAAAACAAAGGATTTGGCTTGCAGAATAAACCGGAACAAATACATATGATAGAGATTTACCCAATCTCATATCATGCATCTGTCGGAAAGATATTCTAGGAGCTACTTGAATTCCCACCTATAAACTCCCGACACTTTCTGGTTATGCAATCTGGTGTTGGGGATACAGGGACACAAAATATATCACCCAAACTAACAATACCTAGATCCAATTGTATCCATCCGTCAACACATAACCAAGAAACCTTCGAAATCGTGTACCTCAACCTTTGAAAAGCATCCGTTATCTGAGTTATGGCAATACTCCGAACTCCCAAGATCTTGGGTGACGTCGAGGTTATCTCACCAACAACTGCATAAAAGAGATTTTCGATGTCGGCAAAACTCAGGTATTCCAGAACTGCAACGATAATATTGTGACGACAACACCTCGGAGCTCAACTCCCCGGGACACTGCCACAACCCCTAAATGTCAGGAGGCACCAAGAACAATGTTCTCGTCACAAGACTATCGGAACGATCCCAAGATACCCTCGTGATCCTAAAAAACAATTTCGTGAAATTTGAGGAGAGGAAAGACAAAACATCTACGGCAGGAGGCCTCACCAGAGCGACGAAGGGACTGAGGAGTAAAAAGAATCCTACTCTCCGATATATATAATCCTAAGACTCAAAATAGTTTTCTTCTAGACACAACAACGGCCAACAAACAAGGGGGCTCCTATGGTCGGTCGAGGCTCTGATACCAACTTGTCACGCCCAAGATGCGATCCTATCCTAAAGGAACTCAAAGGTCCCACCAAGGATAGAAGCGCATCTTGAAGACGCTTTTGCAAGGTGGATATCATTACATCAACATTACATATAGTGGGGATACATCCAATACATACAATGTCACATGAATACAACAAACAAGATCAACATCCGACTACGGATGAAACATAAACAGAAACTCAAACAATATCCACCCTGCTATCCCAGGCTGCCGACCTGGAACCTATCCCCTAATCGAAGAAGCAGAAGAAGAACTCCAAAACAGGCAAACATCGCTCTCACGTCATGATCATTGCGAAACCTGTACCTGCAACTGTTGGTGTAGTAATCTGTGAGCCACGAGGACTCAGCAATCCCATTACCATGGGTATCAAGACTAGCAAAGCTTAATGGGAAAGGAAGGGATAAAGTGGTGAGGTTGCAGCAGCGGCTAAGCATATATGGTGGCTAACATACGCAAATGAGAGCGAGAAGAGAAACAAAGGAACAGACGTCAACTAGTAATGATCAAGAAGTGATCCTGACTCCTACTTATGTCAGACATAACCCAGAAACCGTGTTCTCCTCTCGATCAACCCCGAAAAGAGACACTCACGGTTACGCACACGGTTGGTGTATTTTAGAAGAGTTTACTTCAAGTTTAGTACAACCGGATATTAACAAATTCCCATCTGCCACATAACCGCGGGCACGGCTCTCGAAAGTTTAAACCCTGCAGGGTGTCCCAACTTAGCCCATGATAAGCTCTCGCGATCAACGAAGGATATTCCTTCTCCCGGGAAGACCCGATCAGTCTCGGAATCCCGGCTACAAGACATTTTGACAGCAATAAAAACAAGACCAGCAAAACCTCCCGCGTGCCGACATCCCGATAGTAGCGCTATCTCGTCTCGAGCCACGACCGGATGAGCGAGACATATAACTAGAACCAGCCCTCAAGTTTCCCGAGGTGGCGCTGCAAGTGGCTCTAGTTTGGACCAACACTTAGACAAGCATTGGCCCGGGGCTAAAATAAAGATGACCCTTGGGATGCGTGACTCCCAAGGGAAAAAGGTAATAGGTGAGGCAAATGGTCAAACCAATGTTGGGCCTTGCTGGAAGAGTCTTATTCAAAGCGAACTGTCAAGGGGGTCCCATAAATCACCCAACCGCGTTAGGGACGCAAAATCCGGGAGCATAATACCGATATGACGGAAACTAGGGCGGCAAGAGTGGAACAAAACACTAGGCATAAGGCCGAGCCTTCCACCCTTTACCAAGTATATAGATGCATTAATAATATATATAAGAGATATTGTGATATCCCAACATGAACATAATCCAACATGGAGCAATCTTCATGTTCACCTGCAACTAGCAACGCTATAAGAGGGGCTGAGCAAAAGCGGTAACATAGCCAAACAACGGTTTGCTAGGAAGGGTGACAAAGGTTAGAGGTTCATGGCAATTTGGGAGGCTTGGGCAGCAAGTGGTAGGTAACGCAGCATAGCGATAGAACGAAGCAACTAGCATAGCAATGATAGTAATGAGATCCAAGGTGACGGTCATCTTGAATGAAATCCCGCTAGGAAGAAGAACGAGTCCATGAAGAAGACGAACGGAAGTAGTCGAACGAATCCTCACAATCGCAACATTACCGGAACTAGGAAGCTACACCGAAAAGAAAACAAACAACAAGATAAATGCACAAGCATAAACATGGCATGATGCACAATCAAGTATGATGCATGTCCGGTTTAATGAGGCATGGCATGGCAAAGTGCAACAAACAATGCTACAAGTTAAGTGGAGCTCGATATGCAACGAGTTGCATATTGACAAAACACCACATAGACATATTTAGTTTAATCTCGTTTAAGCTACCAAACAAAGTTAAATGTTGTTAAACATGGCAAGAGGTGAAGCATAATTAAACTACCTATCTAGGCATGGTTAAATGAGGCCGGAACAACAAACAACAATTCCGGAAAATCCTCATGTACATATTTTTGATTTGGTACTGTTCTGCCCTAAAACATACTTTATTGTTGTTCAACAGGAAAATAAAGTGCAGCAAGTTAAACTAGGCATTTTTCCACCCCATTTACATATAAAGTTTATTAAACTTGGAGCTATGGTTATTTAGTTATGAAATAAATCATTTCAACATGGCATTTAAGCAAATTAAGGCAAACAGCAAGTTAAACATTTTTAAACATGGATGAAAGTTGGATATTATGAAGCTAGATAAAATTCTAAGCACTTTACATGTTTAAATCATTTTAAACCGATGCACGGTTTGTGAGTTATTAATGCATGAACAAGAGGGGTTTTTCTGTAAAACTGGTAAATCCTGGGATGATGCAAAAATGACATATCTGAAAAAAATAGATCGGGCCGAAATCTGCTGGGCGCTGGGGCGCTCACCATGGGCTTCAGCCCGTCGGTGGAGAGGGGAAGCAGGAGGCTGGAAGGGGGCGCTGGGCCTTGGGGAGGCGCCGCCCACGACCGGTCAACGAGAGCGATCGCGGGCGCCAAGCGATCGTCTCGAACAGAGGCAAGAGCGGGACTTGGCGTGATGCAGAGGACGGGCAGAGCAGGCGGCGATGGACTTGGCGGTCTCCGGTGGGGCGGCGCGGCGACCTGGAGTCAGGGACGAGGCCGGGGCGCGGTCAACGCTCGAACGAGCGAGCCGCTCGTTCGTTTCTGACGAGAAGAAGCAGGCGGCCGCGGGACTTGCGGCGTCGGCGGAGCAAGGAGCAGGCACGGCGGCACTGAGGACTCCGGCGGGCGTGGGTTCGGAGGCCAGGCGCTGGTCGTGGAGGTCGAGGCAGGGGCTTGGTCGAGCTTGGGGACGAGCTGCTCCGGTGATGAGGCAGGTCAGCAGGAGGAGGCGGGCGCGCTCGGGAGCAGCAGATCGATCAGCTCGATCGGGAGGCAGCGCTGGCTTCAGGCGGCTTGAGGAAGAAACAGAGGAGGAGCCCAGCTTGCTCATCTGCAGGTCGAGGTCGCCGGCGGGCAGGCTCATCAGAGTGGCGCGGTGACGAAGGGCTCGTTCTCTTGGACGAGAGGACGCTCGGGCCTCGGGAGCAGAGGAGGCGACGGTGGAGGCTTTGGTCGCTGGGTCACTGCGGGAGCACCTGGATAGGGGCTCGAACGAGCAGGGGATCGGGCGAGGTGGTAGGAGGCTTGCGGGGGGAGACAACAGGTGAGGTGGAGTTGGATCAACAGGAGTTTTGGTTGGCCGGGCGTGCAAACCGAGGAGGAACAGAGTGGCGGCTGCGGGATGGAATGGTGGATGGGACAGGGGAGATCCCGAGGAAGGAAGGCAGGTGAGTGTGCGGCGGCGGCTAGGGTAGGATCCCTAGAAAATAGGGTTTGGTCTAGGTAGGGGTTGTTCTATATATAGCAAAGTGGGTTTTTGGGTAGGGGCTACCTCGTCCCTCCGATCACAATCGGACGGTCGAGAAATGAATAGGTAGGCGTCTAAATAAGAAAACTGGGATGTTTTGTAGATGTTTGGGGATGATCCGGACCCAACGGTCACGACCGACCGGTTCGGGTTCGGGGCAGTTTTGGCGCAAGACGCGAGGGGCTTGAGCACTTTACAGAGACTCCGGTTTAGGCAAGAGGGAAAAACAAAGAACAAGGTTGGTCTCGGAACGGTCAACAAAAGCAAGGGGGGACGCGACAACTACGAGCGAATGCATGTTTTAAAACAATGGCAGCAACGAGTGCTGATGCGATGCAAAGATGCGATGAGATGAGATGCATGACATGAACAAAATGCAAAACAAAAGACAAAAACCCAACCACGGAGGAAATAATATATCGCATCTCCGGAAAAGGCAAGAGTTGGAGTTACGAATGTGGAAAATTGTATCCGGGGCGTTACAAGCATGCATCTAGAGTATTAAGTTCATAAGAACAGAGTAAAGCTTTAAGCAAGATGACATGATGTAGAGGGATAAACTCATGCAATATGATATAAACCCCATCTTGTTATCCTCGATGGCAACAATACAATACGTGCCTTGCTGTCCCTGCTGTCACTGGGAAAGGACACCGCATGATTGAACCCAAAGCTAAGCACTTCTCCCATTGCAAGAAAGATCAATCTAGTAGGCCAAACCAAACTGATAATTCGAAGAGAATTGCAAAGATAACCAATCATACATAAAAGAATTCAGAGGAGATTCAAATATTGTTCATAGATAAACTTGATCATAAACCCACAATTCATCGGTCTCAACAAACACTCCGCAAAAGAAGATTACATCTAATAGATCTCCACAAGAATCGTGGAGAACTTTTTATTGAGATACAAAGAGAGAGAAGAAGCCATCTAGCTAATAACTATGGACCCGAAGGTCTGAAGCAAACTACTCACACATCATCGGAGAGGCTATGGTGTTCATGTAGAAGCCCTCCGTGATCGATGCCCCCTCCGGCGGAGCTCCGGAAAAGGCCCCAAGATGGGATCTCATGGGTACGGAAGGTTGCGGCGATGGAATTAGGTTTTTGGGTCCGTATCTGGTAGTTTGGGGGTACGTAGGTATATATAGGAGGAAGAAGTACGTCGGTGAAGCAACGTGGGCCCCACGAGGGTGGAGGGCGCGCCCAGGGGGGTAGGCGCGCCCCCCTACCTCGTGCCCTCCTGATTGCTTTCTTCACGTAGGGTCCAAGTCCTCTGGATCACGTTTGTTCCAAACATGACATTCCCGAAGGTTTCATTCCATTTGGACTCCGTTTGATATTCTTTTTCTGCAAAACTCTGAAATAGGCAAAAAAACAACAATTCGGGGCTGGGCCTCCGGTTAATAGGTTAGTCCCAAAATAATACAAAAGTGTATAATAAAGCCCATTAATGTCCAAAACAAAATATAATATAGCATGGAACAATAAAAAATTATAGATACGTTGGAGACGTATCACCCATCTCTCTCGCATGCATGATCCTTCATGTAGCTATCACTCTCTTTTCTCCAGCTCACCCGCACGCTCACTTCATGTTTCTCCTATCCTCGCAAGCATGGTCTCTCGACATCTCCCTTGAGAAGTGTCACACTCTCCCTATCATTATACATTACACGGTTTTCATTATCTCTCACGTCTCTACCGTTCTCTCATATCACTAGGTACCTAAGCTTTCTTTTTCACCGCCACACACACAGTCTCCACTCATCTTTCACTTTTTCTTTCTCTCTAGGGGATTCTCTCGCACATCCTATATGTCTCTAGATATGAATCATACCACTAAAATTACTCTCTCTCTCTCTCTCTCTCTCTCTCCTGTAGACACAACATTTGTTGCGGTCTCCTTTTCGTCTCCATCCCAGACTGACATTATTCATTTGTTTACCGATTAGACAAACTCCCCCCCCCCTCTCTCTCTCTCACACACACACAACTCCTGCTTCCACTCCCCTTCCCGACTACCTTCTCTCTCTCTCACACAAAACTCTCGCTTTCGTACCCCCGTCTCGTATTTCTCTCACAAACATTTATCGACTAGCCTCTAGATAGGTTTATACACCCACACACTCGTGCTTCCACTATCACATACATGTCTCTCTCCCGCTCCTTGTATCTATGTAGATTTTTCTTCCCTTCTTGAGACACGCCCTCTCGATCGTGCACACACACACTATCACCTCATTTTAAGCTGATACCTCTTGCACACACACTCTTTGTGTCTTTGTCACACATGCACTCCGTCCTCCTCCTCTCTCCCTCTCTCTTTCACACACATGGGCTTTTTGCAACAACTAGCAAGATGCCCATGCGTTGCACGGAACATGAAGATGCATTTGTATGAGTAGTTTATCTTGTGGGAGAAAAGGATGAACAAGGGAAGGCCTTATTTGCAAGTGTGGAGAGGGGTGTGGGTATCTTTTTGCAAAATTGCCATAGTTTCCTTCCTATCCGTCAGATATAGATCGGACGACCTATATTGCAGGATGGCAGGCACACGATCATCACCGACTATGCTTTTTATAAGAGTAGGGATAAGAAACAGAGTTGGTGATGATGGTGGGCAAGCCATCCTGCAATATAGGCCGTCTGATTTATATCTGACAGATAGGAACGAAACTATGGCAATTTACCCGCACTCCTCTCCACATTTGCAGATACGTTCATCCTTTTCTCCCACAAGATCTTGATGTTCCGTGCAACGCACGGGCATCTTGCTAGTAAGAGTATAAATTAGACATATACCACTTCTCGAATCTTGATACCAACAACATTCCTCCCTTATCTCATTAAAACCGCCAAAGTAATATATTTTGAGTGAAACATAACATTTTTTTAGTGATGTGCGTATTTCAAAACTAGACTTTTTTTTCTATCAAATCGGTGAATATGTATTAATCTACTCAGATCGTGTGGCAACGCATTGGCACATTGCTAGTAGTTATTATAATTTTGTGGACACCAGACAAACGGTGGAGTACATATACGAAGAGAAGAGGCGCACGATATGATCGGTCTCTCGCTGTCTCACACACATGAGTGTTACGTAAAGGCAACGTTAACAAATAAACCCTAAAACCCTAGGTGCATGATTGCTGCATTTATGGTACCGGTGCGTGGTGGAGCGCACCTTTGTAGGAATAGTCAGCTCGCGTGATAATTTGATCCGTAGGAGTTGATGGTCGGGACCACAGGTGAACGACTTGGAGGCGGTTGCTCGCCAGTTGCCACAGATCGAGTAGCCACATTTTAAATATCATTTTTTAGCGGGGTTAAGAGTTCCGATTTTCAATGGCGCCTTATAAGTACTAAGTAGTTTTTAGAACGATTGGTATGGAGCAAAAATGGAATTCATAGTACTACCTACTACATACCTCCTTGGTGTATGGTTGTATGGGTTTATGTTGCGAGATGTTGAACCTGGTAGTTCTAGGGCAAATACTATGTTTAGATTTAGATGTTAGTTTTCAGTAATGAAAATCGGAAGGGGGAAACCCTTCTTTGATTAAAAAAAACTACTACCTCCGTTCTGGTTTACAAGTCCCCATCGTTTTTTGGGTCAAAGTTTGTCCACGAATTTTACTTGTAAAATGTGAATGGAAAACGAGATTTTGTTATATACAAATAAAAAAGGACTAGAGGGAGTGATTGGTCTGACACGGACGCGACCTCTCATAGCGCAGGCATTGAACCGGCGCGCCGGCCAAGAGGGTCCCACTCGCTGCAGGCCCGGCTGAACACGCCTCCTCGCCGCATGCAACCGGCTTCAGACTGCCCCTCCTGCCTCCATTGAATCCGCGCGTGTGCCAGCAACACGTCCTTCCGCGAGCCGGTCGGCATTTTAGAACACAAAAGTGACCAAAATATAATTAATTACGCATGGTCTTGACTTGTTGTGCTCGCACTGGTAGCAGGAACTAGAGGTTTTTCTTTATTCATAAGTCTCCTCAATTTTTTTTGGCTTTGAAGTGAATCATGGTTGTGGACATTATGTATGAATGTGGAGATATCTGTGAACATGAGTTTGATGTGGAAGTTGAACTTGGAATGTCGGGCTTGCGCGTGAACTATACCATGTCCAATGCTTCGTTTGTTATTGTTTGGAAAGTAACTGTTGTTATTACATGACCCGAAAAAAATATTTTGTGCCACATCAGTAGATGCACGGACATCACAACAGGCATGCTGACTGGATAAAATTTTAACCTAGCTACTATGAAGGAAATTTTGTATTGACAACAGTTTTAGATAGCAGGAGACGCCTAGCCTGCTCTGCCTCTGCTAGCTTATTTCTGGCTTCTTCCATCTCTTCTTTGGCATGGGTGAAGAGAGCATCTGATTGCTCTTTTCGCTTCTTCAGGAACTCAGCTACATTCTCAAGGGCTGCTGCACGCTTTCTTTCAGCCATTACTAGAGCCACGAGGACACGAACAGCTGACGACTCCACCTAGCTTGTGTGTAATCCATCATCATCTGGGAATTTGCACCTTGTGTCTAATCCAGCATCATTAGGGAACTAACACCTTGTGTGTAATCCAGCCTCATTCTGGAAACATGATCTCAAGGTTGACCATACTTCCCTCCTCGCAGGAACTGCATCCTGATATGAAGTTACTTCTTTATTAGATAATTACTCAGAGCAACCCAGATCCATTTAGTAGAAGCGGATAAATGTAAGCTGGGAGAAGTGAATTCAAAAGGAAAAAAAATATAAAAACAGATTACAAGGTGAGAACACCCACTTCCTACATCAAGCTAAAAACGAAAGCATTAGGACGATTAAGACTCTTCTTATGACACATCGAAGAACACGAGGCTTAAGAGAAGCAGAAACTACAACATATACACATCGAAGACCACGAGGCTAAACGAAAGTAATTGAAAGGGTGTTACTTACCAAAGCTCGTTTTACAGGTTCGGTGCAGCTCCTCTTTAACTTGCCACGCTCCTTGAAGATGTCCCCAATATCCCGTGTTTGGTCTTCATTGCTCCTCTGCATGTTCGCACTCGTGGTTTTAAAATATCAACATTGCAAGAAAATTATACTACTAGTAATACTCGCGATCTTGTGGGCAACATTAAAGCACTCGTTTGCCATGTTAGAGCGTCTCCAACAGAATCGCAACGCGCGGTGCTTTAAAAAAGCGTTTACAGTGCTGAGATCGAGAAGTAGATATAGAGAGTAGAGGATAGTTCTCAGCATAGATAGATACAAAAATATTATTCAACTACTCCTCGTCGTCCAACTCCTCCTCGGTGATGTCCTCCTCCGACGTCTGACTGTAGGCATGAAGATACAGATCTTCATCGGATTCCCAGGGCGACGCTGCTCCTAGCCTCATGTTGAATTGAGCGTCCGCTTTTCGCCTATGCCTGTCCTCGCTATAGGCGGCTCGCTCCGCCCTCCTCTTATCCCTCTCCGCCCTCCTTTGCTCGTAGAACTCACGCTCATTGACGATGTCCCACGGGAAGTGTTGGCGCCACAGCGCTATGGCTTCCTCGTCCATCTCGGCGATGCCAAGACGGTGCTCCCGCCTCCGGTTGTCGCGATGATCCTCGTCGGTGATAAGCCGCGGCAAAGGCGCGAGCTCCTGTGCCCGCTCCCGCATCGGCACGTTGGGGAAGTTCAATGTTCTATGAGGCCACCGGAGGCGCCACGCCGCCGCGTCGTACGCGCAGGCAGCCTCGTTGGCGGTGTTGAAATTGCCGAGACCGAGGCGCATCCCGCAGAACCGGAACTCGGCGGAGAAGCCACCGGAGGGGCGTGCACGGACGCCGCGGTATCCCCAAGTTTCCCGGCGACGTGGCGGCATGGTGGCGCGGCGGCGGCGAGGCGAGAAAGAGCAAGGAGAGAGCGGTGGCGAGGCACAGAGCAGGGAGAGAGCGGTGGCAAGGCACAGAGCGGTGGGAGGGCGTTGGATTTTATAAAGTGCGTCGGACGCCGCGCGCCAAAACTAGCGCACGCCCGACCGCTTTTTCCCACGCGCGCGCAATCCTTTCCCGACGTCTCTGCTATCCCTACTCTCTTCTCTACTATTATATTTATTTTATATTTTATATTTATCTCTACTTCTCTACTGTCTATTTTTTCTCTATGTTTTCCCTACTCTTATAAAAAACAGAGTTGGTGATGATGGTGTTACTGCCATCCTGCAATATAAGCCATCCGATTTATATCCGACAGATAGGCAGGAAACTGTGGCAATTTTGCAAAAAGATACCCACACTCCTCTCTGCATTTGCAAATAAGGCATTCCCTCGTTCATCCTTTTCTCCCGCAAGATAAACTACTCATACAAATGCATCTTGATGCGTGCAACGCATGAGCATCTTGCTAGTTTTAAAAACTATCCATCATCTGCCACACTACTGGTTGCAGATGAAATACCTACCCAAGCATAGCGCGATACAGGAGCGACACACAATTACAAGCCGATATTCTGTTGGACAATGGAGGCTATAACCAATTACTTTTACGGGAACAATAGCACCCAGGAAATTTGAAGGGTAGGTATGAACAAAATTGGAACTGCACATGTACTGCTAAGTGATTCACATTACCAATCGAGGAGGAGAACGATGGTCGCGGCAGCCTCTGTGAGTCATGGTCGGCAACAGGAGTCAGTTCATTGTCCACGACGGTGGTGCTTCTGCGCTTGCCGTCGGCTTCCGGGAAGCAGATCCGAGACCGTGGAAGACGGTGCCGGGGAAGAGGCTCCGTGTACGACGACGACGGTGGACCGGCTCCAGTGCGGCTTACGAGGTCGTCGATGAGGCAGATGCGCTGCGGTGGACGAGTGTGCCGATGTAGAAGGGGAGGAGCACAAAGGTTGCGGTGCCGTGGAGAAGTCTATTTTGCGGTGGGGATAGAAAATGGGGAGTATTCAGGTGTACTACTCTGGGTGCCGGGGTGGGGTTGGCTGGGTAGGGTGAACCTGAAGTTACGAAAATAGCCCCCTACCAACCGTCATCCGTAGGCCTGTTCCGAAGGCTATGATGGTAACTTCCCACTGCTCGAATCAGGGTCGCGGGAGATTTTCCCGCCGACCTCAGAATTTTGAGACACTGAACTCCCCGTGTGGTGTGTTGGGTGATTCGGCTAAGCAACTAGCGAGTAGTACTAGTAAACTCTGCATATTAGGTTTGACCGAAGTCAAACTTCCTAAAGTTTGACCAAGTTTATAGAAAAATATAAACATTTACCATAACAGATATGTATGATGTGAAAGTACATTCAAATAATGAATCTAATGGTATTTATTTGTTATTGTATATGTTAATATTTTTTGTTATAAACTTTCTGAGAGTTTACGAAACTTGACTTTGACCAATGCTAATACGCAGACTTAAATAAAAACGGAGAGTGTACACATTTGTTTTCTTAGTATGTAGTTAATTAATCATTTGTTGAAATTGTGAAATAAATATATTAGGCTACTGACTTCGAATGTAATGGTCTATATACAATTCAATAGTTACAATCATTGTCGAATTCTAAGATGTATACGAGGTCTATAGTACTTCACAACATGCTCGAACTCGCATAATCCCAGTCAAATGACAATCAAAACGCATTTCATAGTTATTACTTTGTAGGATGCAACAAAACCAACAATAACTCTACATCAGCCATTATAAAAGCAACATTTTGAACACATCCCAATGTGTGAATGAAACGTGCAGAGAGAGCTTGCGAAGATGGAGCAGATAGGGCGGGAAAGATTGTATGTATGTGGACGAGAGAGTAGGATACAAACCTAACGAAACAGAAAGAGGGAGATAGAGAGAGAAAGAGAGAGGAAGAAGTTAGGTCTGTGAGAAAGATGGAGACATGTAATATACGTGAGATGCGTGTGCACCCGGATTCTGTACACGTGGAAGGAGAAGAGACAACAGGTTTGATGAGAGAGCTGGAAAAATATGCACGAGAGGGGAATGATCTCGTGGGTTGAGGGATTGATAAATTTGTGCGGGGGAGAGAGGGATAGGTAATTTTGTGCGAGAGAGAGAGAGGGTGGGGGGAGGAGTCAGTCAGTCGTCATCACATCATCCTGCTTCCAAATGGCCCCGCATTCTCTAGCCTAGTGTGCTGACACGTCCATTTTGCTTCATGCTTTTATATTGATATTTATCGCATTATGGGCTGTTATTACACGTTATTTCACAATACTTATGCCTATTCTTTCTTAATTTACAAGGTTTACGTAAGGAGGGAGAATGCCGGCAGCTAGAATTCTGGGCTGGAAAAGGAGCAAATATTAGAGACCTATTCTGCACAACTCCAAAATTCCTGAAACTCCACGGAAGTTCTTTTTGGAAATAATAAAAAATACTGAGCGAAGAAAATACCAGAGGGGACCCACACCCTGGGCACGAGGGTAGGGGGCGCGCCCCTGCCTCGTGGGCCCCCTGGTGGCCCTCCGGTGCCCATCTTCTGCTATATGAAGTCTTTCGCCCAAGAAAAAATCAGAAGCAAGCTTTCGGGACGAGACTCCGCCGCCATGTGGCGAACCTGGCGGAACTAATCTAGGGCTCCATGAGCTGTTCTACTGGGACACATCCTCCGGAGGGGGAAATCATCGCCATCGTCATCACCAACGCTCCTCTCATCTGGAGGGGCCAATCTCCATCAACATCTTCACCAGCACCATCTCCTCTCAAACCCTAGTTCATCTCTTGTATCCAATTCTTGTCTCTAAGTCTGAGATTGGTACCTGTAGGTTGCTAGTAGTGTTGATTACTCCTTGTAGTTGATGCTAGTTGGTTTATTTGGTGGAAGATCATATGTTAAAATCCTATATGCATATTAATACTCCTCTAATTATGAACATGAATATGCTTTGTGAGTAGTTATGTTGCTTCCTGAGGACATGGGAAAAGTCTTGCTATTAGTAGTCATGTGAATTTGGTATTCGTTTGATATTTTGACGAGATGTATGTTGTCTCTCCTCTAGTGGTTTCATGTGAACGTCGACTACATGACACTTCACCATTATTTGGGCCTAGAGGAAGGCATTGGGAAGTAATAAGTAGATGATGGGTTGCTAGAGTGACAGAAGCTTAAACCCTAGTTTATGCGTTGCTTCGTAAGGGGCTGATTTGGATCCACATGTTTCATGCTATGGTTAGGTTTACCTTAATACTTCTTTTGTAGTTGCGGATGCTTGCAATAGGAGTTAATAATAAGTGCGATGCTTGTCCAAGTAAGGACAGCACCCAAGCACCGGTCCACCCACATATCAAATTATCAAAGTACCGAACGCGAATCATATGAACGTGATGAAAACTAGCTTGACGATAATTCCCATGTGTCCTCGGGAGCGCTTTTCTCTATATAAGAAATTGTCCAGGCTTTTCCTTTGCTACAAAAAGGATTGGGCCATCTTGCTGCACTTTATTTAGTTTTGTTACTTGTTGCCCGTTACAAATTATCTTATCACAAAACTATTTGTTAACTATAATTTCAGTGCTTGCAGAAATACCTTGCTGAAAACCGCTTATCATTTCCTTCTGCTCCTTGTTGGGTTCGACACTCTTACTTATTGAAAGGACTACGATAGATCCCCTATACTTGTGGGTCATCAAGACTCTTATCTGGCGCCGTTGCCGGGGAGTGAAGCGCCTTTGGTAGGTGGAATTTGGTAAGGAAAAATTTATATAGTGTGCTGAAATTTACTGTCACTTGTTACTATGGAAAGTAATCCTCTGAGGGGCTTGTTCGGGGTATCTTCACCCCGACCAGTAGAACAAAGAGTTGCTCCTCAACCTACTGAACCTACTGAAAATGAAAATGTCTACTTTGAGATTCCTTCGGGTATGATAGAAAAACTGCTAGCTAATCCTTTTGCAGGAGATGGAACATTACATCCTGATGAGCACCTAATCTATGTGGATGAAGTTTGTGGATTATTTAAGCTTGCATGTATGCCCGATGATGTTATCAAGAAGAAGGTTTTCCTTTTATATTTGAAGGGAGATGCATTGACATGGTATAGGCTATGTGATGATATGGGATCATGGAACTACAAGCGATTGAAATTGGAATTTCATCAAAAGTTTTATCCTATGCATCTTGTTCATCGTGATCGTAATTATATATATAATTTTTTTGCGTCGCGAAGGATAAATCATCGCTCAAGCTTGGGGGAGGCTTAAATCAATGTTATATTCATGCCCAATCATGAGCTCTCAAGAGAAATGATTATTCAAAAAATTTATGCTCGGCTTTCTGACAACAATTGCACCATGCTCGATACTTCTTGTACTGGTTCTTTTATGATGAAGACTACTGAATTCAAATGGGATTTATTGGAAAGAATTAAATGCAACTCTGAAGATTGGGACATCGAAGAAGGTAAGGAGTCAGGTATAACACCTAAGTTTGATTGTGTTAAATATTTTATGGATACCGATGTTTTTCGTAAATTTAGCACTAAATATGGACTTGTCTCTGAGATAGTAGCTTCTTTCTGTGAATCCTTTGCAACTCATGTTGATCTCCCTAAAGAGAAGTGGTTTAAATATCATCCTCCCATAGAAGTAAAAGTAGTTGAACCTATTAAAGTTGAAGAAAAGACTATCACTTATAATGATCCTACTGTTCCTACTGCTTATGTTGAGAAACCACCTTTTCCTGTTAGGATAAAAGATCATGCTAAAGCTTCAACTGTGATTCATAAAAGCAATATTAGAACCTATACACCTCCTGAGAAAGTTAAAGTTGAACCTAATATTTCTATAGTTAAAGATCTCTTGGCTGATAATATTGATGGGCATGTTATTTATTTCTGTGATGAGACTGCTAGAATCGCTAAACCTAGTGCTAAAGATAAACATAGACCTGTGGTAGGCATGCCTGTTATTTCCGTTAAAATAAGAGATCATTGTTATCATGGCTTGTGTGATATGGGTGCTAGTGCTAGTGCAATACCTATCGATTTATACAAAGAAATTATGCATGATATCATGATATTGCACCTGCTGAGTTAGAAGATATTGATGTCACAATTAAACTTGCCAATAGAGATACTATATCACCAATTGGAATTGTTAGAGATGTTGAAGTCTTGTGTGGGAAAACTAAATATCCTGCTGATTTTCTTGTTCTTGGTTCCCCAAAGATAGATTTTGGCCCATTATATTTGGTAGACCCTTCTTGAATACTGTTAATGCTAAAATAGACTGCGAAAAGGATGTTGTTACCATTGGTCTTGGTGATATGTCTCATGAGTTTAATTTCTCTAAATTTCTTAGACAACACCGCGAAGAGGAATTGCCTAGTAAAGATGAAATTATTGGTCTTGCTTCTATTGTCGTACCTCCTAGTGATCCTTTAGAACAATATTTGCTAGACCATGAAAATGATATGTTTATGAATGAAAGAAGGGAAATAGATGAAGTATTGTTTAAACAGGGACCTATTCTGAAACACAACTTGCCTGTTGAAATCCTAGGAGATCCTCCTCCACCCAAGGGTGATCCCGTGTTTGAGCTTAAACCATTGCCTGATACTCTTAAATATGCTTATCTTGATGAAAAGAAGATATATCTTGTTATTATTAGTGCTAACCTCTCAGAGAAGGAGGAAGAAAAATTATTGAAAACTCTGAAGAAGCACCGTGCTGCTATTGGATATACTCTTGATGATCTTAAGGGCATTAGTCCCACTCTATGTCAACACAAAATAAATTTGGAGAAAGACGCCAACCAGTTATCGATCATCAGCGACTGCTGAATCCTAAAATGAAAGAAGTGGTAAGAAAGGAAATATTAAAGCTCCTTGAGGCAGGTATAATCTATCCCGTTGTTGATAGTCAGTGGGTAAGTCATGTCCATTGTGTCCCTAAGAAAGGAGGTATTACTGTCGTTCCTAATGATAAAGATGAATTGGTTCCGCAAAGAGTTATTACAGGTTATAGGATGGTAATTGATTTCCGCAAATTAAATAAAGCTACTAAAAAGGATCATTACCCCTTACATTTTATTGATCAAATGCTAGAAAGATTATCCAAACATACACATTTTTTGCTTTCTAGATGGTTATTCTGGCTTCTCTCCAATACCTGTGTCAGCTGATGATCAAGCTAAGACAACTTTTACTTGCCCTTTCGATAATTTTTCTTATAGACGTATGCCTTTTGGTTTATGTAATGCACCTGCTACCTTTCAAAGATGCATGATGGCTATATTCTCTGATTTTTGTGAAAAGATATGTGAGGTTTTCATGGACGATTTCTCTGTTTATGGCTCCTCTTTTGATGATTGCTTGAGCAACCTTGATCGAGTTTTGCAGAGATGTGAATAAACTAATCTTGTCTTGAATTGGGAAAAGTGCCACTTTATGGTTAACGAAGGTATTGTCTTGGGGCATAAAATTTCTGAAAGAGGTATTGAAGTTGATAAAGCTAAAGTTGATGCTATTGAAAATATGCCATGTCCCAAGGACATCAAAGGTATAAGAAGTTTTCTTGGCCATGCCGATTTTTATAGGAGGTTCATTAAGGACTTCTCAAAAATCTATCGGCCTCTGACTAATTTATTACAAAAAGATATACCATTTGTCTTTGATGATGATTGTGTAGAAGCATTTGAAATACTTAAGAAAGCATTAATTTCTGCACTTATTGTTCAGCCACCTGATTGGAATTTACCCTTTGAAATTATGTGTGATGCTAGTGATTATGTTGTAGCTGCTGTTCTAGGGCAAAGAGTTGATAAGAAATTAAATGTTATTCAATATGCTAGTAAAACTCTAGACAATGCCCAGAGAAATTATGCTACTACTGAAAAAGAATTCTTAGCAGTTGTATTTGCTTGTTATAAGTTCAGACCTTATATTGTTGATTCTAAAGTAACTATTCACACGGATCATGCTGCTATTAAATATCTTATGGAAAAGAAAGATGCTAAACCTAGACTCATTAGGTGGGTTCTCTTGCTACAAGAATTTGATTTGCATATTATTGATAGAAAGGGAGCTGAGAAACCCGTTGCAGACAACTTGTCTAGGTTAGAAAATGTTCTTGATGACCCACTACCTATTGATGATAGCTTTCCTGATGAACAATTAAAAGTCATAAATGCTTCTCGCACTGCTCCATGGTATGCTGATTATGCTAATTACATTGTTGCTAAATTTATACCACCTAGTTTCACATACCAGCAAAAGAAAAAGTTTTTCTATGATTTAAGACATTACTTCTGGGATGACCCACATCTTTATAAAGAAGGGGTAGATGGTGTTATTAGACGTTGTGTACCTGAGCATGAACAGGAACATATCCTATGCAAGTGTCACTCCGAAGCTTATGGAGGAGACCACGCTGGAGATAGAACTGCACGTAAGATATTGCAATCTGGTTTTTATTGGCCTACTCTCTTCAAGGATGCCCGTAAATTCATCTTATCTTGTGATGAATGTCAAAGAATTGGTAATATCAGTAGACATCAAGAAGTGCCTATGGATTATCCACTTGTTATTGAACCATTTGATGTTTGGGGCTTTGATTATGTGGGACCGTTTCCTGCCTCCAATGGATATACACATATTTCAGTTGTTGTTGATTACGTTACTAAGTGGGTAGAAGCTATTCCAACTAGTAGTGCTGATCATAACACATCTATTAAAATGCTTAAAGAAGTTATTTTTCCAAGGTTTGGAGTCCCTAGATATTTAATGACTGATGGTGGTTCACATTTTATTCATGGTGCTTTTCGTAAAATGCTTGCTAAGTATGATATTAATCATATAGTTGCATCTCCATATCACCCACAGTCTAGTGGTCAAGTAGAATTGAGTAATAGAGAACTCAAATTAATTTTGCAAAAGACTGTTAATAGATCTAGAAAGAATTGGTCTAATAAACTTGATGATGCATTATGGGCCTATATAACTGCATATAAAAATCCTATGGGTATGTCTCCGTATAAAATGGTTTATGGAAAAGCATGTCACTTACCTCTCGAACTAGAACATAAGGCATATTGGGCCATTAAAGAGCTCAAATATGATTTCAAACTTGCCGGTGAGAAGAGGCTATTTGACATTAGCTCACTTGATGAATGGAGAACCCAAGCCTATGAGAATGCCAAATTGTAAAGAAAAAGTTAAAAGATGGCATGACAAAAGAATACAAAAGCGTGAGTTTAATGTAGGTGATTATGTATTATTATACAGCTCGCTTTAAGTTTTTTGCAGGAAAACTTCTCTCTAAATGGGAAGGTCCTTACATTATCGAGGAGGTCTACCGTTCCGGTGCTATAAAAATCAACAACTTCGGAGGCACAAATCCAAAGGTGGTGAACGGTCAAAGAATCAAGAAAAGGCATCCGTTTCGCTGCAACAAGACCAAGACCGTCGCAACGGCAGGAAGGAAGTCATCATGGAGCCCAAGCCGGCGTCACCACCAGAGCCTTTGACAGGCGAGGACCAACTTTAGTCAGGATAAGTGTACTGGATGTTCCCCTTCAAAATGGCCAATTGTTGGCGCCCTTCCCGCTCAATATTTGGGAAGAGGCCTGGGGCCCTTGCCTATAAATAGGTCTAGCCACCCACAAGGTAGGGTGGATCATAAAAGGAGAGAGAGAGACCGAACTCCCCCTGGCAGTTCGTCGCACCAGCCAAGAACAGACCCTCACGAGGCTGTTCTTCCTTGTACTGTTCATCATCAGCCCAAGAGGCAATCCACCACACCACACACTGGAGTAGGGTGTTACACCACATTGGTGGCCCGAACCAGTATAAACCTTGTGTCTCTTGTGTTGTTCCTTTGGTAGTTTAGATCCTAGCGAGGCGACGAGGTGCAGGAAGGTAGGGGCGAGATCTCCGCGTGCACCCCAGAGTTCGAACCTAGAGGGTCTACCGGAACCCGAAATCCGACATTTGGCACGCCAAGTAGGGGTGCGCCGGAGCTTTCCCTTCTGCCGACCCGCTCTCCGCCGACACCGCGACTCGCCCTGCAATGGGCAGCGCGGGGGCCAGGGGGCTCCGAGCCTTGGCCCCCGCCTTGCGATAGGTGCGGTGGCCGGACAAGTTCAAGCCGGAGACGCCGCCGCGCTACAACGACACAACTGATCCGCTGGCCTTCCTGCTGGCGTACGAGGAGGCCATCCTCGAAGCAGGAGGCGATGACAGGGTCATGGCTAACTGGCTTCCCATGGCCCTCACCGACGCCTCGCGCATGTGGCTGCTCCACCTGCCAGCGGCTTCCGTGGCCTCTTGGGAAGAGCTGCGCAACCTGTTCCTCGCCCAGCACGCTGCGCTGGCGCAGTCGTCGTCGCGCTCTCTGGCGGCTCGCAGGCGCCACCTTCAGGCCGCCACGTCAAGCCATTCGTCCGCCAGGTCGGCGCTGCCTCCGCGCGGCAGGGGGCTCCCCCAGGTCGGTCGGCGTCCAAGGCCGATCTGGCCTTCAGCTTGGAGGACCACCCCTCCAACTCAACCTGCTCGGGCGCGCTCCCAATGCTGTGCACTCCCACCATTTGCCAGGTGGCCGTCACCAGGACCCTCATCGACGGCGGCGCGGGCCTCAGTGTGCTCTCGGTTGAAGCCTTCAGCCTCCTCCACATACCGTCGGAGCGGCTTCGGCCTAGCGGGCCCTTCTTGGGCGTCGGAGGCGGTTTAGCCGGCTCCCTGGGGCAGATCCGTCTTCCGGTGACCTTCGGCACCTACGATAACATCCGCACGGAGCTAATCGACTTCGACATCGCCCCCATCGGCCTCCCATACAACGCCATCCTCGGCTACCCGGCACTAGCCCGGTTCATGGCTGCAACTCACCCAGCGTTCAACCTCATGAAGATGCCTGGGAGCAACGGCCTCCTCACCGTGTCCGGAGACACCGGGGATGCGTTGCAGGTACTCAAGCACGTCTTCAAGGCTGCGGCGGCAGCACAGCCCGCCGACTCAGACGCCCCTGAGCCCAAGGGGGCTGCGCCGGCCAAGAAGAAGCAGCTGTTCACCCAAGACAAGGCGGAAACCAAGCAGATACTGGTCGACGAGGACGGATCCACTAACGCCACCTTCACCATAGGTGCCAACCTTGAGCCCGAGCAGGAGGAGGCCCTGGTCAAGTTCCTGCGAGCAAACAAGAAGGTGTTCGCATGGGAACCAGATCAGTTGGCAGGGATCTCGAGAGACGTAATCGAGCACCACCTCAACGTGTGCCCCAATGTACGCCCCGTGAAGCAGAAGGCAAGGCGGAAGTCCACTGAAAAGCAGGCTTTCATCGTCCAATAGACCCGCAAGTTAGAAGCTGCAGGGGTCATTCGCGAGGTCCGATACCCGGATTGGTTGGCCAACCCGGTCGTCGTGCCAAAGAAAGGGGGGAAGGAACGCATGTGTGTCGACTTCACCAACCTCAACAAAGCCTGCCTGCGAGATCCATTCCTGCTCCCTCGCATCGATCAGATCGTCGATTCCACCGCTGAGTGCGACCTGTTATGTTTCTTGGATGCCTTCTCTAGGTATCACCAGATCAACATGGCGGTAGAAGACGTGGAAAAAACGGCTTCCGACCCGTGTGGGGTGTCTTGCTACACATGCATGCCGCTCGATGCGCAACGCAGAGCGACCTTTCAGTGGTGATGCACA
This sequence comes from Aegilops longissima, assembly GCA_021605205.1. Lineage (NCBI taxonomy): Eukaryota > Viridiplantae > Streptophyta > Magnoliopsida > Poales > Poaceae > Aegilops > Aegilops longissima. The sequence goes on from CM038680.1 coordinate 460,505,037, forward strand.
TCACCTTGGGCCCGCAGCTCGGGAAGAATGTTGAGGCTTACGTCGATGACATTGTGGTGATGTCTCGGGAAGCCAGAATCCTGATACAAGACCTGGAGGAAACCTTCGTGAGCCTCAACGCAGTGAACCTGCGGCTCAACCCGGAGAAGTGTGTGTTTGGGGTCCCCTCGGGCAAGCTCTTGGGCTTCCTCGTGTCCCACAGAGGCATCGAGGCTAACCCAGAAAAGGTCAAGGCAGTCGAGGACATGAGCCCGCCGAAGACCCTCAGAGAAATGCAGAAGCTCACTGGGCGCGTGACCGCACTAGGACGCTTCATCTCCAAGTTGGGGAGCGAGCTGCTTTTCTTCCGGTGATGAAGAAAAGGGCCCTTTGAATGGATGAAGAGGCCGACAATGCTCCAAGATCTCAAGAGGTACCTAACCAGCCCTCCGGTAATGGTGGCCCCGCGCCCTCAAGAACCCCTGGTGATCTACCTTGCAGCCACTCCCTACTCCGCCAGCACAGCCCTCGTGGCGGTTAGGGAGGAGCGTCGGGCCAAAGCCGCGGCAGCCGCCCGGGTCACGGCCGAGCAGGATCAAGGAAGACTCACAGAGACCACTACCATAGCCGAGAAGGATCAGCCGCCGCAGGGAAACACACTCAGGACAAAAGAGACCCCTCCCCCTGGCGACCAGCCGCTGGAGGCTCCACTGTCTCAGGAGGCGCCACGATCTCTGGAGGGCGCCATCGACACCAGCACTCCCAACCTCGTTGAACACCCTATGAACTTCGTCAGCACAGTGTTGCGGGACGCGAGGGCGCGGTACCCCATGCCTCAGAAACGCCTCCTCGCACTATTGATGGACTCGCGCAAGCTGCGGCATTATTTTCAGGGCCACCCCATCAAGGTTGTCTCAGCGTACCCCTTGGAAAGGGTGCTCAGGAGCCCCAACTCAGCTGGAAGAGTCGCTGAGTGGAACATCGAACTGCAAGCGTTTCAGCTCGAATTCAGCACAACCAGAGTCATCAAGGGGGCCGCATTGGCGGATTTCGTGGCGGAATGGATGGAGGCGCCGGGCCTCAAGGCTGATGACGATCGATCCCTCTCCCCGGTAAGCGAGGCGCCAGACGGTTGGGTCATGTACTTCGACGGGGCGTTCTCCAGGCACGACGCGGGGGCTGGTGCGGTGCTTTTATCTCCTACTCAAGACAAGCTCTACTACGCCGTGCAGCTCTGTTTCCAGCATGGAGAAAAGGTCTCCAACAACATAGCAGAACATGAAGTCCTAATAGCAGGCCTGAAGGCCACAGCTGCCCTAGGAGTGAAGCGCCTTACCATCAAGGGTGATTCACAACTCCTCGTCAACTTCTCCAACAAGGTATACGAGCCGAGGGATGAGCACATGGAAGCCTACCTCGCAGAGGTCCGCAGGATGGAGAAGCAGTTCTGGGGGCTGGAGTTGCAGCATGTGCCCCGTGGCACCAATCAGGAGGCCGACGACATCGCCAAACGAGCATCCAGGCGGCTACCTCAGGAGCCTGGCGTCTTCGAGGAGCGGCTCTTCAAGCCCTCGGCCACGCCATCACTGTCAAGCGCGGTGCAGCCTCGGGAGGAGCTCCCCCAGCCACCAGCCTCGGGAGCCCCGGTCTGTGGCCCGGCCTCAGGAGCGCGCCTGGGACACTCATCCGCAATCTTGCGGGCACCCTTCAAGACAGTCTTATAGTACATTTCAGGCGTACGATGTTCCTTGCCCGCTGGTGGCGCGTCAGTGATTAGCTTCTCCCCATCCAGCTTGCCCCAATGCACCTTTGCGCGGGCAAGGGCCCGACGAGCACCTTCAATACAAAGCGGAGCGCTTGATAACCTCCACCCGGGCACGATCCACCAACCGTCGACGAGGCCGAAGTAGCTCCTGTGCATGGCCTCTCCAGCCACAACCGGACTATGAGGCCCTTCATGGCCTGCTCGGCCACCTTGTGGAGCTCGACCAGCTGCTTTAGCTGGTCGCTAGGGGCACTGGATGGCCGGCCTCAAGATCTCGAGACCGAAGACCTTCTCCGTTGAGCTCCCTCCTCGGCTCGGTAGAATGCGGCGCATCGACACGCCGAGGCAGATCTGCAAACGCCTCGAGAGCTCCGATTCGGGTAAGTAACACGTAATTTACATTCACATGCTTGCTTTGCATGAAAAATGCCTTACCCGCCGCTATCTTCCTCATCAACTCAATCTCTGAAGGGACTTATGGGCATCGGCCTTGGCAGTTTTGGCACTTTCGAGAGCCGAGGCAAGCTCGGACTCGAAGTCTTTGAGTCACGCCCAAACTCTCATGCTTTTCCATGAGATCACGGAGCTCTTGCTGGACCACCGCCACCCGCGCCCTGTTTTTCTCGCTCTGCCCGCCTCGTGGCGATTATGTTCGTCATGACACGGCCTCCTTCGTGGTCGCCACCTGCTCGTGGCCCTGCAGCACTCCATGTTATCCTTGTTATTTTTGTTGCAACCTAAATCCTTTTCTCAGAAGGTACAAGTTCAAAGTGGTGTTACTCACCTTCTTTGTCCCGAGCTGCTTTACGCGCGGCCGAGCTCTTGCTCGGACCGCTCAAGCTCTGCTTCAAAGCACCGACCGACGCGTCGGTCTGGCAGAGGTCAGCAGCAGCAGCCCTGCAACCCATATTGACATAACTTTTTTAGCAACCCTGCGATATATTTTTTTCCAGATCCTCATCCGACTTTTCTTTCCGAACACCGAACCGAGCATCAGGGGCTACTGTCTACGCGGTATCACATTGCATCTTTTTAACTTCTTACCTCAAAGCCTGATAGAAGGCTACTGCAGGCTTCAGTCAGCCTGCTCTTGGCGAGCTGCACCTTCTGGATTACCGCACTCATAATAGTGCGGTGTTCTTCCTCGATGGAAGCGCCTGCAGCGCCCCAACAAATTGCCCGGCGCCCGGTTGGGACGGAAGCCGCCCGGCGCCACGGTCTTGCCCTTCGTTTGAAGGGCCGCCGGCCAGACTCCGGAACCACTGCGGGTTCTGATGTGGAGTCCGGCGCAAAGTCCGGGAGGACGCCTTGTGGCGCCTCCGGAGCCTCCCCCCGATGGGTCCCTCCTCGGGATCCCACCTCGGCGTCCTCGGCGGCCACGAGGGTGGAGGCGGTCGGGATGGAGTCTACATCCGGTGGAGCCAACGACCCTTCGATGAAGCGGGAGATCTGTGGCCGGACTACTGAGCAGCATGCGGCATCGTAATGACACTATGTGACGCAGAAAAAGAAATTATAAATCATTCAGGAATCCGGATACTTACGATCTCGCCGGAGGCCTGGCCCTTGAAGGCCATTCTTCCTCGCCAACGTTGACGTTGGCGGAGCTGTCCGGGGGAATAGTCCTTCCCCTCTTGGACCCTTCGGCCTCCCCTGCTGGGGAAGCCTTCCTCTTCCTCTCTCCCTCCTCTGGGAGAGAGTCCTCTTTCTCCTCCTCGTTTTCGGGGGAGGAGTCCGCCCCGGAGTCGTCGGACACCTGAAAACGGGAGCTCTTTCGAGCACCCGTGGCCTCCTTCTTGGCCTTCTTCTCCGGCACCACGTGCGGTGCCGGAACCAGCAGCCTCGCTAGACGAGCGTCTACTGGATTTTCTGGCATAGGAGCCGGACAGGTAATCTGCTCCGCCTTCCTCATCCAGTCCTGTCAAAGGAAAAGGGGAAATTAAAACCCGCATAGAGTCAAACTATGAAAACAAGTGTCCCTTAAAGGGTAGAATCACTTACCTCGTCGGCTGGCCAGGAGCGAAATCCGCGATCTTGATCATGGATGCGGGGCTTCGCGCGCCTTGAACAACACCCTCCAGCGCCTTCAGACGTCGTGTCAAGAGCCTGCTCAGCGCCTGGTGCTGTTCGAACTCCCACAGATTGAATGCCCGCTCTTGGCATGGGAGAATCCGGCGGACGAGCATGACTTGGACCACGTTAACCAGCCTGAGCTTCTTCACCAGCTTCTGGATATAGGCTTGGAGTCCCGTTAGCTCCTTCGAACTACCCCATAGCAAGCCCTTCTCTTTCCAGGAGGTGAGCTGCGTGGGGATACCAGATCTAAACTCGGGGGCCGCCGCCCATGTAGGGTCACGCGTCTCGGTGATATAGAACCACCCCGATTGCCACCCCTTGACGGATTCCACGAAGGCCCCTTCGAACCAAAGGACATTGGGCATCTTGCCCAACATGGCGCCTCCGCACTCCGCTTGAGTGCCCTTCACTACCTTCGGCTTGACATTGAAGGTCTTGAGCCACAAGCCGAAGTGGGGCTGGATGCAGAGGAAGGCCTCGCACACGACGATAAACGCCGAGATGTTGAGGATGAAGTTCGGCGCCAGATCATGGAAATCCAGGCCATAGTAGAACATGAGCCCCCGGACAAAGGGGTGAAGTGGAAAGCCCAGTCCACGGAGGAAGTGGGGAAGAAAGACGACCCTCTCATGGGGCCTTGGGGTGGGGATGAGCTGCCCCTCGTCGGGCAGCCGGTGCGCGATGTCGCCGGAAAGGTATCTGGCGCCGCGCAGTTTGGCGATGTGCTCCTCCTTAACGGTGGAGGCCAACCATTTACCTCCCGCTCCGGACATGGTCGGAGAAGGTTGAGACGAGATGCACGAACTTGGGCGCTGGAGCTCGAGTGCGCGGAGATGGATAAGCAAAGGAGGAAGAAGGCGTAGGTGAGAAGGTGAATCCTTATCCCTTATATGGGCGGGCGAAGTCTGCGCGTCCCCCACCAGCCTGGTAAAACTCGCTTATCTCCCAAGCGTCACCATCAATGGCGCGGTTGGGTTACCCACGCCCGTATTGATGAGAATCCCGGATTAAGGGGAAACACGATCTCTGCTTCGACAAGACGTGCCAAGGAAACCGCTTCGCTAAATGCGCTGAGGTGGTAAAGTAAAAAACAATTCGAGTAATGGCTTGGTAGTGGTGTGACGTCATGCCGCAGAAAACGTCAGCAGATTGAACTTGTGTATATATATTATTCTCTCTACGGTGGAATGTGGAATTTATTTTGCGAGCGGACACTATCTGGTGTTCACAATCTTCTATCATTCGGAGGAGGAACCCGCCTTGCAATGCCAAGCAATATCTGCGTTGGACTTATCGTCATTGAAGCCTGGTTCGGGGCTACTAAGGAGTCTGGATTAGGGGTGTCCGGATAGCGGACTACCATCATCACCGAACTGTCATTGGCGGACTATCATCATCGACCGGACTCCAAGACTATGAAGATACAAGATTGAAGACTTCGCCCGTGTCCGGATGGGACTTTCCTTGGCGTGGAAGGCAAGCTTGGCGATACGGATATGTAGATCTCCTACCATTGTAACCGACTCTATGTAACCCTAGCCCTCTCCGGTGTCTATATAAACCGGATGGCTTTAGTCCGTAGGACTAGAAGAAGAACAACAACCCTTACAATCATACCATAGGCTAGCTTCTAGGGTTTAGCCTCCTTGATCTCGTGGTAGATCGACTCCTGTAAACATCCACAATATCAATATCAATCAAGCAGGACGTAGGGTTTTACCTCCATCAAGAGGGCCCGAACCTGGGTAAAACATCGTGTCCCTTGTCTCCTGTTACCATCTGCCTAGACGCACAGTTCGGGACCCCCTACCCGAGATCCGCCGGTTTTGACACCGACAGAGAGCTCTACCGGAAGTGACCAAATGATGTGTCCCTACGCTGCATCTCCAGGGAGCAAGGGAAGGAACGGCTGGCAGATATACACGGTGGAGACTGTGGGCATCATTCATCATCGCGGACCCTCGTTGGCAAGGCATTCCGCAGCGGGTTCTATTGGCCCATCGCGCCAATGATGCCGCCGAACTGGTGAAGGCTTGCGAGGCTCGCCAATTCCATGCCAAGCAGATCCATCACCGGGCGGAGGTCCGCAAACTATACCCTCTCGTGGCCATTCGCGATGCAGGGGCTGGATATCCCGGCCCATTTCTCGGCGCCGGGGCTATCGCTACTCTACGCCGCCATGGACAAGTTCACCAAGTGGGCTGAAGTGGAAGCCGTCCGCACCATCCACGCAGGTTCTGCGGTCAAGTTCATCAAGGGCATCGTGAGCCGGTTCGCGGTGCCGAACCGCATCATCACCGACAACGGTTCGCAGTTCACCAGTAACCTCTTCAAAACATACTGTGCTAACCTTGGGACGCAGGTATGCTACACTTGAAGAGCGCACTCCACGGAGCAACGGTCGTGCCGAAGGGTTAACGCGGAGGTCTTGAGAGGCCTCAAGACCAGGACATTCAAGAAGAAGCTGGAGGCCTACGGCAGAGGTTGGTACGACGAGCTTCAGTCCGTGTTGTGGTCCATCCGCACGACCGCGACCAAGCCAACTGGCGAGACCCCATTCTTCCTGGTCTATGGAGCTGAAGCGGTCCTCCCTCACGAGGTCAGACGTCGTTCCGCACGGGTCCAGGCGTTCGACGAGGCGCAGCAGGACGCCATGCGGGGGACGGACCTCGTGCTGGGGGAGGAGCATGGTCGAGAAGCCGCGTTACGAGCGGCGAGGTACCAACAAGCACTGCGACGATACCACTGCCGCAACATCCGCCCCCGAACTCTTAAGGTAGGGGACCTCGTGCTCAGGCGGGTTCTCTCCAGGGAGGGACTGCATAAGCTCTCTCCCATGTGGGAGGGCCCGTTCAAGGTTGTTCATGTTTCCATGCCTGGCTCCGCGCGCTTGGAGACTCAGGAGGGGGTGTCCGTCCAGAACGCGTGGAACATCCGGCACCTAAGGAGGTTTTACCCCTAAAAAGGCCCAGAGCCTGTGAAGAAGGCGAACGCCTGTGAAGCGTTGCATTTTGGAAAAGGCCCAGAGCCTGTGAAGAAGGCGAACGCCTGTGAAGAGTTGCGTTTTGGAAAAGGCCCAGAGCCTGTGAAGAAGGCGAACGCCTGTGAAGCGTTGCGTTTTGAAAAAGGCCCAGAGCCTGTGAAGAAGGCGAATGCCTGTGAAGCTATTGCATTTTGGAAAAGGCCCGGTGCCTGTGAAGAAGGCAAGCGCCTGTGAAGTTCATCTTTCTGAGAAAGGCCCGAAGCCTGTGAAGAAGGCCAATGCCTGTGAAGCTCACCGCCCGTGACACTCTCACGTAATAATGAGTTGGGGCTGTACACGCCCCGGAGTCTCAGGAGCGCCGGCCTCAGGCCCTGGGGCTCCCTCCCACGCCCAGTGGCAGCACTTAGCTCCGCGCTGGTGAGAAGACGTCGAAGACTAGATTAGGTGCCGGATGCGGCTTTTCTCATTTGCTTTCTGCAGTTGGCTTGTTCATTCCCATTTGAAGTTTTATTGAAGTTGTTGCTGTCTTTGGCTTGTGACTCCTTGCCTTTTCGCTCTCCCCGCCTCGATTTCTCGTGCAGGCCTCATGAGGGAGCAGCGCGGTCACCTCATGAGTGTTTTCTGCCCTTATCGCTTGAGGCTTCCCTACCGGGTCCACTACAGAGCACCCCTCCATCCGTGCCCCACGGGCACCGCGACACTAACACAGACTGGTCGGTCGCCTCCACACCGACGCTGGGAGCTACCTCTCGGACTAACCTTCATAGGACATGAAGCGTTCGACGAGGCCTCGGCCTCGGGAAGCAAAGGCCACGGCAGCCCCCCGAGCTAAGTAATTTCTACGCCGCAGCGTGTGGCACAAAGGCGTAATACCAAATAGCGGAAACAAGATGATAATTAACAGCAATAGTCAAGCACGCCCAAGGGCCCTACACTACTGCTCTCCTTGCGCAGGAAAAGGAAAAAGAACAAAACAGGCGCGACTCGCCTGACACCAACTCGCGGGGGAGACTCGAACTGCCTCCGGAGCTCAGGCGGACTCCCTCTCGTGCTTCACCAAGGCACGACGGCGGGCAGACCCGCTACCTCCCTCCAGGCGGGCGTGGCGGCGCGGAGGCTGGTCGCGGCCACCGCTGGAGGAGCAGCTGGCCGAAGAAGAGTCGTCAAAGCTCGATGAACCCCGAGCGCCGCCAACCACGCGCGCGCTGTCATCTTCATCGTCGCTGGGGCTGGGCCCATGGCCGCGGTTGTCGTTCTCAGGGAAGCACCCAGCGCGGCGACCGTCTTCCCCGAACACCCTCACGTAGAGGGTGGCATCGCCGTCGAACTTGAAGTGCAGGTTGCACCGCCGGCTCAGACCACGCGCGCGGGCAAACGTTTGCCAGCCGCGGGTCAGGGCCACGCTCCCAGCTGCAGAGACCTCCAGTGAAGCCCAGGAGGCCTGGCTGCAGCAACCATCCGCCTGAAGCCAGAGGCCGCCGGGGCACCGGCCGGAAGCTCACCTAGGAGGAAGCGAGGAAGCTGGAGCCGGGTGCTGGTCGGCTCCACCGACCACACAACGAACTCCGGCAGCACCTCTGCCGAGTGGAAGCATGGCCTAGGGGGTCGCATGTCAGAAGCGCGCCTCAAAGAACGGTTCGCCGCTGTCCACGGGCGCGGAGATCACTTCCACGGCCGCGAGGAGCCACTATGGGAGCCACAGGGTGCTTGCAAGGACGGGCTCGACCGCGCAGGCGGGGAGAGTCAGCCCACTGGCGGGCCTTTCCTTTCTCCGCGGCCGAGAACCTCTTTCGCGGAGCCATGAAGAAGAAGGAGAAGCAAGAGGGGATGGACTGGAAGGGAAGGCGTCGTCCCGTACTTATAGCCGGGGAAGGCCAACCGCCGGCCTCCACGATCGTAGGTAATCATGACCCGCTTTTCATGCAGGGACTTGTCAATTCATGCAGTTGCCAAGGCGTCGTGGGGGAGCGGAGCCGCCCACGTCCAATCAATCGCCACGCGGCACCTGAGGCCGCAGGCTATTAGGGCCCGCGGCGCTTCGCACTTGCCCCTTCGCTTCTCTGCTCAGCCAAGTCCAGGCGCGCCTTGGGCTCGGGGGCTACTATCGGTGTTCTGGGAACGGGGGTACCCAGACTTGCCTGCCTGCGGCCTGCGGCGTGGCTCAAGGGGTGGCCCAGCACTGCCCATCTTCATCAACACGAGCTCAAGACCCTCGCGAGGGGCGAAGCCTCGCGGGGCGGACGACAAGAAGCTTCCTCAGGCACGGCCTCGTCAGGCTGGCTCGCGAGGATGCCGAGAGATCAAGGTGGGGTACCTCACGAGGTGCCCATGACGCAAGCCATGACGACCAAGGGCGCCAGGCGGGCACCAGCCCGCGCAGTGTCCTCCTTTCCTCTTTGGTGCAAAGGGGGCAAGCGCAGGCGAGAGCATCAAGCAAAGGCATCCGTTTCGGTGCAACAAGACCAAGACCGTTGCAATGGCAGGAAGGAAGTCATCGTGGAGCCCAAGCCGGCGTCACCACCAGAGCCTTTGACAGGCAAGGACCAACTTTAGTCAGGATAAGTGTACTAGATCCCTTCAAAATGGCCAATTATTGGCGCCCTTCCCGCTCAATATTTGGGAAGAGGCCCAGGGCCCTTGCCTATAAATAGGACTAGCCACCCACAAGGTAGGGTGGATCATAAAAGGAGAGAGAGAGAGACCGAACTCCCCCTAGAAGTTCGTCGCACCAGCCAAGAACAGACCCTCGCGAGGCTGTTCTTCCTTGTACTGTTCATCATCAGCCCAAGAGGCAATCCACCACACCACACACTGGAGTAGGGTGTTACACCACAATGGTGGCCCGAACCAGTATAAACCTTGTGTCTCTTGTGTTGTTCCTTTGGTAGTTTAGATCCTAGCGAGGCGACGAGGTGCAGGAAGGTAGGGGGCGAGATCTCCGCGTGCACCCCAGAGTTCGAACCTAGAGGGTCCGCCAGAACCCTAAATCCGACAAAGTTCTTCGAGAAGGTCATCAACCCCTACCTCGCGGAGGTGCTGCAACACCCTCAAACCATTGAGATTCATGAGGGGGTGCTGCACATCCGCAACGTTGAGGGACCAAGGAGGATCGGGAGCCTGGAGACAAGGCTCGAGGCAATGGAGCAACAAGTTTTCAAGTGTCAGGAAATGGTGGAGCGTGGACTTGACTCCAATCACATAATGATCACGGAATTCACCAACAACCACAAGCTGGATGCCAAGGACATTGGGGAGGCCATCTTCAAGCTCCACAAAAAAATCGAGCACCTCCAAGCCCAAATCTATGACCTGCAAAACCAAAACAGTGAGTATGAATATAGATTCAAGAGGATGAGTTTGGCAAGGATCCCGGAGACTTGATCATCCTTCTATGATGGTGAGCCTATGCCTTGGAAGATGGACGACAAGCCTACATCATCAACAATTCCTTCACCAGCAAAGGAGATATAATCACATGGGTATGGGCACTCCCCTTGGCAACTGCCAAGCTTGGGGGAGGTGCCCCGGTATCGTATCACCATCACACTCCTATCTTTACCGTTTTTTCTTAGTTCGATCCTTTTAGTAATATCTTGATCTAGTAGAATGAAGTTTTTGGTATGATCTAGTTTTGAGTTTTTCTTTATGATCCCTCTATGTAATCGAGTCCGTGAGCTATATAATAAAGATTAGTGTTGAGTCAAGGGCTTGATTATTTTTCCATGATCTTGAGGGAATAAAAGAAAAGAGAAAAGAATAAAAAGAAACAAAGAGATCATATTGATCTTATGGAGAGTAATGACTTCACATAGAAAGAGTCATCGTCGCAATTAATAGGAAGTAATAAAGAAAGAGAGGTTTCACATATAAATATACTATCTTGGACATCTTTTATGATTGGGAGCACTCATTAAAATATGACATGCTAAAGAGTTGATGTTGGACAAGGAAGACAACGTAATGGGTTATGTTTTCTTATATATGAAATAAAGTATATTGTCATGGATCATCCAACATGTTGAGCTTGCCTTTCTCCCTCATGCTAGCCAATTCTTTGCACTAAGTAGAGATACTACTTGTGCTTCCAAATTCCCTTAAACCCAGTTTTGCCATGAGTTTCCACCATATCTACCTATGGATTGAGTAAGATCCTTCAAGTAAGTTGTCATCGGTGCAAGCAATAAAAATTGCTCTCTAAATATGTATGATTGATTAGTGTGGAGGAAATAAGCTTTATACAATCTTGTGATGTGGAAGAAATAAAAGCGACGTACTGCATAATAAAGGTTCATATAACGAGTGGCAATATAAAGTGACGTTCTTTCGCATTAAGATTTTGTGCATCCAACCCTGAAAGCGCATGACAACCTCTGCTTCTCTCTGCGAAGGGCCTATCTTTTACTTGTATCTTCTACATTATGCAAGAGTCATGGTGATCTTCACCTTTTCTTTTTACATTTTATCCTTTGGCAAGCTCAATGTGTTGGAAAGATCCTGATATATATATATATATATATCTAATTGGATGTAAGTTGGCATGAGCTATTATTGTTGACATTACCCTTGAGGTAAAAGGTTGGGAGGCAAAACTATAAGCCCCTATCTTTCTCTGTGTCCGATTAAAACTTCGTAACCACAAGTATTGAGTGAGTCTTAGCAATTGTGAAAGACTAAATGATAGTTGAGTATGTGGGCTTGCTGAAAAGCTCTGACATAGACTCTTTCCGATGCTATGATAAATTGCAATTGCTTCATTGACTGAGATTATAGTTTGTTGGTTCTCAATGAAGTTTCTGATTCATACTTGATATTGTGAATAGATTATTACTTGAGCATAAGAAATCATATGACAATATCCATATATGTTGTTGTTATAAGAATGATCATGATGCCCTCATGTCCGTATTTTATTTTATCGACACCTCTACCTCTAAACATGTGGACATATTTATCGTTATCGGCTTCCGCTTGAGGACAAGCGAGGTCTAAGCTTGGGGGAGTTGATATGTCCATTTTGCATCATGCTTTTATATTGATATTTATCGCATTATGGGCTATTATTACACGCTACGTCACAATACTTATGCCTATTCTCTCTTATTTTACAAGGTTTACGTAAGGAGGGAGAATGCCGGCAGCTGGAATTCTGGGCTGGGAAAAGGACCAAATATTAGAGACCTATTCCGCACAACTCCAAAAGTCCTGAATATCCACGGAAGTTATTTTTGGAAATAATAAAAAATACTGAGCGAAGAAAATACCAGAGGGGACCCACACCCTGGGCACGAGGATAGGGCGCGCCCCCTGCCTCGTGGGCCCCCTGGTGGCCCTCCGGTGCCCATATTCTGCTATATGAAGTCTTTCGTCCGAGCAAAAATTAGAAGCAAGCTTTCGGGACGAGACTCCACCGCCACGAGGCGGAACCTTGGCGGAACCAATCTAGGGCTCCGGCGGAGCTGTTCTGCAGGGGACACTTCCCTCTGGGAGGGGGAAATCATCTCCATCGTCATCACCAACGCTCCTCTCATCGGGAGGGGGCCAATCTCCATCAACATGTTCACCAGCACCATCTCCTCTCAAACCCTAGTTCATCTCTTGTATCGAATTCTTGTCTCTAAGTCTGAGATTGATACCTGTAGATTGCTAGTAGTGTTGATTACTCCTTGTAGTTGATGCTAGTTGGTTTATTTGGTGGAAGATCATATGTTCAGATCCTATATGCATATTAATACTCCTCTGATTATGAACATGAATATGCTTTGTGAGTAGTTACGTTTGTTCCTGAGGACATGGGAGAAGTCTTGCTATTGTAGTCATGTGAATTTGGTATTCGTTTGATATTTTGGTGATATGTATGTTGTCTCTCCTCTAGTGGTGTCATGTGAACGTCGACTACATGACACTTCACCATTATTTGGGCCTAGAGGAAGGCATTGGGAAGTAATAAGTAGATGATGGGTTGCTAGAGTGACAGAAGCTTAAACCCTAGTTTATGCGTTGCTTCGTAAGGGGCTGATTTGGATCCATATGTTTCATGCTATGGTTAGGTTTACCTTAATACTTATTTTGTAGTTGCATATGCTTGCAATAGGAGTTAATAATAAGTGGGATGCTTGTCCAAGTAAGGACAGCACCCAAGCACCAGTCCACCCACATATCAAATTACCAAAGTACCGAACACGAATCATATGAACGTGATGAAAACTAGATTGACGATAGTTCCCATGTGTCCTCGGGAGCGCTTTTCTCTATATAAGAAATTGTCCAGGCTTGTCCTTTGCTAGAAAAAGGATTGGGCCATATTGCTGCACTTTATTTACTTTGGTTACTTGTCGCCCGTTACAAATTATCTTATCACAAAACTATCTGTTACCTATAATTTCAGTGCTTGCAGAGAATACCTTGCTGAAAACCGCTTATCATTTCCTTCTGCTCCTCGTTGGGTTCGGCACTCTTACTTATTGAAAGGACTACAATAGATCCCCTATACTTGTGGGTCATCATGTGGTCGCCGTCTTCGATCTCCTCGGTGCCCTCTTTGAAGATTGAGGTGTTGTGCATGCTGGGGTGCGAGGAAGCACAAGCGAGAGTGGTCGCCATATAACCTTGGATGGGGATGAATTGTGTGCTCGGGGGAGGGGGTGTGTGTGTGATGTGTGTTGTCTCTGTGTGTGTGTATCAGATATTGAGAGAAAACAAACCTAAGGAGAGAAATGTGTGTGTATGTGACGGAAAGCTACTTGCTAAACAGGGTATTCACGAAGAGATTGTGCGTGCGAGATAGAGAGCGATGTGCGGACCTTGAGGTGGGCAGGGGCGGAGTGAGGGTGTCAAAATGTGCGCGTTGATGCATGTGTTACTTGCGATCGTGCTAGGGACGGACGAATCGAGAGAGATGGTTGTTGTGTTACGGATGCTCCTCTCTCTCTCTCTCTCACACACACACACACAAGTAAAATGGAAGACCATTCTCTCATGTATACACAATGTATCGGCATCTGTTTATGTCTCACTCATGCATGATCATTTGCACATTCACACCTCTCTATGTCTCTATCACACGCACACTGTCTCCACATTGCCCTTCTGCCATAACACACATATGGACACATACACGTCACACACACAGGGGCTGTTTGGTTTGAGACTAAGTTTGCCTAAGGTTGCCACACCTAAGGTTAGGCAAGTTTGACCAACTTAGGTGGGTGTTTGGTTCAAGCCACACTTTAGGCAAGCCACATTAGGGTCCCACATTACATACACTCAAAAAGTGTGGCAAGATTCCCTTAGGCTTGCCAACTTGTGGCTCTCATTTTGAAGAACTAACCTTAGGCAAGTTTGGCAACATTGTCTCTATGACAAGTGGGCCATAGGGGCAATAAAGTGTGGCAAGCCAAAGTGTGGCAAAAACCAAACACATGCCAACTAAACTGTGGCTGCCGAATTTTGGCTTGGCAAACGATGGCTGGGAACCAAACAGCCCCAAATTTAGTATTAAAAAAACCTAGGGCGCACCTAAAACGTCCAAATCCAAATAAACACGAACTGGAGCTAAATTCAAATATATGGAAATATTGTAGCGTCAAGAACTTTTCCCTGAAAAAAAAGTTGAGTAATATTCAGGGATTGTTTTCACACACACAAAAAGGTTCGGTGGATGTCCTTCGAGCACGACACGGTGACGCACCGCTCGGTCGACCGCGCGGCCGCGGTTCACGCGCTTGCACAGGATTCCGTATCGTGGCTGTGATAACTAATAAAAGCGCTTCCTAAGTCTAAAGTTTACGTGTACTAGTACGGTTTTCTTTTAAGTTTGACCAACCATAAATAAAACTAAAAGCTCCCATATGCGCACTCATCAATATGTCGCCGCCGCCGTTGCGCATGCCGGTGCCCGCCTGCTCCGGCCAACAATTTCTCGCACATCACCACCGTGTCGCCGCCAAGCCGAAGGCTCGCCCGCTCACGTCGTCTGCAGTCCTTCCTCGCGATGCCGCCGCGCTGTCAAGCACGCGAGCAGCTGGTGGAGCCGCGTCTATGCACGTAGCGTACGAACAGGAGGACGAGCGCGTGCTCCAGCACGCCGGCGAGGAGGAACTAGTGTGTCATTGTCGTCTCCGCCCGCGCGGAGGAGGAGCGCATGGTGGTTGTCTCGGCGGAAGCCGGTCGCGCGCGCGTTGAGCCCGCAAACCGGGTGCGGACGCGGAATCTACCTTCAAGACCTTGAATTCCATGTGGATCATGCAATCTGAAGGAGCAATTTGGGTCAGTCGAATCTTGTGAGCCGTTTGATGCAACATGGATGGCTATAAGGGCTTCTTCAACCTCTGAAATAGATGCATGGTTCATCTTCTCAGCCCGCCACACCCCTAACCGCCTGCCGCCGCCGCGCCCTCCCCTGAACCCCCTGCCACCGCCATGCTCCCCCCCCCCACCCCCGCCATCCGTTTAACCCCGGGCACAATCCATTTTTTCCGGCGAACTGCATTCCACACCCAACACTCATAAGATAGATCATGGGCACCCTGCCATCTTCTTCCTTCACTCAGTCAAACTTCTTTCACAAATTGATTGACCCAAATTATACTACTAGTACGAACATATTAACTACAGTAGGAACACAAAGATACGAGCAGTAGTACCAACCGCAAGAAGAACAGTAGTAAGACATAGTACTAGTACTACTGTACGTACTAAAGAGTTCAAATAACGAGAAAGAACATAAGCATAGTTTTGCTGGGGCCTCAGCACAACACACCCTTGAAAATAAACTAAGCAACTAGTCCGCTTGACACTGCAGTAGAACCAGCATGAGTGACGGCACTGCCACCTACTCGGAGTCCGAGTCCACGTCCTCGACTTCGTCCTTGTCCCTCTTCCTCTTCACCGACGCTTATTTGCTTGAACCGTACACTGGGCTCTGCTTCTTCATCCAACCCTTGTAGATATTTAAAAAAAGGTAGGCATCCATTGCTGCGTACAGGATGTGATCTTCATCTAATGTCTTTGACTCTCACGCATGATGAAACTCGTGATGAGGTTTCTTCAGTTTAGCATACGAACGATCAATCATGGCTGCTGCCAGGGTCAGCATTGAAGGCTGAGAGGAGGACACCAGCCCTTCCTTCTGGAGGTCGAAGGGGTCGCCTACAACGAGGCCTATCCGACCCAGGATTTCCTTGTCGTTCCTAAAGTCTATGGTAACGAATTTGAGTCGGCCGCCCTTGAGGAACTTCTTAAATTCCTCGCACTCAACGTCGGCATGACATATGTGGTAGACCAAGCATAAGTCATGCACGCAAACCTGGATCACGGTGGGCTTCTTCTTCTTTGCCTCCTTTAGTTTCTTCTTGCTTCCTAGGACTGTGGTGTACTCAACATCTAGCCCAGCGACCCACTCATCATTTGAGTTTTAGAACATGCGTTTGAAGCGAGCAAGGCATTCTTTCACCGTTGCGGAAGAACGGGTGTAGATGACGTAGAACTCATCGCCGGTGCTGGTTCTAACGTTGTACTCACCGCCGATCATGGAGATTTGGGACGCCATGGATTTGGGAGGAGGGTTAGGATTAGTGGAACTGCCGTAATGTGAAAGGACGGGACGACTGGGAGCAAATTGTTGTAAGGTACTGTACTAGTAGAAGACGGGGACGACTAGGGCATGCGAACGGCGTGGGGTTGCTGGCTTGCCCGGTGGATAAACGGCAACAAGCCCCCAAAGAGTTCTCGAGAACTACGCGGACCCACTAGATGTCATGTCTACTATACCCATATCGTAGGCCTGGCGGAATAGCTTTTGCCTGTCCGCACGCCATGCCGGCTTGTGTGTAACTTCAATTAATTCCATCAACCGTCGCGCCTCCCACGACCTTAGCCTCCCTCGCACGGTCGCGCCCTTTGAGACTTCGACCAGCTACAAATGAGCAATTTTTTTGCCTACTCCGCATGCATGATACTCCCTCTGGTCCTTTTTACTTCCGTCAACCGTTTATACTAAAAATATCAATATCTACAATACTGATTATAATGAGTATAAAGCACCTCTTGGGCGGGTTAGATTTTTTTGGGTTAGTTGAGTTCAAACTAACCCAAACTAACTCTAACACATGGATCCAAACAGGGCCAAGGTTAGCTATTAGAGTACTACTACCTCCCTTCTAGTTTAAAGGGCTCGATTCAAAAATTTGACCTACACTTAGCAAGATAGAGGCAGTGGAATAGTTTTTGTAGTTCTTCACAAAAAAATGTGTTTACCAATGCATGCATGAACACTAGTTACTCTAACACCCCTCTCTTCTTTAATTCTTTGCCACATCAACATGTTTGCTATTCCCGTGTGCATGATACCAGCTAAGATACGACCATTATGGCCAGCCTTAAGCATCGCATGCAATAATTTAGTGCACCTTGAAATATGAACATGTGTGGGGCGTGTATGTTTTTAATGACTTGAGACTATACCTGGCCCGACATGCAAGATGAGACTTATTATGCACCATTCCCCATACCTGCAGGAAGCCCGTTCGTCTCCAAATATTTTCCTCTCCATGTGTGGAAACAATATGCCTGCTAGACTCTCCTTCTCCCTCCGGCGGTCCCACCACTCCACCCCGTGTGGAAAAAATCTGCATGCATGACTCTCCTCCCCCCGCGCTTGTCCAATTCGTTGTGACCAGCAATATTTCCACCCCTTCCCTCCCCCGTAATTTACTCCGCAAATATGACCACGTAGCTGTTACTTAACTGTAGGTGCATTGGGTCACTGACATATGGGCCCAACAGGGTCAGCCCACATGTCGGTGGACATAACCGAACCTGCAGTTCATCAAGGCAGCTCATCCATATCTTACGAGGTGTGCCATTGCTCGCTATAAATATTGCGCCTCCCACGACATCGCTATCTCCTCCCCCTCACGTTCACGTTCATCGCTATCTCCTCCCCCTCCCTGGCTCCCTCTCACTTTGACCACCATGGCATCGATGATACGTCTCCATCGTATCTACTTTTCCAAACACTTTTGCCCTTGTTTTGGACTCTAACTTGTATGATTTGAATGGAACTAACCCGGATTGGCGCTGTTTTCAGCAGAATTGCCAGGATGTTGTTTTATGTGTAGAAAACAAAAGTTCTCGGAATGACCTGAAACTCCATGGAATATCTTAGAATAAATAATAAAAAATCCTCGCCAAAGATGAAGACCAGGGGGCCCACACCCTGTCCACGAGGGTGGGGCGCCTCCTAGGCGCGCCCCCTACCTCATGGGCCCCCTGGAGACCCTCTGAAGCCAACTCCAACTCCATATATTGGCTTTCGGGGAGAAAAAAATCAGAGAGAAGAAATCATCGCGTTTTACGACACGGAGCCGCCAAGCCCTAATATCTCTCGGGGGCTGATCTCGAGTCCGCTCAGGCTCTCGGAGAGGGGATTCGTCGCCGTCGTCATCATCAACCATCGTCCATCACCAATTTCATGATGCTCACCGCCGTGCGTGAGTAATTCCATCGAGGCTTGCTGGACGGTGATGGGTTGGATGAGATTTATCATGTAATTGAGTTAGTTTTGTTAGGGTTTGATCCCTAGTATCCATTATGTTCTGAGATTGATGTTGCTATGACTTTGCTATGCTTAATGCTTGTCACTAGGGCCCGAGTGCCATGATTTCAGATCTGAACCTATTATGTTTTCATGAATATATGTGTGTTCTTGATCCTATCTTGCAAGTCTATAGTCACCTACTATGTGTTATGATCCCGCAACCCCGAAGTGACAATAATCGGGACCACTCCCGGTGATGACCATAGTTTGAGGAGTTCATGTATTCACTATGCGCTAATGCTTTGTTCCGGTTCTCTATTAAAAGGAGGCCTTAATATCCCTTAGTTTCCAATAGGACCCCGCTGCCACGGGAGGGTAGGACAAAAGATGTCATGCAACTTCTTTTCCATAAGCACGTATGACTATATTCGGAATACATGCCTACATTATATTGATGAATTGGAGCTAGTTCTGTGTCACCCTATGTTATAACTATTACATGATGAACCGCATCCGGCATAATTATCCATCACTGATCCGGTGCCTACGAGCTTTCCATATACTGGTTTACGCTTATTTACTTTTCCGTTGCTACTGTTACAATCACTACAAAAATATTCTGCTAGCGTCGGAGAAAGAAGAAACGTCGTTGCCCCGTGCTTATTTAGATTATAAGAGTATGCTAGCGCATGACTTTCTTGTTAAGGGCAAGGAAGGGGAGCTTAAATATAAATTGTACTTTGATAAACATCACCCTGAGACTATTACTTTGCCTGCTCCCTCTTTGTTTAACTTGTCTGCAGGTCCTCACATTGTTTCGTGGGCGGCCGTTCAAGCCTATCGGAATCCTGCACCGGCCCTGGAACTGGAGCCAAAAGATGAGCCTCCATGACAGTCTGTTTATTCTTGGGATCCGGAGGCAGTTGCCAACCAGTGGCAGTCAGAGTCCTCTTCATCACAGTATGATAGCAACTATTCTTCATCGCAGTATGACCCCAGCTACACCTACGGGTATCTGCCAGGCTATCCCTGGCAATAGACCAACTTACGCCAAAAACCTAAGCTTGGGGGAGTACGTATTTCTCACCGACATTACATTTATGTTCACACACACTCATTGCTAGATGTCGATGCTCATACTCTTTCACTGTAATATTCATGCTAGTTTATTTTCCTTTTTCCTGCTTTATTCTTGTGTGTTTAATAAACCTTAAGAAAAAACAAAAAAATTAGTAGTAGTTTACTTTTCCTGCTCTAGTAATAATTAAAAAGAAAACCCAAAAATATTTCCCGTTCTTCTTTTGCTTGTTGGGAGCTTTCCCGTGTAAATAGTTTTTATTCCTTTTCTTTTCTTTGGGGGTCAGTAGGAGAAGACCATGATTAAATTGTTGTAGTGGCTCTTATATGCATCATTGTTGATTTAACCAAGAGCCCATATTGCCTTGTCTTCTCCTGTTTATTGAATGCTCGCAGATTCCAGCTTAGTCCAATGCATGTGCACTCTTATTATTATTCACACCGTTCGGTCGTGCAAGTGAAAGGCAATTATGATGATATATGATGGACTGACTGAGATGGGAAAAGCTGGTATGAACTCGACCTCTTTTGTTTTTGCAAATATGATGAGTTCATCATTCTTGATTCAGCTTATTATGAATAAACATGTTTGCAATGACAATTAGAGATCATAGTTGCTTGTGCCATGCTTGATTAGCTATGAGTTATAATGGTTTACCTTGCGTGCCAACATGCTATTAAAATGGTTGTGATGTGGTATGATGGGGTGGTATCCTCCTTTGAATGATTTAAGTGACTTGACTTGGCACATGTTCACACATGTAGTTGAAACAAATCAACATAGCCTTCACGATATTTATGTTCATGGTGGATTATATCCTACTCACGCTTGTATTCAATGTTTATTAATTCTAATGCATGTTCATGACTGTTGTTGCTCTCTAGTTGGTCGCTTCCCAGTCTTTTGCTAGCCTTCACTTGTACTAAGAGGGAATACTGCTTGTGCATCCAATCCCTTAAACCCCAAAGTTATTCCATATGAGTCCACTATACCTTCCTATATGTAGTATCTACCTGCCGTTCCAAGTAAATTTGTATGTGCCAAACTCTAAACCATCAAATAAACATTCTGATTTGCATGCTCAAATAGCTCATATATCAACTAGGGCTGCCCTTATCGTCCGTGTTAGGCGGGTTATTCTCAAGAGTAGTGGACTCCGCTCCTCACTCACGAGAAAATGGCTGGTCACAGTGATGCCCAGTCCCATGCTTTATGCAAACTAAATCAAAATAATTGCAAACAAAACTCCCCCTAGGACCCGTTGAATGTTGGAGGCACTGCTGCTTCGAGCAAGCCATGGATTGATGCTTGTGGAGGAGGGGGAGTATAAACTTTACCATTCTGTTTGGGAACCGCCTATAATTTGTTTAGCATGGAAGATATCGTCATATCTTAGTGTTTATGTTGACAATGAAAGTATGCCGCTCAAAATATAATTTATCTCTATTTCAAAACCGAGCTCTGGCACCTCAACAAATCCCTGCTTCCCTCTGCGAAGGGCCTATCTATTTACTTTTATGTTGAGTCATCACCCTCTTATTAAAAAGCACTAGCTGGAGAGCACAGCTGTCGTTTGCATTCATTACTGTTAATTTATATCGGGTATGACTATGAATGGATCTCTTTTACCATGAATTACAATGTCTAGTCAGTCCTTGATCTTTGAAGGTGCTCTGCATTTATGTTTTGCGGTCTTAGAAAGGGCTAGCGAGATACCATCTTGTTATATCATATTATGATTATTTTGAGAAAGTGTTGTCATCCGAGATTCATTATTATGGCTTGCTAGCTGATTATGCTATTGATATGAGTAAACATGAGACCTAAGAATTATTGCAAATGTGGTTAGTTATGATATTTGCTGAAAACCTGAATGCTGGCTTGACATAGGTACAACAACAAGAGCAAACAGAGTTTGTAGAAGTTTTTCTTTTTCTCTTTCAGTTTG
Organism: Aegilops longissima; assembly: GCA_021605205.1. Classification (NCBI taxonomy): domain Eukaryota; kingdom Viridiplantae; phylum Streptophyta; class Magnoliopsida; order Poales; family Poaceae; genus Aegilops; species Aegilops longissima. The sequence continues at coordinate 460,526,402 of CM038680.1, forward strand.
TCAACTGAATTGCTTGAGGACAAGCAAGGGTTTAAGCTTGGGGGAGTTGATACGTCTCCGTCGTATCTACTTTTCCAAACACTTTTGCCCTTGTTTTCGACTCTAACTTGTATGATTTGAATGGAACTAACCCGGATTGACGCAGTTTTCAGCAGAATTGCCATGATGCTGTTTTATGTGCAGAAAACAAAAGTTCTTGGAATGACCTGAAACTCCACGGAATATCTTAGAATAAATAATAAAAAATCCTCGCCAAAGATGAAGACCAGGGGGCCCACACCCTGTCCACGAGGGTAGGGGCACAACCCCTTCCTGGGCGCGCCCCCCTACCTCGTGGGCCCCCTGGAGACCCTCAGACGCCAACTCCAACTCCATATATTGGCTTTCGGGGAGAAAAAATCAGAGAGAAGAATTCATCGCGTTTTACGATACGGAGCCGCCGCCAAGCCCTAATCTCTCTCGGGAGGGCTGATCTGGAGTCCGTTCGGGGCTCCGGAGAGGGGGATTCGTTGCCGTCGTCATCATCAACCATCCTCCATCACCAATTTCATGATGCTCACCGCCGTGCGTGAGTAATTCCATCGTAGGCTTGCTGGACGGTGATGGGTTGGATGAGATTTATCATGTAATCGAGTTAGTTTTGTTAGGGTTTGATCCTAGTATCCACTATGTTCGAGATTGATGTTGCTATGACTTTGCTATGCTTAATGCTTGTCACTAGGGCCCGAGTGCCATGATTTCAGATCTGAACCTATTATGTTTTCATGAATATATGTGAGTTCTTGATCCTATGTTGCAAGTCTATAGTCACCTACTATGTGTTATGATCCGGCAACCCCGAAGTGACAATAATCGGGACCACTCCCGGTGATGACCATAGTTTGAGGAGTTCATGTATTCACTATGCGCTAATGCTTTGTTCCGGTTCTCTATTAAAAGGAGGCCTTAATATCCCTTAGTTTCCAATAGGACCCCTCTGCCACGCGAGGGTAGGACAAAAGATGTCATGCAAGTTCTTTTCCATAAGCACGTATGACTATATTCGGAATACATGCCTACATTATATTGATGAATTGGAGCTAGTTCTGTGTCACCCTATGTTATAACTGTTACATGACGAACCGCATCCGGCATAATTATCCATCACTGATCCGGTGCCTACGAGCTTTCCATATACTGGTTTACGCTTATTTACTTTTCCGTTGCTACTGTTACAATCACTACAAAAATACCAAAAACATTACTTTTGCTGTCTTTACTTTTGTTACCATTACCACTGCTATCATATTACTTTGCTACTAAACACTTTGCTGCAGATACTAAGTTTCCAGGTGTGGCTGAATTGACAACACAGCTGCTAATACTTGAGAATATTCTTTGGCTCCCCTTGTGTCGAATCAACAAATTTGGGTTGAATACTCTACCCTCGAAAACTGTTGCGATCCCCTATACTTGTGGGTTATCAATCGCCCCTCCCAAGCCCTAGGCGCCCCTCGCTGCACCGCGCGGACGGTCACGCATCACCGTTCCGTTCCTTGCCTCCACTAGTCGAGGAGAACGCGTCGGCGTTCCGCTCCTCGCCGCCACTAGTCGAGGAGGATGCGTCGGTGTTCCGCTCCTCGCCGCGACGCGTCGAGGTGGACGCGTCGGTGTTCCCAATCTCGTCAGCACGCGTGTCAAAGGACGCGTCGGCTCCCCGCTGCGAGGAGAACGCCGCTCCACCCGCCGAGCCCCCCCAGCCTTGAGGAGCTTTGGAAAGAAATGGATGTCGCCTTGTGGGAGGTTTTGCCTCCAGCAGAGCGCGCCAAAGAGGCAGGGAAGAAGGCCGAGGAAGAGAAGCGCACCGCGGAACAAGCTGCCTGGGAGGCCTATGTCACGTCCAGAGAGTTATGCAATTGGCTCTTTGGCAGAAGGCTCGTGCGAGGGCCATGAGGGTGGCGGAGTACGCCCGTGCCGACGCCCTGAGTGCAGTCGGGCCCAAGCGCCTCATCTTCGCTTGGCGGTACATGGACCGGGTGCACGCTTCCAGCGAGGAGGAGTACCTGTTGGCGCCGGATCACCACACCAGTGAGATCACGCTCGCCCGCCGGCAAGCCGCCAATCAGCACCTCACGAGTTGCAAGGCTGAGGAAGAGGCGTTGTGTCGGCACGACGAGAAACGGCCACACACTAGTGCACTCGTGGTGCGCCGCAATCGCTCCTGCGAGCGCCGTGGCTTTTATGAGGAGTATAATTTTTGTTTCGTAAGGTGATCTCATTAGTTTTGGGACGCAAATGATAAATCCTGAACGTTCAGGAATTATTAGCATCCTTAATTAAGTATGTAAAAGGGGAAGTTTGGAAACCTTGTGTATTCGTACGCATTTTGCAAGTATGTGCATATTGCACAAACTTTACTATATACTATCGCACTACACGTCTCTCTCTATATCTGCTTGCAGACTGTGCTACTCCCTCCGTCCAGGTCAATAAGTCATCTTTGGTTGTGCACCGTGACCAAGAAGGAGGGAAGACTTATACACCTAGGCGGAGGGAGTACTACCATTACTTATGTACGTGCAAATGCACGTTTTAACATTACGATGCGGTTTTTGTAAAAGTAGAAAAACAGCACTAGTCAAGCTTGTGAAACGACTCAATGCAAAACAAATGCAAAAATGCTCATTGATTGTTTACTTTTAGCTTACTTCTCTATGGTTATTTCTCTGTCGTACTTTGTACGGAGTATCTCACTAGTTGGAAAGGCATGCAAATTCCCAAACCGCTTCCTACACCCTGTATTGAATTTTTTGCCTAACAAGTTGTGTCGTGCAATTGGAATTCTCTGTGGTTATTTCTCTGTCGTACTTTGTACGGAGTATCTCACTGGTTGGAAAGGCATGCAAATTCCCAAACCGCTTCCTACACCCTGTATCGAATTTTTTGCCTAACAACTTGTGTCGTGCAATTGGAATTCCAACTTGAGTACTACTACTAGTAGTAGTACCAGGGGCGAGTTCTTTTAGGCTTCTAGATTAGTAATCCCATAACTACTACCTCCGTCCTGGTTTATTGGTCCCCATAGTAATCTCTGTCAAATTTTGATCATAAATTTAACTAATGAAATGTTAGTGCATGTCACATGCACTAACATTTTATCAGTTAAATCTTTGGTCAAAACTTAGCACAAATTACAATGGTGAGGAATAAACCAGGACGGAGGTACTACTAGCAGTAGTTTAGAAACCCAAATAAATGAGTGAGGCGCCTTAATGTTACTCTCCACTGTGACTAGTCTTATGGGAAAAGCTGGGGAAGCCGTCAAAAGAACTGGCCCTAGGAGTAGTAGCTAGGGATACTAGGAGTAGTAGCTAGGATCGAAAAGTGAGATGAACCGGAGAAAGTAAATGCAGAGAGATGAAATGCAAAAAAGATGGAGGGATGTGATGGTTGCTTGTCCGTTTATTTTACCAGGCCACTTATTACTAGGAGTGGTTGGGTTTTGTGATATGACGGCTTCACTGTCGCGCCACGAGCGGGGTGAGACTCCCGTGCAGCGCCGCCCTCTACACTAGTACTACTACATCGGTCGTGGTTTATCCCCCATTGAATTTGACTGAAGATTTAACAGACAAAATGTTAGTGCATGTCAACAAAAACAATATCATTTGATTCGTATTTGAACATAGTTTTCAATGTTATAATTTTAGGTGACATGCATCATCATTTATCGTACTATATATAATGTTAGTTCAATTTTTGGTCGTACTAATCTATAGTAAGGTGCCCGTGTGTTGCACGGAAGAGTGAAATGCATTGATCGGGGAGTTGTTTATTTTGACAAAGGATGTGGGGGTCATCTCATGTGTAACGGGTATCGATAGGTTTGTTCGGATATTATCTCATCTCTAGAGCTCACAAACATCCAGGTGAAATAGATAAAAAATTATCTTTGCAAACAAAAGCGTTCAACTGTTCAACCTGCATCCAAAACTTGTGAAGAAATAACTCTTATTGTGCTTTGCAGGAAATGATCTTCAAGAATAAGTTTTTGAGTATCCATTGTTATACATGTTGGCTACAGATGACATGGCACTTTCTTATAGTCAACAATTGGCTATACTATTTAAGTATTAACCATGCCCTTATACACCTAGACGGAAGGATTAAATCAGGATGACTTGGAAGGGGGCAGAGGATATGTAAGAAATGGTTCATCATAAGTCTTTCACCAGTACTGTAGTAAAAATTCATACATGGAAGATTCTAGACTAAACCGTAAATGGATACACTTTTATTCATGCGCGATACTCCGATAGAGCAAGATCATGCATGGAAGTCTCCACATGCTTAGACAGCGGATTACATTGAGCGAAGACTAATGATAAACATTTAACTTAGTAATGCAGATTTCCAGGTGAACCTCCTTGGAGTCCCCATGCACATTGTTGGGGGTCAAATAATACCATGCGTCTTCCATGTCCACATCAGTGGGAAGGTCCCAGCTCGGCAGAATCCAAGTCAGCTTGACGTAGCCAGTGTCGCCGCCCACGTACCTCTGAGGGATAGTAATAGTGAGCACGCACCCGTACATCGGCCTCGTGTCAGTGTCAGCGTCAGTGGCGTCGCCCCTGACACACACTACAGAGATGTGGCGGCGGCCTGCGCGGGCCTCGCCGGTGGCCACGATCAAGAGGAAGACGCGGTCGTCCTCCTCTGAGACTAGCAGGCGGCACTGATCCTCCAGCGACTCTGGCACGGTGAATGGGTAGCACGTCTCGTACTTGATGTCCTTCGCCAAGGGCCAGTAGTGATCGTTGCACGCCTGCGTTAGGTGATGCACGATGTCCGCCAGCGAGCCCCAAAATGACACCGGGCACTCATAGCAGTAGACGAAGGGCTCCTTGGAGGCATCGACCAGGCCGTCCATGAAACGGGAGTGGCTGTAGGGGACGTTCCGCCAGTTGAATATATGAGCAAGTTACTATGAGATTTACTACAAAATAAATCATAATGGCTATAACGGAGATTAAACTAATCATGCGGACTAGCATAGTAGATGAACAGATCGAATCTAGGACACAGACTAGAAACATGAATTCTACCACGATTTCGAACAGGAAGGACAGAAAGACATACGGTGCAACAGGAGCAGCACCATTGGCATTGAGGTTGTCGCCCATGTCGTTGAGGAAGAGGTTGCCGAGGTCGGGGAAGAAGTCGTCGTCGGTGAAGTCGTCGCTGCTAGCAGTCGCGAGAGTGCGCTCCCCAAATTTCAACAGCGCCCGCCGAATGGAGCACATGAGAGAGTGGTTGTAGGGGACATTGCGGCCGCCGAATGGAGCGCAGGAGTAGCCCACGAAGCAGTAGATGGTGCTCCTCCCTAGTCTCTTTTCTTATCTCTATCTCTACTACTCTTCTTTGTTTTTTATAATATACTAGTTGTAGTTGTCAAATCGAATAGTCTTGTGTCAGCCCATCGCACGCCCGGCTGAACACGCCTCCTCGCCTCCATCAAACCCCTCCGTTAAACCCGCATGCAAACCGAGAAACCTACTCCGGCCCGCGGGAGGAAATTTGCTGGACGTGTTGTTTCGTGGAATACAATCACAGTCACTGCAAGGTCTTTGAGCAGGATCCCAGCTTCTCTGGGCCTCCAGGAAATTTTGACTGGAGGTTGGTAAGTAGCCTTGGTACACGCTCTCTGTTTGTCGGACTGAATTATCCGATTAACCAGGAGATAACCAACGGCAAGGATCATGATGGCAACGCGGTTTTGTTCATTAGGCAAAACTGTGTGTACACAGCGTACCATGCGTCTCTTCATGCGCCATACCCTGATATGTGCCGCCATGCTCTGCGGCCCAAAGTAGGAGAGAGGGTCGCAAGTATCAAACTTTTTTTTGAAACCCAAGTATCAGACTTCGACCTGCTGGCTGGAGTTTCCCCCGTCAGGCACCCATCTAGTTCAAGCCGTCAGCCAATATCCACAGCTTAATAAATAGTAACGTCTAACTGAGCCAGTTAGTTAGATGCGTACACTTGGTGTAGTAGGATCTTTATTTAGTTTGATGCATACACTTGTTCTTTTTTGGTAGCCCTTCTGTAATGATGGTTGATGTTTGGTTTGGAAGAGAGAACTGCGTCTTCACTCTTCTGGCCTGCTTACTGCTTTTGTTGCACCCCCAGCCCTGGTTGCTGCTGCTGCTGTTTTCAATGTACAATCAGTAGTATATTTCATCTGTTGGTTGAATAAATGTGTTGTTAGAACGACAAACACAATGTTTTGGAAGTCATTGGACGGTTCGATCCTTTAGTGCCCCGTACCGTACGTAGCGCATACTATTTTTCGTACGGAACACATTTTCCACTTATTGATAACATGCAGCCCACTGATGAAGGCCCAATAGAGAAGCCCATAATTAACTAGAAGGGAGGCTCTCACATGAATCCGGCCCAGGTACATGGTCATGGTCCCCTAAACATAAATAAGTAAATAAATAGATAAAGCTAAATGCTCATCCACCAGTTCTTTAAATTCATGATTTAACAGGAGGATATTATTTCCTATGATAGTGTCGTTACATTCAGTCGATATTATTCTTCGGCAAAGATAGCGACCAGTCTTCTTCCTCCCAGCATTTTGTTCCTGCAACCAGCGGACCCATGCAAATCGTAGTCAACATCGTAGATAGATCAGATCCATTTTTATTTTTCAATAAGAATGTCCAACCTAGCCCAGCACATTGGCGGCAGCACTTTATCCTCCGCCTTGGTGCACTCGCCGCGGCGCCGCCGTCCGGCCCTGTCAACATAGTTTTTTTTGAAACGGTCCCTGTCAACATAGTGAATCACGAGAGGACTGTAGTTGTGAGTATGACAGCACAGACCCACCAGTTCCACTCCCGAACACAAGCAAGCGCCTCTTTTACTACTCAGATGAACCCCTCGTTTTTTACTCTAATCCACCCTGCTGATATCTGGGACCCACATCATTTTCAACGTATAGTCAATTAACGACAGAATTGCACAACTTTTTTTAGTAGTAATTCAGAGGAGCAGGCTATAAACTGGGTTGTGCGGTCTCTGTGGCCCGTCTAACAACATGACCAGCCCAGCAGTTTTTTCTTTGGGAAAATAGGTAGCCCAGTATTTCTTTTTGAAGAATATCCAAGCTAGGCCTATTTGTTTTCTCCGACTTACTGGGCTGCAAATCTTTCAAGACGAGGAGGGATGCATTCCGGCCTGGCCAAAGAGTATGGTCAGTGTCTGTTAAAAGTAATATCAAAAGGGGTTGAAAATTCCAAAAATATTATAGCTAATGGGATATTAGTTTCTTTTTTTGTTTTTGTTCTTCACTGATATCTTATACCTTTTTCGTTAGATTTAACATGACACATATTTAGTTCCCCAGCAAAATTTTTTGAATTTTCAAAATTTCGCACATATTTAGTTAATTTTTTAACCCTGGTACTGACCAGAAAATGGTCAGCAATTCTAAAAATGGAAAACGGGCTGCAATAGATTCCATATGAATTAGAAAATGAGTAAAAATTATAAAAATAATAGCAAATGGGCTGTACACGCCATAAATTTCGAGTCTGACTTGTTTACGCAAGGCTTTGTCAGTCAACACACGATTCTAGCAATAGTGACTGTTGGATGTCCATCCAACGGCCGACGTGCTTCTTCAATCTCTGATCTTCCTGCTCCAGCCGCCTAAACTAGCGCCGGCGGGACTGCCTACTCCCTCCTCTTGTGGCCCGCTATGATGCTGCGCAGGCTTCCCCGGCCCACCCTACTCCCTCCGCTAGCCTGGCTGCACGCAATCAACTGCCTCCTTATTACATGAAAAGAAATGATTCCTCCCACTGACATCTGGGGCGCACCAGTTGGGAGGCTGACCTGTGGGCCTACTAAGTTGATGCATACGCAGGGCTTGTCAACTTAGTCAACAAACGATTCTAGCAGAAGTAACTGTTTGATTTGAATCGAACGGTCCTACTGCTTCTTCAATCGCTCCTCTTCTTGCACCAGCTGCCCAAACCAGCGCTGGCGAGACCGCCTGCTCCTACCTCCAGTGGCCGGCTATGCTGCCGTTGAGGCCTCATCGCCCCCTACTACTCCCACCGCTAGTCAGGCATGCGGCGACGGCAGCCTCACACCGCAGCCGAACCAGTGAACCCTCGTACTCCTCTCCGCGTGGGCATCCACTGCCGCGTCTTCCCCGGCTCCGCGTCGTCCCCTTCCTAGGCCTCGCCTTCGTCCACAGCCTTGGTGCTCTCGGCGCGGTGTGGTCAATGTGGTTAACGACCGACTTCCATCGGAAGAGTATTGTATGTGGAGAGGCTGACAGCTGGGTCCACGGCCACAGCCCAGTTTTTTGTGATTTGCCAAGTAAGTTGCTTTGTCAGGCCTGTTGGGCTGCAAATCTTTCAAGACGAGGAGAGCTTTCATTCGGCTGGCCGAGAAAATGGCCTATCAGTAATGAGAAATGGGATGTACATTTTTAAAACACATCAAACCAGCAATTAGTTTCAAACTTCTTTTTTTCATTTCGAGATTTTAAATTGCATTTATTTTTATGCATGGACAATTTGTTGGATTTTATAATGATATATATTTATTTTTAAAATCAGTTTGAATGTGACTCGAAATTTCGGGATTAAAAACAGTCCGGACCGCACCGAAATATGCAAAATTTCGTATAATTTTTTAACCGTTGCCACAATATGGGCTGTAATGCTAATAAAAAGAATATGGGCTCCAAAAAACCTTAAGAATTAGCAAATGGGCTCTAAATTATTAGAAATAATGGCAAATGGGTTGTATGATCTTTTCCACAGATTTGAGGCTTTCCTAAAAAAGGTTGACGCACAAGCAGTGACTGATGGATGTCCATCCAACGGCCGTCGTGCTTCTTCAATCTCTACTCTTACTGCTCCAGCCGCTCAAACAAGCGCCGGCGGTACTGCCTACTCTCTCCTCCCCGCAGTCGGTTGTGCTGTCGCGTAGGCCTCACCGCCCCACCGTACTCCCATCACTGGCCTAGCCATCCCTCTACTCACCCACACCTGTTGTTATTCTCCGGCGACGACAGACGAACCAGTAAACCCTCGTACAGTCGTACTCCCCTCTGCGTGGGAAACAACTGCCGATTCTTCCTTGGCTCCGTGTCATTCCCTTCCTAGGGCTCGCCGTCGTCCACCGCCCTGGTGCTCTTGGCGCGGCCTGGTCAACATGGTCAACGATCGACATGCATCTGAAGTGGACTGTACATGGAGAGGCTGACAGCTAGGTCACGGCCGCACGCAAGGAAATGCCTCCTTATTACGCGCAAAATAATGATTCCTCCACCTGACATCTGGGACCCACCGAAAGGGCCTCTGTATTTTGTGAAAAAAACGTTATCACCGCTAACAGCTCAGACCCACCAGCTATATCTTCGCACGCAAGGAAGTGCCTCCTTATTACGCACAAAAAAAATGGATACTCCCCCTGCTAGCTAGGACCCAGTATAGCGGGAGGCTGACTTGTGGGCCTACTAAGTTGATGGGGACGGAGGGCTTTGTCAACTTAGTCAATATGCACGGTTTTAGCTCCAGTGACTGTACGATGTCCATCCAACGGTCGTAGTGCTTCTTCAACCTCTGGTCTTCTTGCTTCAGCTACCCAAATCAGTGTCGATCGTGCCGCATGCTCCTGCCTCTCGTGGCCGGTTGTGCTGCCGCGGAGGCCTCGCCACCCCCTACTGTCCCCACAGCTGGCCAGGCCCTGCAGCGACGGCAGCCTCACACCGCAGCTGAACCAGTGAACCCTCGTACTCCTCTCCGAGCAGGCTTCCACTGCCGCGTCTTCCTTGGCTCCACGTCGTCCCCTTCCTAGGCCTCGCCGTCGTCCACCACCCTGGTGCTCTCGGCACGGCGTGGTCAACATGGTCAAGGAACGACTTCCATCGAAGGAGTACTGTACATGGAGAGCCTGACAGCTGGGTCTACGACCGCAGCAAGGAAATGCCTCCTTATTACGCGCAGAATAAATATTCCTCCACCTGACAGCTGGGACCCACCAGCTACATCTTCGCACGCAAGGAAGTGCGTCCGGGCAAAAAAAATGATTCGCCCCCTGACTGCTAGGACCCACCAGCTACATCCTCGCACGCAAGGAAGTGCCTGACAGTCGGGACCCACCTGGTCGAAGCGTACGTAGCATTGTCATTCTGGTCGCGAACGTGTACGTACATATTGGTCGATGTAGAGGTGCGCACGTGTCGTAGTAGAGGCGTGCACGTAGCATGTACACGTACGTACAACGGCCATGGTGCAAGAAAGTAAATACGGCCACGTACGTACATACGGGCGGGGTCTCGAACGCCTACTTGCGCGTACGTACGGCCAGGGCTCGTGTACATGGCTGGGTCGGAACAGAGAAACAGTGTCGTCGTCGTGTTCATGGGGAGCCAACCGGCTGGGTCGGAACGAAATGCGTCGTCGTGTTCATCGGGAGGGCTTGGACGGAACAGCCGATGGAAACGAGGCCTGGTGTACCGCAGAACGGAGGAAACGGCCTTGTGTTTGACCGGCCACGTTCAAGCGGGATACTGTTCATCGGAGGGGTCCGCGTATCGCAAAAGCGGAGAAGCGGACCTCCTACAATAAACGGGGTCCTGTTGATCGGGAGGTGTGGTGTACCACAAAACGGAGGAAACGGACTTGCATTGGAGCGCTACGGTCGAAACAGGGGTCATGTTCATCGGGAGGGTGTGGCGTCTTGCAAAATGGGACTCCACGGATCTGTTCATCTCCACCATCGACCCCTCCAGCCTCCACGGCTCTCGTTCATCCACCGTCGACCTCCTCCAGCCTCCACCGCGATTGTTCATCCATGGGCTCCTGTTCATCCAGCCTCCACCACGCGCTTACTCCACCGCCTCGCTTAACCAGCCCTCTCCACGTGCTCTGTTCAACCATCCCTCCACGGACTCTGTTCATCCAGCCCTCCACCATCTACTGTTCATCCTGCCCTCCACGGGGTGGTCCTGTTCATCCTGCACTCCACGGGGTGGTCCTGTTCATCCAGCCCCAACCGGCTCGATCGATCAGGGTCCTGTTCATCCAGAGGCAACACCACAGGGTCCTATTCATCCACCCCCACCGGGAACTGTTCATCCAAACCCCCCCAGCAACGCTCACTATTCAACCAGAGGCAGCATCGATCGGCATCAGTTAGCAGCAGTAGTGAAGGAATCGCTCGATCGAGTTCAGTTAACAGCCATCGATCGATCGCTCGGGCTCAGTAACGCATAGCCTGTAGTGCAATCGCTCGAGTTCAGTTAGAGCCCAATGCCTTGCTCGGGTTCAGTTAGAGCCCAACGCCTCGCACCCACGCCCGTGCGCGTACGAGAGAAACGCGCATCGCTCGGCCCCGACCACCCAACCATAACCAGGAACACCCTGATATTTTCCTCGCCCTCGCTTCTACCACGGGTTTTTCCATCATGGACAGCCCAAAGAATGTCATGCAGCTGTGTATCCGGCCCGCCCAGGACGAAAAGCCCATTTTCTGTCATGATTTTTGGTCATAGAAGTAGGAACCCACCACATCTATGATGATACCGTGTTTTGTCACAATTATTGCCACTACACAACCTTCTTCTTGTAGACGTTGTTGGGCCTCCAAGTGCAGAGGTTTGTAGGACAGTAGCAAATTTCCCTCAAGTGGATGACCTAAGGTTGATCAATCTGTGGGAGGCGTAGGATGAAGATGGTCTCTCTCAAGCAACCCTGCAACCAAATAACAAAGAGTATCTTGTGTCCCTAACACACCCAATACAATTGTAAATTGTATAGGTGCACTAGTTCGGCGAAGAGATGGTGATACAAGTGCAATATGGATGGTAGATATAGGTTTTTGTAATCTGAAAATATAGAAACAGCAAGGTAACTAATGATAAAAGTGAGCATAAACAGTATTGCAATGCTAGGTAACAAGGCCTAGGGTTCATAATTTCACTAGTGCAAGTTCTCTCAATAATAATAACATAATTGGATCATATAACTATCCCTCAACATGCAACAAAGAGTCACTCCAAAGTCACTAATAGCGGAGAACAAACAAAGAGATTATTTTAGGGTACGAAACCACCTCAAAGTTATCCTTTCTGATTGATCTATTCAAGAGTCCGTAGTAAAATAACACGAAGCTATTATTTCCGTTTGATCTATTCTAGAGTTCATACTAGGATAACGCCTTAAGACACAAATCAACCAAAACCCTAATGTCACGTAGATACTTTAATGTCACCTCAAGTATCCGTGGGTATGATTATACGATATGCATCACAGAATCTCGGATTCATCTGTTCAACCAACACAAAGAACTTCAAAGAGTGCCCCAAAGTTTCTACAGGAGAGTCAAGACGAAAACGTGTGCCAACCCCTATGCATAAGTTCACAAGGTCACTGAACCCGCAAGTTGATCACCATAACAGACATCAAGTAGACCATGTGAATATCCTATTGTCACCACAGATAAGCACATGCAAGACATACATCAAGTGTTCTCAAATCCGTAAAGACTCAATCAGATAAGATAACTTGAAAGGGAAACTCAATCCATTACAAGAGAGTAGAGGGGGAGAAACATCATAAGATCCAACTATAATAGCAAAGCTCGCGATACATCAAGATCGTGCCAAATCAAGAGCACGAGAGAGAGAGAGAGAGAGAGAGAGAGAGATCAAACACATAGCTACTGGTACATACCCTGAGCCCCGAGGGTGAACTACTCCCTCCTCGTCATGGAGAGCGCCGGGATGATGAAGATGGCCATCGATGAGGGATCCCCCCTCCGACAGGGTGCCGGAACAGGGTCCCGATTGGTTTTTGGTGGCTACAGAGGCTTGCGGCGGCGGAACTCCTGATCTAGGTTATTTTCTGGAGGTTTCTGTATTTATAGGAATTTTTGGCATAGGTCTCACGTCAGGGGGGTCTCCGAGTCGTCCACGAGATAGGGGCCCATGCCCAGGGGGGTAGGGCGCACCCCCCACCCTCGTGGACAGGCCGGGACTCTTCTGGCCCAACTCTTCTACTCCGGGGGCTTCTTTTGGTCCATAAACAATCATCAAAAATTGGCACGTCAATTGGACTCCGTTTGGTATTCCTTTTCTGCGATACTCAAAAACAAGGAAAAAATAGAAACTGGCACTGGACTCTAGGTTAATAGTTTAGTCCCAAAAATCATATAAAATAGCATATAAATGCATATAAAACATCCTAGATGGATAATATCATAGCATGGAACAATAAAAAATTATAGATACGTTGGAGACGTATCAACCCACAACGTATTTTTATTTCTCGTTTCTAGTTGGAAGCAAACGTTCGGTGTACATAGAGTCGTATCAGTGGCAGATAGGACTTGAGAGAATATTGATATTACCTTTAGCTCGTTGTGGGTTCGACACTCCATACTTATCACTTCCATCTTTGGGAATTGCTATGATGATTTCCTGCACTTGGGGATTATCAAGCTCTTTTCTGGTGCCGTTGCCGGGGAGCAATAGCGTGGGGTAGATATTCTCGTGTGTGCTTGTTTGCTTTCTTCACTAAGTATATTTTGTTTTTCCTTTTTGTTTCTATTTAGTTGTGGGTGAAACATACAAAAAAATTAAAAGAATGAAAATACAAAAAAAATACTTGCCTCTCATGCCTAAAAAGTTTTTCAATAAGAGAAGTGATTGGAAGGTTATGCATTGGAGAAGTGAGGGTCGACCTTGAACACTTGTGTTCATGCTCATGGAAACAATGTAAAAAAATTCATGGAAGCTTCTCTGAAAATAATTATCCCCTTGTATATATCCATTATATTATAAAAATAATGTGCCAAGCTTCGGTTTTAGGATGATTAGATTGCTTGGTTACTATGTGCAGTACAAAAACAGAAACTTTGGCTATAGCGCGTGAATTTACATTTTTTACTGGAAAGTCAAATGGGTTTGAAACTTTTTGCACATTACTTATGTACAAATTTTTTAAATTGTCATATTTTTTAGAATTTTTTGGAGTTACAGAAGTTTACTAAACTTCCAGATTACTACAGACTGTCCTGTTTTTGACAGATTTTGTTTTCTATGTGTTGATCGCTTATTTTGATGAATCTATGGGTAGTATCGGGGGTATGAACCATGGTAAGTTGGAATACAGTATATATAGTTCAAATATGAAATTGGAATGAGTTTGCAACAGTACCTAAAGGTAGTGATTTGCAACAGTACCTAAGTGTTCGAAGATCGAGGAGATATCAATATCAGAAGAATAAAGAGAGGCAAGAGTTCAAGCTTGGGGATGCCCAAGGCACCCCAAGTAAATATTTCAAGGATACTCAAGCATCTAATCTTGGGGATGCCCCGGTTGGCATCCCATCTTTCTTCTTCAACAATTATCGGTATACCTCAGTTTTTGTTTTGTTCACATGATTTGTGTCCTTTGTGTTTTTCTTTTTCTTTAAGAACCATGCTAGTATGAGATATCCCTTCATCGATTTATAGAATGATTCATGTGCTTCACTTATATCTTTTGAGTATGACCTTATAGAATGCTCTCTGCGCTTCACTTAAATCTTTTGAGTATGGTTTTATAGAATGCTTCATGTTCTTCACTTATATATGTTGAGCTTGGATATTGGTTAGTCTATATTAATTGTAGAATGCTCCATGAAATTCACTTATATCTTTTGGAGTGTGAATAATACTATCATCTAAAGCGGATTTGGAAGAGTGTCAACTTTAGTTAGTAATGATTCCATTATTCCGGAAGAGGTTCCAATTGATTATGAGAACAAAGTTGCTATCTATGATGATTATTGTGATGACATGTATGCTATAAAGAATAATGTTAACCATGAAACTTGTCATCATGATTTTAATTTTCAATTGGATTATGCCTCACATGACAGTTATTTTGTTGAGTTTGCTCTCACTATTCCAAATGAGAAGAATTTTGCTTATGTGGAGAGTAGTAAAATTTCTATGATTGTAGATCATGAAAAGAATGCTTTATGTGATGGTTATATTATTGAACTCATTCATGATGCTACTGAAAATTATTATGAGGGAGGAATACATGCTTGTAGGAGTTGCAATAATATCAAGTTTCCTCTCTATGTGCTTAAAGTTTTGAAGTTATACTTGTTTTTCCTTCCTATGCTAGTTGATTCTTGTTCCTATAAATTATGTGATCACAAAATCCCTAGGCATAGGAAGTGGGTTAGATTTAAATGTGCTACTCATATTCTTCATGATGCTCTCTTTATGTTTCAATTCTTATCTTTTATGTGAGCACCATTGAAATCATCATGCCTAGCTAAAAGGCATTAAAGAAAAGCGCTTGTTGGGAGACAACCCAATATTTACCCTTACTGTTTTTGTGTGTTTACATGATTAATCTACTGTGGTAATCATGTTTTATAGCTTTTGTTTCAATAAAGTGCCAAATAAGACCTTTGGGAAGACTTGGGTGAATGTTAATGTAATCTTGCTGTAAAAAAACAGAAACTTTGCGCTCATGAGATTAGCTTTCATTTTTTTACAGAAGAGTGATTTTGAGTTGATTCTTTTTGAAGAAGATTAATAGACAAATTCCTCACGTATGCCAATTTATTTAATAATTTTTGGAGTAGAAGAAGTATGGTTTCTGTTCAGATCATTACAGACTGTTCTGTTTCTGACAGATTATGTTTTCATTGCATAGTTTGCTTGTTTTCTAGTTTCTATGGCTTATATTTCTCAATATAAATTGTAGAAATGATATGGTACAGTAGGCATTGTGTGAGAACAATTATGAACCTTGTCTTTGACAGTACCAAAGTGAATGGTTTACTCTATATCATACTAACCTATCTCACGAAGTTCCGTCAAGTTTTGTGTGAGTGAAGTTTTCAAGTTGGGTGAGATATCGATATGAGGAGAATAAGGAGTGGAAATACCCTAAGCTTGGGGATTCCCAAGGCACCCCAAGGTAATATTCAAGGAAGACTCAAGCGCCTAAGCTTGGGGATGCCCCGGAAGGCATCCCCTCTTTCGTCTTCAAAACTATCGGTATACCTTACTCGGAGCTATATATATTCGTCACATGATATGTGTTTTGCTTGGAGCGTATTTTCAGTTTTACTTGTTGTTTGAATAAACTCATTGGATCTGAAATCTTGAATGAAAAAGAATCCTCCCATGGCTAGTTAATTATTTGACTACTCAGTGTTCTTCACTTATATCTCTTTGGAGTAGTTTGTCATTTACTCACGCGCTTCACGTATATCCTATGAGTAAATGGTTGAATAAATTGAATATCATAAATCTGAATTTATATACGTTTCATATGCTTATAACATGGGGAGTAATGACTTCACACATAATAAGTATAGGTAGTAAACTTATTGAAAGTTAGCAAACGCAGAATTGGTCACTTGAACAATTCATGAAAGAATATTGAAGGAAGAGAGATTTCACATATAAATATACTATCTTGGACATCTTTTGTATTGTGAGCACTCATTAAAATATGACATGCTAAAAAGTTGATGTTGGACAAGGAAGACAACTTAATGGGCTATGTTTTCCTATATCCAAAACGTTATATTGTCTTGGATCATCCAACATGTTGAGCTTGCCTTTCCCTCTCATTCTAGCCAAATTCTTTGCACCAAGTAGAGATACTACTTGTGCTTCCAAACATTCCTTAAACCAGTTTTGCCATGAGAGTCCACCATACCTACCTATGGATTGAGTAAGATCCTTCAAGTAAGTTATCATCGGTGCATGCAATAAAAAAATGCTCCTTAAATATGTATGATCTATTAGTGCGAAGAAAATAAGCTTTATACGAACTTGTGATAGGGAAGAAATAAAAGCGACAGACTGCATAATAAAGATCTTTATCACAAGCGGCAATATAAAGTGATGTTCTTTTGCATTAAGATTTCGTGCATCCAACCATAAAAGCGCATGACAACCTCTGCTTCCCTCTGTGAAGGGCCTATCTTTTACTTTTATCTTCTACCATTATACAAGAGTCATGGTGATCATCACCTTTCCTTTTTACACTTTTTCCTTTGGCAAGCACTTTGTGTTGGAGCGATCCGGATATATATATCCACTTGGATGTAGGTTTTCATAAAATATTATTGTTGACATTACCCTTGAGGTAAAAGGTTGGGAGGGGAAACTATAAGCCCCTATCTTTCTTTTTTTCCGATTAAAACTTTGAACCCATAAATATCACATGAGTGTTAGCAATTGTGAAAGATTAAATGATAGTTGAGTATGTCGAGTTTGCTGAATCAAAGCTCTTACATAGACCCTTACCGAAAATAAGATGAATTGCAGTTGTTTGATGACTAAGAGCACGGTTTGTTAGTTTTCAAGAAAGTTTATGATCTATACTTTAACATGTGAATAGCTTGTTACTTGATCATGAGAAGTTTCATGAGTTGAACTACTGATATGATATATATTGATGCTAGAAAAAGTGATTGGAAATATCATTGATCAAACTTATGCACTTGCTAGCATTCACACTTCATAAATTATTTCTTTTACCATTTACCTACTCGAGGGCGAGCAGGAATTAAGCTTGGGGATGCTGATACGTCTCCAACATATCTATAATTTATGAAATATTCATGCCATGTTTACAATAGTTTTATATGATTTTGGTATGATTTGATTAGAACTAACCCGGACTGACGCTGTTTTCACCAGAACTACCGTGGTGTTGTTTTTGTGCAGAAATAAAAGTTCTCAGAATGCGATGAAAATGAACGAAGAATTTTTCAGGAAAATATAAAAAATACTGGAACGAAGAGTTACCGGAGGGGAGTCCCATGGGCCCCATGAGGATGGAGGGCGCGCCCATACCCCTAGGGCGCGCCCCTGTGCCTCTTGGAATTCCCGTGGGGCCCCCTGACTTGTTCTCGACGCCAACCTCTCCTATAAAAACCCAAACCTCCAGCAAATAACCTTGATCGGAAGTTCCGCCGCCGCAAGCCTCTGTAGCCACGAGAAATCAATCTAGGCCCTCTCTGGCACCCTGCCGGAGGGGGCCACCATCACCGGAGGCCATGGAGGAGGATCCCGGAGGGGCCATTGTCGGTGTCAAAACCGGCGGATCTCGGGTAGGGGGTCCCGAACTATGCGTCTAGGCGGATGGTAACAGGAGACAAGGGACACGATGTTTTACCTGTGTTCGGGCCCTCTTGATGGAGGTAAAACCCCACGCCCTGCTTGATTGATATTGATATTGTGGATGTTTACAAGAGTGGATCTACCACGAGATCAAGGAGGCTAAACCCTAGAAGCTAGCCTATGGTATGATTGTAAGGGTTGTTGTCCTGTCCCACGGACTAGAGCCATCCGGTTTATATAGACACCGGAGAGGGCTAGGGTTACATAGAGTCGGTTACAATGGTAGGAGATCTACATATCTCAGATCGCCAAGCTTGCCTTCCACGCCAAGGAAAGTCCCATCCGGACACGGGCGAAGTCTTCAATCTTGTATCTTCATAGTCTTGGAGTCCCGTCGATGATGATAGTCCGCCAATGATAGTTCGGTGATGATGGTAGTCCGCTATCTGGACACCCCTAATCCAGACTCCTCAAGAGTCCCTCGAACCAGGCTTCAATGATGATAAGTCCGCGCAGATATTGCTTGGCATTGCAAGGCGGGTTCCTCCTCGAATGATAGAAGATTGTGAACACCAGGATAGTGTCCGCTCGCAAAATAAATTCCACATTCCACCAGAGAGAGAATAATATATACACAAGTTCAATCTGCGACGTTTTCGCGGCATGACGCCACGCCACTACCAAGCCATTATTTAAATCGTTTTTACTCTACCACCTCAGCGCATTTAGCGAAGCGGTTTCTTGGCACGCCTTGTCGAAGCAGAGATCGTGTTTCCCTTAATTCGAATTCTCATTAATACGGACGTGGGTAACCCAACGCGCCCGTCGCCACGCCTCTATCGGCGAGTCCCAAGCGGTCACGGAGACGGCTCTTGGTATTCTCCTCTTTATAACGGGACCAAGGCTCGTTTCTTTTCTTCAATCCTTCATCGAATCCTCTCCCCGCTCCAAGTTCCAGCACCTAGAGCTCCAGATTCGAGCGCTTCGGACTTCCAACGATGTCCGGTTCCGACCTCCAGGGCCGGTGGATGCCCTCCTCCATCACGGAGGAGGACGTGCTAAAGCTGCGGGAGGCCAAGTACCTAGCTTATGAGATTTCAAGACAGGTTGCTGCGCGAAGGGCAGGCCATCCCCACCCCCGAACCCGGCGAGTATGTCGTTTTTGTATCCCACCTCCGTCGGGGTTTAGGCTTCCCGATGGATCCTTTTGTGAGAGGGCTCATGTTTTACTATGGGTTGGAATTCCACGATTTGGCTCCGGAGTCCATCCTCCATATTTCCGCATTTATTGTCGTCTGCGAAGCCTTCCTCCGTGTCACCCCTCACTTCGGCCTGTGGCTGAAGACCTTCAATGTGGCGCCGAAGATGATCGGGGGGCGTCAAGCGGAGTGTGGCGGGGCGGCCATAGGTAGGAGGGCCGATGCCCCGTGGCCCGCTGGCTCCTTCCAAGAGGAGCTCGGCCTGTGGCAGCAAGAGTGGCTCTATATTACCGTTCCGAGGGGCCGCACACAAAAGCCCCCGCCCTTATTCCGCCTGGGACCTCCACGACGGTTGATGTCGTGGGTCAACCAAGGGCTCAACTGGGGGCCGTCAAAGGACGTGCCCCTACTGCAGGGCCGGATTCGAGATCTCCAAACGAGGGAGATTGATATGGTGGTGGTGATGCAGGTTATGCTGATTAGGCGTCTCCTGCCCTGCAAACGCCACCCTCTCCGGCTATGGGAGTCCAATCCGGAGGGCCCACGGATTCTTCAACACTTCATGGGCATGACACCTCTGGATATGTACAAATTATTCTTCGGATCGCAAGAGGTGCGTCCGGAATTGACCGAGGATGCTGGCCTAAGCTGCAATCGCCCGGATACTCAAGTAAGTAGTTCCGAGTCTGGACACACCATTTGTTTGCCTTTTGATGATTCGCCTTATGACCAACTCCCTTCTACACAGGAGTGGATAGCGAAAGAAAAATTGATATGGTGTCCGGCCCCCCTCCCCGAGACCGCGCGGATCCGTGCTGGTCCGGATGCTTGAGGTTGCGCCTTCAGAGGGAAGACGAAGGGGAAAGCAGAAAGCTACTGCTTCGCCTAAGGAGGCTCTTGAAAGAGGGGATCGAGAATCCCTCCCTCCAAGGGGAGAAGAGGACTGCCTCCGAGGACCGGGGGCAAAGCCCCTAAACGGGGAAGAAATCTTCGCCAGAGGTCCTGCGTCCGGGAGGCCCCGCCGCACAATCTCCCTTAAAGAGTCAGCCTCCAACGAGCCGTAAGTAGAAAGAAAGAAGTTTTATAACAAGGACATCCCTATTTGTGCTTCCGAGGATAACTAAAGTTTTACCTTGTAGTTCGGATCTCCGTGCCATAAATGAGCTCGTCTTCGGGGGACCTTCGTCCGGAGATGATGGAGAGCGAGACGCCTCCGTCCGGGGCGCCGTCGGATAGGGCGGACGAGCATGAAGTGTCGTCATGGAGGGAGCCCCCGGGTTTGGCAAAGCCGGATAGTTCGGCGCCAACTGGTGTACGGCTGAAGGATCTGCTTGAGAAGGCGTCTATCTCACAAGATCACCACGCATTTATGAGCATGGTGATTGAAAGGATTTCGTCCGCCGAAGGCGGGTTGCACAATGCCGTCAGGAGTTTGCTGGCGGGGTTTGAGGTGCATAAAAATGACACACCGTTTAACAGTTTTGCATATAGAATGCGCCCTGTATGGATAGTAGCCCCTGAGACTCGGTAGGTTGTCGAAATCGACAGCGTGCCGAGGATCAAAATCGCAGGTTTAAATTTCCGCCATGCCGATGCAGGTGGCGGGTTGTACGGGGGCCAGTCGGACTGACGGAGTTGCTGAACTAAAGCGGCAACTCGCTGTTGCGGATGCGGACATCACGCTGGTCAACAGGCGACTTGATGAGTCGCAAGGTAATTGTTACTGTGCGGTCACTTGGTAACGGAGCCGAAGCCAGCTCCTTACAACATGTTCGTGAAATGCAGATAGTGCCGCTGCTTTGGAGAGCCTTCGGGCCGAACTTGCTCAAGCCAAGGAGCAGGCCAGAAGGAGTAATGCGTCGGCCTCGAGGGCGGCCGAGGAGTTAGCGGCCGAAAGGGTCGCACACTGCCGGAGCAGGGAAGAGATTGCCGAAATGGCCTTGAAGTTAAAAGATGCTACCGACCGCAATGAGGCTCTAGGGAAGGAGCGCCTAGCGGGGCAAGAAGACCTGGGGAAGGCCATCGCCGAAGCCAAGGATGCCCGCTCTGCAATGCGGGCTATAAAGGAGGAGCTGCGCCAGGCCAGAGATATTGTAGCTGGCAAGCCTTTTCTGCTGCGCCGAAGGTTTACGGATCCAAAGTATGCTCAGCTGGGCCAACTGTGGGGTCCAGAGGACCCTTATATGGACTTAGCAGCGAGTGCGGTGGATGCCGTTGTGCATTTTCGAAGCCGAAGGATCACAAGACTAAGAGCTGTTTTGGTCTCAATTCCATAGTCCGGGCGTTCACTTCCGCTGACCGACCGTTTGGCCGAGTGGGCTGAGCTAAATAGGTTGTCCGGGCTTGCTATGACGGATATAGTGACCCATATCCGACCGGATAGGCCCGAGCCGAAGAGTTACTTTGGCTTATTGCAGCAATTTCTTGGGGCGGTGCCGCATATCAAAGCGATGAAGCGGCGGCCTGCATAGAGGTGCGCGGATGGCACTCGCCCGTGTGAAGACACATTGACAGAAATGGATGCCACCGCTGTTGCGACTTCGGTTCGGATGATAACCGTTACCCGCCGAGCACTATTTTGGCGAAGTGCTGCGTGGTGCTCGTGTAATAGAGTCGCGATGCTCAAAAATGTTACGTTTGAATGAACGTTTGTATGATGTAATACAATATTTATGATGTAAGCGCCTTTTATACTTGTGCGTTCAAGTAATAGAATATCTCCTATGCGGCCGCTCATGTATACGTGTGTATAACCCGAAGATGGCGATCGTCGGCTTCAGCCCCCACGCACAAGGTGCGGGGTGTTCGCAAAAATATAGCGTTTTCACACTTAATCCGACGTCTCGGTCCTGTAAAGGAGGTGGTAGCGTAGCAAACGAGGCAACCGGACTATAATGCTTTATCACTTTCACTTAGCCATGGAGTTCGAGGGTGGGGCTACGACATAGCCCCTGGGGGCACCGCGCTCTCCGAATTTGGGGCGCGTATGTCCCTGGCCGGGAGACGGCCCTTCGTCTAAGCGGAGGAATCCTAAACATTCCCATGGTCGATCGAGTGGTTGACCAGTCTCTCGCTGTATCATGACGATCAGTTTTCGGCTTTCATCGAGGTGCTCGCCAAATTAACCTGGGCACAATCGCAGATAGTTCTCCGGTGCCGCGTTAGCCGATGATACGGAACGTAAGGCAGCAAAACACAGGAGCCGGGCAAACCCAACATTTGACCAAAGACATGATTCGGAGCTGATGCATATAAGGCCTAACTCGAGACGCCGAACACTCCCGAAGGTGTTCGGTCTTTACAATAGCGGGCAAAACAAAGCCCTAAGCCCCTTGTGTCCGTGTACGGCAGGTTCTTACGGCGCGGTCGATGCCAAAACGCCATCTCCACTCTGGTTATAATGATAAACCAGGGATTATAGCAACAAGAGACAGAAGAAAGGTTTACGAGGGTCTTAGTCGAAAAGAGTCCTTGCAACGGGTCCCTACCGCACGCCCTGCTCTGTGTCTCCGCGCAGCCGTATCCTAGACGGGTATGCACGCTGTTCATCTAAAAAGAGAGGAACTTAGTTGGGAAAGAAATCGTGCGAGAAAGTGCATAAAAAATTGAAATATAGATTAATAAAGCTGAGCCTATGCTAGCTCATTATGGCTTATATGTACAAACCCTTGTGAAGGGGTGTGCGGCTAGGTAGCCCCTAGCTTATTTATTCGGACTCGTCCAGCCGTGTCCGGGTCTCAAACGACCTTTTAATGAAATGATGCCACGTGGACGGGCATTTTGAGCGTAAGAGACGCGTAATGTGGTATTGCATTGAAGCGACGAAAGCTTCCCGTCCCAAATGATGCTTGATAGCTACTTTTAAATGGGGCGACATGAAAGGTTAGCTTTTTCGTCGGAAGTTGTCGGTGACCCTAACAACTTCTAGTAATAATGAAACTGTGCACCTGGCGTTAGGGCCTGGCGCCACTCCTTTGAAGGAAGTGCGGCTATGCCGAATTGTAGTAGGGTCTATCCCAACTTGCGGATTGTGTCCGGATATAGCAGGTTTAAGTCACTGCCGCCGTCCATCAAAACCTGCGTGAAATGCAGTCCGTCTATTATGGGATCCAATATCAGGGCAGTCTATCCTGCGTTCCGGATACTTCTGGACTAATCCAGATGGTCGAAAGTGATTGGTTTTGACATCCAATCTCGGTGTTCCACTGGGGTGGACCGTGCGGCACTTGTCTTAGCGAGTGCCGTGTTGGTTTTCCGTACTATCACGTGAAGCGAGTTTACTGTTTTGACTTCTTGTGGGAAGGTCTTTTGACTTCCGGTGCTCGCTGGTGGGGTTCGTCATCGTCCTCGCCATGATCGAGCCCCTTGTGTCCGGCGTTGAGTCTGCCGGACTGTTTAAAAACCCAACAATTTCGGTTGGTATGGTTTGCAGGCCTTCCGGAGGTACTGTGGATTTGACATATCCGATCTAAAATTTTGTTTAAACTTGATAGCTCGTCTCTGTTGTCCTTAAGAGGTCGTGTTTTATTGTTTGGCCGCGAGCTTTTGAATCCGGCGTTGACCGCCGTGCCCTTTGGGCTTTTTTCTTTATTCCAACGCTGATCTTTCCTGCGCCGTGACTTTCCGTTTCCATCTCTGATCTCGGATGTACTCGGGTCGCTGGTGCTGCATCTTGCTAGCTACCTGTCTTCTCCCGCAAAAAGCGTCATGAGGCTTGTTAGCGGCCATTGTTCTTGGCTTCTCTTGGCTGAGGTGTCTGGCGAGCCATTCGTCTGGACGTTGTGCTTAAAAGCTGCTAAGGCTTCGCGTCCGGACAATCGACTATTTGGTTCTTTTGGTAAGGAACCTGTTCCAGAATCTTATGCTACCGACTCTCCGGGCTGTTGGGTTATATGACTCAAATCGTCTCAGATCCGGAGGGCGGACATAAGTCCCTTGAAATTTGCTCTAAACGCGTCCTCAAGCTCTTCCCAACATCCAACAGTGTTTTCGGGAGGCTTTTGAGCCAATGCCGAGCTGGCCCTTTGAGCTTGAGGGTAGGTATTTTATGGCGTGGAGATCATCTCCTCTAGCCATGTGTGCGTGTAGTATGTAATCTTCTATCCGACTCCGGGGTCTGTTGTGCGTCGTATGCCTCTATGTTTATGGGTTTGAACCTGCTGGAAATTCATGATCCAGCACCTCATCGGTAAAACATAGCGGGTGTGCGGCGCCCAGATTTGGGTGTGCTGCTGTCTTGAACACTTGTCGTGTTGTGTTACTTCACAGGGCCCTCTTTTTGGCCCGTAGATGGACCTAGTTGGGTCGTCCTTTTGCAGGATTATGATTCGCTTGTGTGCGGCCCCGCTTGTCGCTTTTGGCACATCATCGGCGTCTATCCGCCAGCGGCCTCTTTATTTTTTTTGTGAAGGCTCTATGGCTTCCTCGTCAAATTCGGCAGCAACTTGCGCTCGGTAGCTATTTGTTTGATGGCCATTGCCATATTTGTCTGCAGTCTTGAATACTTTGCTCCACTTCATTCTGAGCGTGTCTTCTGCTGTTTTGAGCTTCCGTTTGTCCTTCTTTAAACTTCTTGCAGTGGCGACGAGTCTTTTGTGTATGTTCTTATGCTCCGGTGTTGTGTCCGGACTGTTGATTGCTCCGTGAAGGGGTTGATTATCCGGCTCGTCCTCTTCGTCGTCCGCTGGTTTGCCCTGCTCTGTCGCTGGGTCGTTAGGAACGCTGCTTTGATCGAGGCGGGACTTAGGGCGGCGTCTACGTAGCCGTTTTGGTTGTTTATCGGCGGGGTTATCCTCTGCCGCGTCCCGTTGTTCCTTGTTATCGCTTCCCTTTGGGGTGTCCACCATGTATATGTCGTAGGATGAGGTGGTCTTCCAGTGTCCTGTAGGTGCTGGTTCTTGGTAGTCTCCGGCATCGTCATCCATACCGTCGATGTCTTCGGAGTCGTAGTCGAGTACGCCGGTTAAATCATCGACGGTGGCTGCGAAGTGGGTGGTGGGTGGGCTCTGAATTTCTTCGTCGTCGCGTCCCAACCATCCTGGCCGTGAGTTCGCCAGGCTCTCCGGATAGCGAGAGATGCTTGATGAATTACGATATCGCCAAGGGCGAAGTCTTGAAAGATGTCCGCAGCGGTGAATTCCATGATCGGCGCCCAATCGGATTCGGTGGCGGGGCGCAGGAGGTTCGGAGTCCGCGCAGAGTCCGCACCTCGGAGTCATGAGCTTTATGTGGGACAAGGTAAGTGTTCGCCCATCGCCGAGAAGTTGCAGCCCCGAGGCGGTGTCCAGCCATCCGTCCTCGATCCGAGCGATCGGCTCCGGACTATGGGTCGGAGCGGATTCGTGTCTGACCTCAAGGTGCTGTCCGTGGCGAGTTAGGTCATGCCCATCGTGACAGCGCGACACGCCGGCTGTGGCTCAGATCCATCAAAGATCAAGTCCCCGCAGATATCGGCCGTGAAGTTTAGGCTTCCAAACCTGACTCGACGGCAGGGGCGTAGCTTCGATCTGCTCCAGATGGGCCGAAGTTGGCCCTTGATCGCGAAGCCGCCGAATCTGAAGATCTGTCCGGGGAGAAAAGTCTCACCCAGGACGGCGTCGTTGTCGATTGAAGAGGCCATCGAGCCTATCGGTGACGACACAGAGGAACTCTCAATGAAAGCACCAATATCGGTGTCAAAACCGGCGGATCTCGGGTAGGGGGTCCCGAATCGTGCGTCTAGGCGGATGGTAACAGAGACAAGGGACACGATGTTTTACCCAGGTTGGGCCCTCTTGATGGAGGTAAAACCCTACGTCCTGCTTGATTGATATTGATATTGTGGATGTTTACAAGAGTGGATCTACCACGAGATCAAGGAGGCTAAACCCTAGAAGCTAGCCTATGGTATGATTGTAAGGGTTGTTGTCCTGTCCTACGGACTAGATCCATCCGGTTTATATAGACACCGGAGAGGGCTAGGGTTACATAGAGTCGGTTACAATGGTAGGAGATCTACATATCCGTATCGCCAAGCTTGCCTTCCACGCCAAGGAAAGTCCCATCCGGACACGGGGCGAAGTCTTCAATCTTGTATCTTCATAGTCTTGGAGTCCGGTCGATGATGATAGTCCGGCCAATGATAGTTCGGCTGATGATGGTAGTCCGGCTATCCGGACACCCCCTAATCCAGGACTCCCTCAGCCATCATCTCCATGAAGGCCAAGATCCAGAGGAAGAACCTCTCCCCATCCAGAGGGGAGGGGGCATGGAGGAGGAAGCATGATACGTCTCCAACGTATCTATAATTTTTTATTGCTCCATGCTATTATATATTCTGTTTTGGATGTTTAATGGGCTTATTTATACACTTTCATATTATTTTTGGGACTAACCTATTAACCCAAGGCCCAGAGCAAATTGCTGTTTTTTTTGCCAATTTCAGCGTTTCGCAGAAAAGGAATATCAAACGGAGTCCAAACGAAATGAAACCTCCGGGAGCGTGATTTTTGGAACAAATGTGATCCAGAGGACTTGGAGTGGACGTCAAGCAATCAACAAGGAGGCCACGAGGCAGGGGGGCGCCTACCCCCCTGGGCGCGCCCTCCACCCTCGTGGGCCCGTCGTGGCTCCACTGACCTACTTCTTCCTCCTATATATACCTACGTACCCCGAAACCATCGAGGAGCATCATGAAAACCTAATTCCAGCGCCGCAACCTTCTGTACCCGTGAGATCCCATCTTGGGGCCTTTTCCGGCGCTCCGCCGGAGGGGGCATCGATCACGGAGGGCTTCTACATCAACACCATAGCCTCTCCGATGATGTGTGAGTAGTTTACCACAGACCTTCAGGTCCATAGTTATTAGCTAGACGACTTCTTCTCTCTATTTGGATCTCAATACAAAGTTCTCCTCGATCTTCTTGGAGATCTATTCGATGTAACTCTTTTTGCGGTGTGTTTGTCGAGATCCGATGAATTGTGGGTTTATGATCATGATTATCTATCAACAATATTTGAATCTTATCTGAATTCTTTTATGTATGATTGGTTATGTTTGCAAGTCTCTTCGAATTATCAGTTTGGTTTGGCCTACTAGATTGATCTTTCTTACGATGGGAGAAGTGCTTAGCTTTGGGTTCAATCATGCGGTGCTCGATCCCAAAGGATGAAGGGAAACGACACGTATTGTATTGTTGCCATCGAGGATAAAAAGATGGGGTTTATATCATATTGCTTGAGTTTATCCCTCTTCATCATGTCATCTTACTTAATGCGTTACTCTGTTCTTATGAACTTAATACTCTAGATGCATGCTGGATAGCGGTCGATGTGTGGGGTAATAGTAGTAGATGCAGGCAGGAGTCGGTCTACTTGTCACGGACGTGATGCCTATATACATGATCATGCCTAGATATTCTCATAATTATGCACTTTTCTATCAATTGCTCGACAGTAATTTGTTCACCCACCGTAATACTTATGCTATCTTGAGAGAAGCCACTAGTGAAACCTATGGCCCCCAGGTCTATCTTCCATCATATTAATCTCCCGTCAACTAGCTATTTCTATCGCCGTTTATTTTGCTTTCTTTACATTTTAATCTTTATCATAAAAATACCAAAAATATTATCTTATCATCTGTATCAGATCTCACTTTTGCAAGTGGCCGTGAAGGGATTGACAACCCCTTTATCGCGTTGGTTGCAAGGTTCTTATTTGTTTGTGTAGGTACGAGGGACTTGCGTGTGGCCTCCAACTGGATTGATACCTTGGTTCTCAAAAACTGAGGGAAATACTTACGCTACTTTGCTGCATCACCCTTTCCTATTTAAGGAAAAAACCAACGCATGCTCAAGAGGTAGCAAGAAGGATTTCTGGCACCGTTGCCGGGGAGTCTACGCACAAGTCAAGACATAACAAGTACCCATCACAAACTCTTATCCCTCGCATTACATTATTTGCCATTTGCCTCTCGTTTTCATCTCCCCCACTTCACCTTTGCTGTTTTATTAGCCCTCTCTTTCCGTTCGCCTTTCTTCGCTTGCCCCTTGTGTCCCGTGTGCCGTTATGCCTAGTCCTTTATCTACTCCTTTGTCACCCGATTTTGAAGTCCTCCACTTCAAACAAAGACAAGGAGAAAACTTAAAAGATGCTTGGTATAGGATGATAGAATCCTATCGTGGCTGCACTATAGAAGGAGACTTCAAGATTTTACTTTGTAATATTTATATTGGGCTAACCATATCCCATAGACAACTCCTTGATTTTGACGCTAAGGGAATTTTATTGATGTCGATCCCAGTGTTGCTTATGAAATTATAGAGGGGATAGTAGGAGTACTTCCCCCACAAAAGGGACCACCTCCGACTCAAGAGGGAACCCAAATCTTAGAGAAATTATGCGAATTGCAAAAGTCTATTGAGCCTCTTAAAAATGTTGGAGGGAACCTTCACCGCATGAATACATTGATTACACTTTGCAATAAGCGGTTGGATGCTTTAGATCTAAAAGTCTCCGAGTATGAAGGGAAACTTAAGGAACCTCCCGGATCCGAGCATAACACCATTAAAAAGATAAATGCCAAAGATGGCAATACCTAGATCTATCCTTGCCTTTATGCCTAGCTAGGGGCGTTAAACGATAGCGCTTGTTGGGAGGCAACCCAATTTTATTTTTGTTTTTTGCTTTTTGGTTATGTTTAGTAATAAATAATCCATCTATCTTCTGTTTAGATATGGTTTTGTGTTTTAATTAGTGTTTGTGCCAAGTAGAACCTTTGGGGAGACTTGGGGAAAGTCTTTGCGATCTTGCTGTAAAAAACAGAAACTTTAGTGCTCACGAGATTAGCTACAACGTTTTACTGGAGAGTGATATTTAGTTGATTCTTTTTGAAGATAATTAATAGATAAATTCCTCATGTCCAGCAATTTATTTTAGAATTTTTGGAGTTCCAGAAGTCTGCGTTAGTTACAGATTACTACAGACTGTTCTGTTTTTGACAGATTCTGTTTTTCGTGTGTTGTTTGCTTATTTTGATGAATCTATGGCTAGTAATGGAGTTTATGAACCATAGAAAAGTTGGAATACAGTAGTTTTAACACCAATATAAATAAAGAATGAGTTCATTACAGTACCTTGAAGTGGTGTTTTGTTTTCTTTCGCTAACGGAGCTCACGAGATTTTCTGTTAAGTTTTGTGTTGTGAAGTTTTCAAGTTTTGGGTAAAGATTTGATGGATTATGGAACAAGGAGTGGCAAGAGCCTAAGCTTGGGGATTCCCAAGGCACCCCAAGGTAAAATTCAAGGACAACCAAAAGCCTAAGCTTGGGGATGCCCCGGAAGACATCCCCTCTTTTGTCTTCATCCATCGGTAACTTTACTTGGATCTATATTTTTATTCACCACATGATATGTGTTTTGCTTGGAGCGTCTTGTTTGATTTGAGTCTTTGCTTTTTAGTTCACCACAATCATCCTTGTTGTACACACCTTTTGAGAGAGACACACATTAATCAGAATTTATTAGAATACTTTATATGCTTCACTTATATCTTTTGAGCTAAACAATTTTGCTCTATGTGCTTCACTTATATCTTTCAGAGCACGGTGGTGGTTATATTTTATAGAAATTATTGATCTCTCATGCTTCACTTATATTATTTTGAGAGTCCTTTAGAACAACATGGTAGTTTACAAAGTGCATTGAATACTAAGAGAAGTTTGATACTTAATAGTTGTTTTGAGATATAAAGGTGGTAATATTAGAGGTGTGCTATTTGAGCAATTGTGAAATTGAGAAATACTTGTGTTGAAGTTTGCAAGTCCCGTAGCATGCACGTATGGTAAACGTTATGTGACAAATTTGAAGCATGAGATGTTCTTTGATTGCTTTCCTTATGAGTGGCGGTCGGTGACGAGCGATGGTCTTTTCCTACCAATCTATCCCCCTAGGAGCATGCGCGTAGTGCTTGGTTTTGATGACTTGTAGATTTTTGCAATAAGTATGTGAGTTATTTATGACTAATGTTGAGTCCATGGATTATACGCACCTCACCCTTCCATCATTGCTAGCCTCTTCGGTACCGTGCATTGCCCTTTCTCACCTTGAGAGTTGGTGCAAACTTCGCCGGTGCATCCAAACCCCGTGATATGATACGCTCTATCACACATAAAACTCCTTATATCTTCCTCAAAACAGCCACTATACCTACCTATTATGGCATTTCCATAGCCATTCCGAGATATATTGCCATGCAACTTTCCACCGTTCAGTTTATTATGACACGCATCATCATTTTCATATTGCTTTGCATGATCATGTAGTTGACATCGTATTTGTGGCAAAGCCACCTTTATAATTCTTTCATACATGTCACTCTTGATTCATTGCATATCCCGGTACACCGCCGGAGGCATTCACATAGAATCATATTTTGTTCTAAGTATTGAGTTGTAATCTTTGAGTTGTAAGTAAAAATAAAAGTGTGATGATGATCATTATTAGAGCATTGTCCCAAGTGAGGAAAGGATGATGGAGACTATGATTCCCCCACAAGTCAGGATGAGACTCATGATGAAAGAAAAAGAAAGAAAGAAAAGAGGCCAAAAAAAGAAGAAGGCCCAAATAAAAAAATGAGAGAAAAAGAGAGAAGGGACAATGTTACTATCCTTTTAACACACTTGTGCTTCAAAATAGCACCATGATCTTCATGATAGAGAGTCTCCTATTTTGTCACTTTCATATAGTAGTGAAAATTTTACATCATAGAACTTGACTTGTATATTCCAACAATGGGCTTCCTCAAATGCCCTAGGTCTTCGTGAGCAAGCAAGTTGGATGCACACCCACTTAGTTCATTTTGTTGAGCTTTGATATATTTATAGCTCTAGTGTATCCGTTGCATGGCAATCCCTACTCCTTGCATTGGCATCAATTGATGGGCATCTCCATAGCCCGTTGATTAGCCGTGTCAATGTGAGACTTTCCCCCTTTTTGTCTTCTCACACAACCTCAATCATTATATTCTATTCCACCCATAGTGCTATGTCCATGGCTCGCGCTCATATATCGCGTAAAAGTTGAAAGAGTTTGAAAAGGCTAAGTATGAAACAATTTCTTGGCTTGTCATCGGGGTTGTGCATGATGAGAGCATTTTGTGTGAAGAAAATGAAGCATAGCCAAACTATATGATTTTGTAGGGATAAGCTTTCTTTGGCTATGTTATTTTGAGAACACATAATTGCTTGGTTAGCATGCTTGAAGTATTATTATTTTTATGTCAATACTAAACTTTTATATTGAATCTTTCGGATCTGAACATTCATGCCACAACAAATAAAATTACATTGAGAATTATGCTAGGTAGCATTCCACATCAAAAATTCTGTTTTTATCATTTACCTACTCGAGGACGAGCAGGAATTAAGCTTGGGGATGCTTGATACGTCTCCAACGTATCTATAATTTTTGATTGCTCCACGCTATTATATATTCTGTTTTGGATGTTTAATGGGCTTATTTATACACTTTCATATTATTTTTGGGACTAACCTATTAAACTAAGGCCCAGTGCAAATTGTTGTTTTTTTTGCCTATTTTAGTGTTTCGCAGAAAAGGAATATCAAACGGAGTCCAAACGGAATGAAACCTTCGGGAGTGTGATTTTTGGAACAAACGTGATCTAGAGGACTTGGAGTGGACGTCAAGCAATCAACGAGGAGGCCACGAGGCAGGGGGCGCGCCTACCCCCCTGGGCGCGCCCTCCACCCTCGAGGGCCCCTCGTGGCTCCACCGACCTACTTCTTCCTCCTATATATACCTACGTACCCCGAAACCATCGAGGAGCATCACGAAAACCTAATTCCACCGCCGCAACCTTCTGTACCCGTGAGATCCCATCTTGGGGCCTTTTCCGGCGCTCCGCCGGAGGGGGCATCGATCACGGAGGGCTTCTACATCAACACCATAGCCTCTCC
Source organism: Aegilops longissima (assembly GCA_021605205.1). Lineage (NCBI taxonomy): Eukaryota > Viridiplantae > Streptophyta > Magnoliopsida > Poales > Poaceae > Aegilops > Aegilops longissima. Next base: position 460,558,713 of record CM038680.1, read on the forward strand.
GATGATGTTTGAGTAGTTTACCGCAGACCTTCGGGTCCATAGTTATTAGCTAGGTGGCTTCTTCTCTCTCTTTGGATCTCAATACAAAGTTCTCCTCGATCTTCTTGGAGATCTATTCGATGTAACTCTTTTTGCGGTGTGTTTGTCGAGATCCGATGAATTGTGGGTTTATGATCAAGATTATCTATGAGCAATATTTGAATCTTCTCTGAATTCTTTTATGTATGATTGGTTATCTTTGCAAGTCTCTTCGAATTATCAGTTTGATTTGGCCTACTAGATTGATATTTCTTGCAATGGGAGAAGTGCTTAGCTTTGGGTTCAATCATGCGGTGCTCGATCCCAGTGACAGTAGGGGAAACGACACGTATTGTATTGTTGCCATCGAGGATAAAAAGATGGGGTTTATATCATATTGCTTGAGTTTATCCCTCTACATCATGTCATCTTACTTAATGCGTTACTCTGTTCTTATGAACTTAATACTCTAGATGCATGCTGGATAGCGGTCGCTGTGTGGAGTAATAGTAGTAGATGCAGGCAGGAGTCGGTCTACTTGTCACGGACGTGATGCCTATATACATGGTCATGCCTAGATATTCTAATAATTATGCACTTCTCTATCAATTGCTCGACAGTAATTTGTTCACCCACCGTAATACTTATGCTATCTTGAGAGAAGCCACTAGTGAAACCTATGGCCCCAGGGTCTATCTACCATCATATTAATCTCCCGTCTACTAGCTATTTCTATCGCCGTTTATTTTGCTTTCTTTACATGTTAATCTTTATCATAAAAATACCAAAAATATTATCTTATCATCTCTATCAGATCTCACTTTTGCAAGTGGCCGTGAAGGGATTGACAACCCCTTTATCTCGTTGGTTGCAAGGTTCTTATTTGTTTGTGTAGGTACGAGGGACTTGCGTGTGGCCTCCTACTGGATTGATACCTTGGTTCTCAAAAACTGAGGGAAATACTTACGCTACTTTGCTGCATCACCCTTTCCTCTTCAAAGGAAAAACCAACGCATGCTCAAGAGGTATCAAAGCAGAAGGGGGAGAACCTCTCCTCCACTCTCTCGGTGGCGCCGGAGTGCCATCGGAAGGGGAATCATCGCCGCGGTGATCGTCTTCATCAACATCACCATCCTCATCTCTTTTACGCGATCCACTCTCCCGCACCCCGCGGTAATCCCTACTTGAACATGGTGCTTTATGCCACATATTATGATCCAATGATGTGTTGCCATTCTATGATGTTTTGAGTAGATATCCTTTGTCTTTGGGTTGATTGATGATCTAGATTGGTATGAGTTGTATGTTTTATTTTGGTGCTGTCCTATTGTGCCCTCCGTGTCGCGCAAGCGTGAGGGATTCTCGTTGTAGGGTGTTGCAATACGTTCATGATTCGCTTATAGTGGGTTGCTTGAGTGACAGAAGCATAAACCCGAGTAAGGGGGTTGTTGCGTATGGAATAAAGGGGACATGATGCTTTAATGCTATGGTTGGGCTTTACCTTAATGATCTTTAGTAGTTGCGGATGCTTGCTAGAGTTCCAATCATAAGTGCATATGATCCAAGAAGATAAAGTATGTTAGCTTATGCCTCTCCCTCATATGAAATTGCAATGACGACTACCGGTCTTGTTAACGATTGCCTAGGATAATTCTGCGCACCGACCCATCATTATTCCACACTCGCTACTTATAATATTTAGTAATATATTCTAACTTTATGATAACAACACCTACTTTTATATTTTAGCTCTCCGATACCATGCAAAGTTATCCTCTTCATACCCACAACGTTGTTTTATTTCTTGTTTCTAGTTGGAAGCAAACGTTCGGTGTACGTAGAGTCATATCAGTGGCAGATAGGACTTGAAGAATATTGATCTTACCTTTAGCTCTTTGTGGGTTCGACACTCCATATTTATCACTTCCATCTTTGGGAATTGCTACGATGATTCCCTGCACTTGCGGATTATCAGTTGTGCACACCCAAGGGCCCCTCTCTGGTGGGTCTTGGCTCCAATAATTCCCTTTTATTCCATAAAAAATCCTCGCAAAGTTTCGTTTCATTCCGAAAACTTTTATTTCTGCACAAAAACAACACCATGGTAGTTCTGCTGAAAAAAACTTCAGTCCGGGGTTAGTTTCATTCGAATCATGCAAATTAGAGTCCAAAACAAGAGTAAAAGCGTGAGAAAATGTAGATACGTTGGAGACGTATCAGTGTTCTAGTTAACTACGTGGTTGCATAATTCTAGGTTCGGGTAATCGATTGACCTTATATGTTTGTATAAGTGGGCGGTGTTAGAAGGAAGAGAGGGATGTGGTGGAATCGTTGCTGTATTGTTTGAGCCTCGTGGGCATATAAATAGGAGTACAAAGATCAACTTGGGGTACAAGACAAGGCAGGACCAAATCCTAGTCTATCCTATGTTGGGGAACATTGCAGAAAATTAAAATTTTTCCTACGGTTTCACCAAGATCCATCTATGAGTTCATCTAAGCAACGAGTCAAGGGAGTGAGTTTGCATCTACATACCACTTGTAGATCGCGTGCGGAAGCTTTCGAGGGGATGGTGATGATGGAGTCGTACTCGGATCACCGATGACCAAGTGCTGAACGGACAGCACCTCCGCGTTCAACACACGTACGGTACGGACGACGTCTCCTCCTTCTTGATCCAGCAAGGGGGAAGGAGAGGTTGAGGAAGATGGCTCCAGCAGCAGCACGACGGCGTGATGATGGTGGAGTGATGATTCCCGGCAGGCTTCGCCAAGCACACGCGGAGGAGGAGAGGTGTTGGGGAGGGAGGGCTGCGCCTTCAAGTTGTGTATGCAGCCCTCCCCTCACCCCTCTATTTATAGGGGAAGGGAGGAGGGGCGGCCCTCTAGATGCATCTAGAGGGGGGGCGGCCAAGGGAGGGGGCTTGCCCCCAAGCAAGGGGCGCCCCTCTAGGGTTCCCCTCAACCCTAGGCGCATGGGCCCAAGGGAGGGGTGCGCCCAGCCCACCAGGGGCTGGCTCCTTCCCACGCAGCCAAGTGGCCCCCGGAGGTGGCCCCTCCCGTGGTCCTCCGAACCTTCCGGTGGCCCCGGTACAATACCGATATGACCCGAAACTTTTCGGTGTCCGTTTGACAACTTCCCATATATAAATCTTTACCTCCGGACCATTCGGAACTCCTCGTGACGTCCGGGATCTCATCCGGGACTCCGAACAACATTCGGTAATCACATACAAGTCTTCCTAATAACCCTAGCGTCACCGAACCTTAAGTGTGTAGACCCTACGGGTTCGGAGACATCTGAACATGACCGGACGCTCTCGGTCAATAAACAACAGCGGGATCTGGATACCCATGTTGGCTCCTACATGCTCCTCGATGATGTCATCGGATGAACCACGATGTCGAGGATTCAAGCAACCCCGTATACTATTCCCTTTGTCAGACGGTATGTTACTTGCCCGAGACTCGATCGTCGGTATCCCAATACCTCGTTAAGTCTCGTTACCGACAAGTCACTTTACTCGCATCGTAATGCATGATCCCGTGACCGGACACTTGGTCACTTTGAGCTCATTATGATGATGCACTCTCGAGTGGGCCCAGTGATTCCTCTCCGTCATACGGAGTGACAAATCCTGTCTCGATCCGTGTCAACCCAATGACACTTTCGGAGATACCGTAGTGCACCTTTATAGTCACCCGTTACGTTGGGACGTTTGGTACACCCAAAGCACTCCTATGGTATCCGGGAGTTACACGATCTCATGGTCTAAGGAAGAGATACTTGACATTGAAAAAGCTCTAGCAAAACGAACTACACGATCTTGTGTTATGCTTAGGATTGGGTCTTGTCCATCACGTCATTCTCCTAATGGCGTGATCCCGTTGTCAATGACATTTGATGTCCATAGTCGAAACCATGACTATCTGTTGACCAACGAGCTAGTTAACTAGAGGCTTACTAGGACGTATTGTAGTCTATGTATTCACACGTGTATTATGATTTTCGGATAATACGCTTATAGCATGAATAAAAGACAATTATCATGAACAAGGAAATATAATAATAATGTTTTTATTATTGCCTCTAGGGCATATTTCCAACAGTCTCCCACTTGCACTAGAGTCAATAATCTAGTTACATTGTGATGAATCGAACACCCATAGAGTTCGGTGTTGATCATGTTTTGCCCATGGAAGAGGTTTAGTCAGCGGATCTGCGACATTCAGATCCGTATGCACTTTACAAATTTCTATGTCTCCATCCTGAACATTTTCACGGATGGAGTTGAAGCGACGCTTGATGTGCTGGTCTTCTTGTGAAACCTGGGCTCCTTGGCAAGTGCAATAGCTCGGTGTTGTCACAGAAGAGTTTGATCGGCCCCGACGCATTGGGTATGACTCCTAGGTCGGTGATGAACTCCTTCACCCAAATTGCTTCATGCGCTGCCTCCGAGGCTGCCATGTACTCCGCTTCACATGTAGATCCCGCCACGACGCTCTCGCTTAGGGCTGCACCAGCTTCTTGCTCCACCATTCAACATATACACGTATTCGGTTTGTGACTTAGAGTCATCAGATCTGTGCGAAGCTAGCGCCGACGTAACCCTTACGACGAGCTCTTCGTCACCTCCATAAACGAAACATGTCCTTCGTCCTTTTCAGGTACTTTAGGATATTCTTGACCGCTGTCCAGTGTTCCTTGCTGGGATTACTTTGGTACCTTCCTACCAAACTTCCGGCAAGGTTTACATCAGGTCTGGTACACAGCATGGCATACATAATAGATCCTATGGCTGAAGCATAGGGGATGACACTCATCTCTTCTTTATCTTTTGCCGTGGTCGGGCATTGAGCTGAGCTCAATCTCACACCTTGCAGTACATGCAAGAACCCCTTCTTGGACTGATCCATTTTGAACTTCTTCAAAATCTTATCAAGGTATGTGCTTTGTGAAAGACCTATGAGGCGTCTCGATCTATCTCTATAGATCTTGATGCCTAATATATAAGCAGCTTCTCCAAGGTCCTTCATTGAAAAACACTTATTCAAGTAGGCCTTAATGCTGTCCAAGAATTCTATATCATTTCCCATCAAAAGTATGTCATCTACATATAATATGAGAAATGCTACAGAGCTCCCACTCACTTTCTTGTAAACGCAGGCTTCTCCATAAGTCTGCATAAACCCAAACGCTTTGATCATCTCATCAAAGCGAATGTTCCAACTCCGAGATGCTTGCACAAGCCCATAAATGAATCGCTGGAGCTTGCATACTTTGTCAGCATTCTTAGGATCGACAAAACCTTCCGGCTGCATCATATACAGCTCTTCCTTAAGATAACCGTTAAGGAACGCTGTTTTGACGTTCATCTGCCATATCTCATAATCATAGTATGCGGCAATTGCTAACATGATTCGGACGGACTTAAGCTTCGCTATGGGAGAGAAAGTCTCATCGTAGTCAATCCCTTGAACTTGCCGATAACCCTTAGCGACAAGTCGAGCTTTATAGATGGTGACATTACCATCCGCGTCCGTCTTCTTCTTGAAGATCCATTTATTTTCTATCGCTCGCCGATCATCGGGCAAGTCAGTCAAAGTCCACACTTTGTTTTCATACATGGATTCTATCTCGGATTTCATGGCTTCTAACCATTTGTTGGAATCTGGGCCCGCCATCGCTTCTTCATAGTTCGAAGGTTCACCGTTGTCTAACAACATGATTTCCAGGACAGGGTTGCTGTACCACTCTGGTGCGGAGCGTGTCCTAGTGGACCTCTGAGTTCAGTAGCAACTTGATCCGAAGTACCTTGATCATCATCATTATTTTCCTCTTGGTTGGTGTAGACATCACAGAACATTTTCTGAGCTGCACTACTATCCCGTTCAAGAGGTAGTACTTCATCGAGTTCTACTTTCCTCCCACTTACTTCTTTCGAGAGAAACTCTTCTTCCAGAAAGGATCCGTTCTTGGCAACAAAGATCTTGCCCTAGGATCTTAAGTAGAAGGTATACCCAATGGTTTCTTTAGGGTATCCTATGAAGACGCATTTTCCGACTTGGGTTCGAGCTTTTCAGGTTGAAGTTTCTTGACATAAGCATCGCATCCCCAAACTTTTAGAAACGATAGCTTAGGTTTCTTCCCAAACCATAATTCATACGGTGTCGTCTCAACGGATTTAGGCGGTGCCCTATTTAAAGTGAATGTAGCTGTCTCTAGGCGTATCCCCAAAATGATAGCGGTAAATCGGTAATAGACATCATAGACCGCACCATATCCAATAGAGTGCGATTCGACGTTCGGACACACCGCTTCGTTGAGGTGTTCCAGCGGCGTGAGTTGTGAAACGATTCCACATTTTCTTAAGTGTGTACCAAATTCGTGACTTAAATATTCTCCTCCACGATCCGATCGTAAGAATTTTATCTTTCGGTCACGTTGATTCTCTACTTCATTCTGAAATTCCTTGAACTTTTCAAAGGTCTCAGACTTGTGTTTCATCAAGTAGACATACCCATATCTACTCAAGTCATCTGTGAGAGTGAGAACATAACGATATCCTCCGCGAGCCTCAACACTCATTGGACCGCATACATGGGTATGTATGATTTCCAACAAGTTGGTTGCTCGCTCCATCGTTCCGGAGAACGGAGTCTTGGTCATTTTGCCCATGAGGCATGGTTCGCATGTGTCAAATGATTCATAATCGAGAGACTCTAAAAGTCCATCAGCATGGAGCTTCTTCATGCGCTTGACACCAATGTGACCAAGGCGGCGAGTGCCACAAGTATGTGGGACTATCGTTATCAACTTTACATCTTTTGGTATTCACGCTATGAATATGTGTAACACTACGCCGAGATTCATTAAGAATAAACCATTGACCATCGGAGCATGACCATAAAACATGTCTCTCATATAAATAGAACAACCATTATTCTCGGATTTAAATGAGTAGCCATCTCGTATCAAACGAGATCCAGATACAATGTTCATGCTCAAACTTGGCACCAAATAACAATTATTAAGGTTCAAAACTAATCCCGTAGGTAAATGAAGAGGTAGCGTGTCGACGGCGATCACATCGACTCTGGAACCATTCCCGACGCGCGATCGTCACCTCGCCCTTCGCCGATCTCCGCTTATTCCGCAGCTCTGCTGTGAGTTACAAATATGAGCAACGGCACGGTATCAAATACCGGGAGTTACTACGAGTAATCGGTAAGGTACACATCAATTACATGTATATCAAATATACCTTTGGTGTTGCCGGCCTTCTTATCCGCTAAGTATTTGGGGCAGTTCCGCTTCGGTGACCCTTCCCTTGCAATAAAAGCACTAAGTCTCGGCTTGGGTCCATTCTTTAACTTCTTCCGGCAACTTGCTTGCGGGCGCGGCAACCTTCTTGCCGTCCTTCTTGAAGTTCTTCTTGCCCTTGCCCTTCTTGAACTTAGTGGTCTTATTGACCATCAACACTTGATGTTCTTTCTTGATTTCAACCTCTGCTGACTTCAGATAGAGAATACTTCAGAATGGTCTTTACCATCCCCGCATATTGTAGTTCATCACAAAGCTCTTGTAGCTTGGTGGGAGCGATCAAGGATTCTGTCAATGACCGCCTCATCGGGGAGGTTAATATTCAGCTGGGTCATACGGTTGTGCAACCTGGACATCTTGAGTATGTGCTCCTTGAAGAACTATTTTCCTCCATCTTACAACTATAGAACTTGTCGGAGATGTCATATCTCTCGACCCGGCGTGAGCTTGGAAAACCAGTTTCAGCTCTTGAACTTCTCATATGCTCCATGATGCTCAAAACGCTTTTGGAGCCCGGTTCTAAGCTGTAAAGCATGCCGCATTGAACGAGGGAGTAATCATCAAGACGAGACTGCCAAGCATTCATAATGTCTTGGTTCTGCTCGACGGAGCGTCACCTAGCGGTCCTTCTAGGACATATTGTTTCTGGCAGCTATGAGGATGATCCTCAAGTTCGGACCCAGTCCGTATAGTTGCTGCCGTCATCTTTCAGCTTGGTTTCTCTAGGAAGCGTTGAAGTTCAAGTTGACATGAGCATTGGCCATTTGATCTACAAGACATATTATGCAAAAGTTTTAGACTAAGTTCATGATAATTAAGTTCATCTAATCAAATTATTTCAATGAACTCCCACTCAGATTAGACATCCCTCTAGTCATCTAAGTGTTACACGATCCGAGTTGACTAGCCCGTGTCCGATCATCACGTGAGACGGACTAGTCATCGTCGGTGAACATTCTCATGTTGATTGTATCTTCCATACGACTCGTGTTCGACCTTTCGGTCTCCGTGTTCCGAGGCCATGTCTGTACATGCTAGGCTTGTCAAGTTAACCCTAAGTGTTTTGCGTGTGTAAATCTGTCTTACACCCGTTGTATGTGAACGTAAGAATCCATCACACCCGATCATCACGTGGTGCTTAGAAGCGACGAAATTTAGCAACAGTGCACAGTTAGGGGAGAACACTTCTTGATATTGTTGTAAGGGATCATCTTATTTACTACCGTCGTTCTAAGTAAACAAGATGTATAAACATAATAAACATCACATGCAATTATATATAGTAGTGACATGATATGGCCAATATCATAAAGCTCCATTGATCTCCATCTTCGGGGCTCCATGATCATCTTGTCACCGGCATGACACCATGATCTCCATCATCATGATCTCCATCATTGTGCCTCCATGAAGTTGTCACGCCAACGACTACTTCTACTTCTATGGCTAACGCGTTTAGCAATAAAGTAAAGTAATTTACATGGCGTTCTTCAATGACACGCAGGTCATACAAAAATAAGGACAACTCCTATGGCTCCTGCCGGTTGTCATACTCATCGACATGCAAGTCGTGATTCATATTACAAGAACATGATCTCATACATCACAATATGTCATTCATCATTCATCACAACTTGGCCATATCACATCACATGACAATTGCTGCAAAAACAAGTTAGACGTCCTCTAATTGTTGTTGCATCTTTTACGTGGCTGCAATTGGGTTCTAGCAAGAACGTTTTCTTACCTACGAATAACCACAACGTGATTTTGTCAACTTCTATTTACCCTTCATAAGGACCCTTTTCATCGAATCCGCTCCAACTAAAGTGGGAGAGCAGACACCGCTAGCCACCTTATGCAACTAGTGCATGTTAGTCGGTGGAACCGGTCTCACGTAAGCGTACGTGTAAGGTTGGTCCGGGCCGCTTCATCCCACAATACCGCGGAAGCAATATAAGACTAGTAGCGGCAAGTAAGTTGACAAGATCCACGCCCACAACAAAATTGTGTTCTACTCGTGCAATAGAGAACTACGCATAGACCTAGCTCATGATGCCTTTGTTGGGGAGCGTTGCAGAAAATTAAAATTTTCCTACGGTTTCACCAAGATCCATCTATGAGTTCATCTAAGCAACGAGTCAAGGGAGTGAGTTTTCATCTACATACCACTTGTAGATCGCGTGCGGAAGCTTTCGAGGGGATGGTGATGATGGAGTCATACTCGGATCACCGATGACCAAGTGCTGAGCGGACAGCACCTCGCGTTCAACACATGTACAGTGCGGACGACGTCTCCTCCTTCTTGATCCAGCAAGGGGAAGGAGAGGTTGAGGAAGATGGCTCCCAGCAGCAGACGACGGCGTGATGATGGTGGAGTGACAGCCCCGGCAGGCTTCGCCAAGCACACGCGGAGGAGGAGAGGTGTTGGGAGGGAGGGCTGCGCCTTCAAGTTGTGTATGCAGCCCTCCCTCACCCCTCTATTTATAGGGAAGGGAGGAGGGGCGGCCCTCTAGATGCATCTAGAGGGGGCGGCGGCCAAGGGAGGGCTTGCCCCCAAGCAAGGGGCGCCCCTCTAGGGTTCCCCTCAACCCTTGGCGCATGGGCCCAAGGGGAGGGGGTGCGCCCAGCCCACCAGGGGCTGGCTCCCTCCCACGCAGCCCAAGTGGCCCCCCGGGAGGGGTGGCCCCTCCCGGTGGTCCTCTGGAACCTTTCCGGTGGCCCCGGTACAATACCGATATGACCGAAACTTTTCCGGTGTCCGCTTGACAACTTCCCATATATAAATCTTTACCTCCGGACCATTCCGAACTCCTCGTGACGTCCGGGATCTCATCCGGACTCGAACAACATTCGTAATCACATACAAGTCTTCCTAATAACCCTAGCGCCACCGAACCTTAAGTGTGTAGACCCTACGGGTTCGGAGACATCTGAACATGACCGGACGCTCTCGGTCAATAAACAACAGCGGATCTGGATACCCATGTTGGCTCCCACATGCTCCTCGATGATGTCATCGGATGAACCACGATGTCGAGGATTCAAGCAACCCGTATACTATTCCCTTTGTCGACGGTATGTTACTTGCCCGAGACTCGATCGTCGGTATCCCAATACCTCGTTAAGTCTCGTTACGGCAAGTCACTTTACTCGTACCATAATGCATGATCCGTGACGGACACTTGGTCACTTTGAGCTCATTATGATGATGCACTACCGAGTGGGCCGGTGATACCTCTCCGTCATACGGAGTGACAAATCCTGTCTCGATCCGTGTCAACCCAATAGACACTTTCGGAGATACGTAGTGCACCTTTATAGTCACCCGATTACGTTGTGACGTTTGGTACACCAAAGCACTCCTACGGTATCCGGGAGTTACACGATCTCATGGTCTAAGGAAGAGATACTTGAAATTGAAAAAGCTCTAGCAAAACGAACTACACGATCTTGTGCTATGCTTAGGATCGGGTCTTGTCCATCACGTCATTCTCCTAATGACGTGATCCCGTTGTCAATGACATCTGATGTCCATAGTCAGGAAACCATGACTATCTGTTGACCAACGAGCTAGTCAACTAGAGGCTTACTAGGGACGTATTGTAGTCTATGTATTCACACATGTATTACGATTTCCGGATAATATAGTTATAGCATGAATAAAAGACAATTATCATGAACAAGGAAATATAATAATAATGCTTTTATTATTGCCTCTGGGGCATATTTCCAACATCCTATACTTCCTAATAATCCTTATACTCAACATCCCCCCGCAGTCACAACGGTAGCGACGCAAATGGTGAGACTGGAGAAGAATCCGAAGGCAAGCCGACGAACACCCACCCATAGTCATAACGGTAGATGCATCGCGGAAGTCGTGTCTGGAGTTAATACCCGACGAGGTTGGTCAAGCAAGGCGGTAGCCCTTTGTGTCATTTGCCGATGTAGCCGAGAGCATGGGTGGTGTAGCCGTGGTTGAGGTAGCCGTGTGAAGAACGTCGTGGTCAATGTCGAGTCGGGGGTAGCCGGTGTCGGGGAAGTCGTCATGGATCCGCGGGCGTAAGGAGGCGTCGTGTTAGTCATGGGCGCAGTGGTGTCAAAGTAGTGCTGCGCCGAGTAGAGGACGGTGTTGACGAGGCGTCGTGCCGGGTTTGCCAAGCCCCGGGACACGTCGTGGACGAAGGCACACATCGGTGTTGCCAGCATCGGGCATGCGTAGACGAACGAAGATGAAGTTGACTAAGCGTCGCACCAGGCTTGCCATGCCCAAGGACACGTCGTGGACGAAGGCACGCATCGGTGTTGCCAGCACCGAGCATGCGTAGACGTGGACCTGCACGGCTCTGATACCATGTAGAAGTGCATGCTCTAGCCAATGCAACCAAAAGACTGATCTGATGGAAGAGACTAGGCAGCACATTATACGTCAACACTTCCCCTCACGTGTGGCTCCCTCAGGCCTAAACATGGACCGAAAGTGGGCTGTAATTTAACTACGCCAGACGAGTCTTGAACTAAAGACCTCTTGGCTCTAATACCATGTTAGAAGGAAGAGAGGGATGTGGTGGAATCGTTGTTGTATTTCTTGAGCCTCGTGGGCATATAAATAGGAGTACAAAGATTAACTTTGAGTACAAGACAAGGCAGGACCAAATCCTAGTCTATCCTATACTTCCTAATAATCCTTATACTCACCAGGCGGAGCCAAGTACACGCATACATGCAATAGTTTAGTATCACATACGCCACCATTATTTTTGACCACATTCAGGTTACGGCAGCAATGATTAAGGGTCTTCCCATGGACGCAACTTATAGATGGTCTTTGTTACTCCCCTATCAAGAGATGAGGAAGGGAAGAGAGGTAGTTATAGTCAACACTATACCCCCACGACCCACCATCGCAATTGATTGTAACATCCTTCTCATCCATGGAGTCAAATGTTGTGCGATCAATTTTCACACAACATCGGAAAGGACATTAACATAAACATACAAAATAGGATTATGTATCCTATCAGCATTAAGTCCACATGCTAGGGTTCCTCCATATCCCCGAGAACTAGGATGTTTAATCAGACATGAGACAACAAACATCATCATAATGATCAAGGCAACAAATGAATGTTTAATGTAACACACTTATGAGTCCACACTATGGTTTGGTATTACAAAAGAAAACAAGGTGTTGGTGATGAGGGCGTGGATGTCGATGATGATGAAGGTTTATGTATAGGTCTCCTTCATTAGGTTGATGGTGCGGCATTTCCCTTTTGCAGATTCCCCCTTTGGATCCCTTTCGGACTTGGGTTTCTTGTTACAGAGCATGTTATGATCTCTTTATCCTTCCGGTGCGTGATCCGAGGATACGGGGTTGAAGTAGTTAACCATGGGAGACACCGCCGGTTAGTACAACCACGGGTACAAGCGGGTGAGCTCATAACAAGGTGTTGTCTTCTCTACTGGATAGCTCTTCGAAGCTGGATTTGCTCCACATGATCGTCGCTTTGTATAGTAGGTTATTATCATGTCATTTTATTATCACGCCAAATGACATGATTTTCACCCATATAACGGTGATTTTTGAAGTATAGCTTCAAATAACCTTATCTTTTAGCATCCTCGTGAAATAAGACAAAAGGAGTCTGCATCTTGTCAAATCCTATGACTACTATGCAAAATGAGAAGTAGAAAGTGATGTAAAACAGACTCATGAGCCTCCCGCCGCAGTACGATAAGGAGGAGATCGGGGCGGCCAGCGCGGATGTGGCTAAGGTTGTGACATCTCCTATGGCGAGGAGATGCGGCCGGCGAGGCGATGGATTGGGCAGCAACGACGACCTTAGGGGCAGCCGATGTGGCGAGGGGTTTGGCGGCTCGAATAGAATCAAGGAGTATGGAAAATGAGGCGATGGGGGCAGATTTGGCAGGCGAGAAACTCGAGTCCGGCGGCAGGGAGCTCGAGGCAGGAGTGGGGAGGGGCGTCCAGAATCGTGTGGCGGCGGTTGGTGCGGGGGTTTGGGTAGCCACGGCGTGCAAGTAGGCGACTCCGGCGAGGAAATTTCAGATCTGGCAATTTGAGTTCATGCGGCAGCATTTTTCATTTTTGTCGTCTGCTATTGAAAACCCAAATATATCACTTCTATATCAACCTTTTTTTGCTCAAGCACTTCTATATCAACTTTTTGACCATGAAAAATAATTGTCACCGTGTAGGAACTAGTCTGCTTTTGAAGCCCTTTTGGCCCTTTTTTTTTTTTTTCAACTACGTTTTTGATATGCTGTTGTGCGAAACACACTATAAACAACTGTGGTGTGTATTGCCAACTCGACCCACCACAACATGGGTCAGGGCCATGGAGGCTGACGGCCTGACGAGACCATAAATGATAGATCGCTCATTGCAAGCGTTAAGATAGGGATCACTCACTAGTGATCTCCTGGGTCGGCCCATTAAGCAGTTTCGAAGCAAAGCGAAGGGAGCATGAAAGCACCTTTTTTTTCTTTTGGTTGTTTTTCATTTCATTTTCCTATGTTATTTTTATTTTTTATTTTTCCAAATAATTTTCAAAATATTCAAAAATAATAATTTTTTTAAATTATTCATATTTTCAAATTTTGTTCATGTGTTTCATTTTGTTTTGAAATTTCACAATTTCAAGTGAATTTTCGTAGATTTAAAAAAAGTTCACATTTATCAAAAAATTGTTTCGAATTTCATACAGTTTCGCTTTTTTGAAAGTTGTTTGTTTTTAATAGTCAACATTTTTTTCAACTAACAAACATTTTCTAAACTTGCATTTTTTTTTTTGAATTCTTGGACGCCTTTTGGATTCGGAAACATTTTTTCAAATCCGTGAAGAATTTTTGAATTCGTGAACTGTTTTCAAATTCACGAACAAGAGCGCGTTGGGTGTCCCTCCGCTCCGCTCCGCTCGGCTCCCGGAACGGACGGAGCTGGAGTTATAATCCCTGGAGCGAGCTAACAGTTCCTCCATAGATTCTAGGATTTGAAGGAGCGGTGGACTGCCGAACGCGGCCCAAGTTTTGAATTCAGGAGCATTTTTGAGAATTCACGAACTTTTTTGAATTTGCAATCATGTTTTCATATCCGCCAACATTTTTTGAATTCATGATTTTTTGCATCATTTTTTGAATTGTAAAGATTTTTAGAATTCATGAACAATTTTTTGGATAAGTGAGCATTTTTTGAATTAGAACCAACCTACCGAGAAAAAAAAAGGTAGGAAAGCCGAGTGTGGAAAAAAATAAGCCACGCTCCTGGGCCGGTCCACTAACCGGAGGCTGTGAGCGCGATGCCAGGAGCACGCGGACGAGACAGGGGAGAGAACGGGTCCAGTGTTACTACTAGCACTAGCTTAGTTGTCTCAAAAAAAAAAAAAACTAGCACTAGCTTAGTAGCCTAAAAAAAACTAGCGCTTAGGTCGATCGATTGATATGCTCGGCCGTGCGGCCGTGTAGCGCATGAGCGCCGTTGGACAGTTGACGACACCCAACGTGAGCACAGGCCAGCCGTCTTGTGGCAAAAAATTCTCTCGATCGCGACGCATGGTGGCAGACCGCCGTGCATTCGCGGGGCAAGGGGAGCGAAGCGACGAAAATTGGCTGCAGCTACCGGCTCCAGGGCTCCTGGTATTTGAAATTTTTAAAAAACACATTTTCGTTGCTTAAAAAAATCTTATGTCAAATACGTGAATACATACACACATTCCTAAGGCCTGGTAAAAAGCTGAAAACAAAATACTTTGTATTTTAGGAAATACAAAAAAGAGAAATTTCTGACAGAAAATGGCACACCTTTTCTCCTACATAGTGTCAGAAATTTGTTTTTTTTCTATAGCCCAAAACAAAACGAGATTTCTACCAAAACTTGCCACGGGTATTCGGAACGTTTATATGTATCCCCATGAAAAATTTCACATTTTTGTGAAACTTCAAAAATATAAATTTCAAAATGTTTAAATATAGGGAGCAGTGGAGCTCGGGTGCTGCAATCCCTCTCTCAGCGAAGCGACCATTGAATTGAATACGATGGCAGCTTCTGTGTCTGCGGCTCTGACGTGTGTGTGTCTGCAGCTTCTGTGTCCACCGGGCCACGTCCGATCGGAGATCCAATTTGACTCCTGGAAGCACGTGCTCCTGCGCGCGAAAAATGATTTTAGAAATGTCAAAAAAATTCCAATTGTTTATGTATTCATAGTCACATCCAAATGTTAGCTGCAAAGCTTTAGTAAAAAAGGTTAAACATTTTGCCCTATGCAAAAACAACAAATTGAACACCAAATGTTACCCAAAAATTGTCACCCAATATTTGTTTTTTCACCGACGAAATACTAGTGCTCCGTTTCACATGAAAATTATCAAGCATGCTTGCAACACTAACATGAACATCTAAAAAAATCAAAAAATTAAAAATATTTTACCCAATTTTTAGGTAATGTTCATCCGGGAATAAATGCTCCTGAAAGCCAAAACGCCTCCCATACCTCAGATGGCTTAATATGTTGAATTTGAAAACACAATGTCTTCCCACGAATATCTCACCAAAATCACTAATAAACTTGGGTACCCCATGCAAAGGTCACTCTCATCTTTCAGGTTGCGACAAGTGGGAGCTTTCCCTTTTTTTTTCATAGATTCGTTTATTTAAAATATTTTATCTCTTAAACCGCGCGTCCAAATTCCAAACTGTTTTCACCATTGGATTTCTCATGCTAAGATTTTTGAAACTAGATCCCATGTAGGTTTTGACAAAAAAAATTACACGAAAAAATCGGAAGGAACTTAGCCGAAAGCATGATTTTTTTCACTTATTGTCCATTTCAGTTGTACCTCTTGCGGAAGAAAAGAAACATGTACATGTGACTTTCGCGGAAGCAAATCCGTGTCTCCACGAGAAGCAAATCTGTGCTCTCATGGAAGAAAAATAACGTATTTCTTTCTCTTTATGAGAGGCATAGCCGTGCCTCTGACTAAGCAAACCCGTGCCTCCAAAAGAAGCAATTATGTACCTCTTGTAGAAGAAAAAAAGTGTTTTCCCTATTTCTAAGAGGCATAGTTGTACCTCTCGCGGAAGCAAACCTATGCGTCTAGGATAAGCAAATTTGTGTCTCTTGCAGAATAAAAAACGTGTTTTCTCGCACAATTTTTTTAACTTTTTTTATCCAAAATCAAGGGAAAATCGGTAGAATAATGAAAAGTCGATTTTTCTTTCCAAAAAACCAATCTAAAACCAGAAAATATGTACAGAAAAATAAAAATAAATAAAATCCCAACGAAGTATCCATCACGCAACATGTGAAGGCGGTTGAGAGCAAACCAACTGACGCGCTCTCAACTCATCAAGGCCCTTGAGGAGCTCCCACAAGGGTTATCTCTTAGTTAGTTGCTCCTCTCTTATAATGAGTATAGCATTCCTCTCGCCTGAAGCGCGCCCATTAGCTTAGGTCACTTGCTTGCTTCGCTAGCTTCAGCTCGCTCGCTCGGTGACGTACTGGTTCGTCTAATTTTTTTTTCTTTTTTGTTTTCTTTCTTTTACTTTCTATTTAATTTGTTTCTTTACTCGTATTCTTCAGTTTTTTGTTTTTACTGGTTTTGTTGGTTTCTTTGATAGTTTTTACTGATTTTCTCCTTTTTTCTTTTTTATTTTTGTTTCTTTTTTAGTTTTCACTGATTTTTATTTGTTGTCTTTCTTTCTTTTCCTCATTGTTTTGTTTCCTTTCTTGGTTTTCTTCATTTTCTTTGTTTCCTTCCCGTGTTAATTCTTTTTCTTTGTTATTTTTTATTTTATTTTATTTTTAGTTTTAATTGGTTTCTTCTCTTTCCTGTGCTTTTTCTTAATTTTCATTGGTTTCCTTTTTGTTAACCACATGTTTCTTTTCTGTACAGATTCAACATTTTGGTATACAAAAGGAACATTTTTATATAACTTTTACATTTTCTCAATACATGGTTATATTTTCTTTGTTTCTTTCAGGGTTTTCCTCGATTTTCCTTTTCATACTCATTCCCTTTTTTTTCTCTGGTTTTTGTTTCTTTCTTGATATTCAAAGGTTTCTTTTGTTTTTCTTTGTTTCTTTATCGATATTATTGTTCTCCATTCTTTTGCGCTTGTTTTTCGGTTTTGTTTTTCATGTTATTTTTATTTGGTTTCCTTTGTTTCTTCTTTGGTTTTATTTTTTCTCTTTTTCTTTGTTTCTTTTGGTTTTCATGCTACATATTTTATATACATCAAGAACATTTTTTAATACATGTTTAAAAATTTTTTAAACAGGTTTAACATTTTGAATACATGGCCAATTTTTTCTATATATATAGATATTTAACAATTTTAAATGCTTGATTAACGTTTTTATAAAAATAGAAGATTAACATGTTTTTAATACTAGGTCGACATTTTTCATATACAACTGAAACATATATCTTGTATACGTTTTACATTTTTCAAATATATGATTAACTTTTTTCAAAACACATGTTTCTGAACATTGTTGCTCGAATATTAGTTTTTTTTTCAAATAAGTTGTCACGCCCGGATATTTATCCTATAGTGAACCTATGCTAATGATGCCATGTCATCCGCGATTACTGTTGCTAATCTTTCGTTAGTTCAAACCGATTCAAAAATCAATTAAGAAAATATGACAACCAAACAAATGTCTTCAAACATGGAAACAAAATGTTCGGGCAGTGCCAAAATTGGCATAGGTAATTATAGTGCAGAAAGCACCTTTTTAGAAAATGCCTAAATACATTAAAATGAAATAAAACAGAAAAGAGAAAAAAAGGAAAAAACAGATCTAACTAAAAAAAGGGCAGACCCCCCACTGGGCCATCTGTGGCCCAGCTGGCCGGGCCCAACCAGCCCACCTGGCCCTAACCGGCCCACCCCACCGCCATATCCCCCCACTGACACCCACTCGCCACCCCCACTCCTCCTCGTCGGTTGGACCTGGATCGGGATCCCGATCCCCTCGCCCCTCCACCCCCGACGCCGACGATCCCCGCCGCCCGACGCCGTTCGTCGCCGAGCTACATCGCCGGCCTCCCTCCTCTCCCCCACCGGCCTGCCTTCCCCCCTATGCACGGGCTCACCACCGCAGTCGTCGCTGCGCCCCTAGTCCTCCTCGCCTCTCCCCCGCTTCTTCTCCCTCCGCCCATCCCTGCGTCGCCTTGGCGCTCGCCTCGGCACCGCTCGGTTAGCCCTACGCCGGCCGCGCCCCACATCGCCACCACCGAAGCATGCGCGCGCCATCGCCACCGGTTCGAACTCCGTGCCCGCCCGCTGCCTTCGCCGCTTCGCCGTCTTGCCTCGCCTCGTCACGGCTGCCCGCTCTGGCGTTCGTCTCGCCCTTCCCCTCCGGCCTCGCTTGCCTGCCCCGGTCTTGACATCGCTGCCGCCGTCGCTCAGGTCCACCCGGCGGCGCCAGCGCCCTCGAACGCAGCGCCCGTTCGGGCGACAACCGTCGCCCTGCGCTAAAAACTGTTAAGGCCCCCAGGGCCCTATGACAAAGGGGCCCACTCAGAACGTTTTAAGAAAAAGGAAAAAAATATTAATAATAATAAATTTTACTAATTAATTAATTAACTAACTAAATTAATTAAGTTAATTAATCCTAGTGAATTAATCTAATTAACTAGTTAGTTTATTTAAACAGTAATTAAATTAGTTAAACCCTAATTAGACTAAGCAGTCAATGACGAACGGGACCCACATGTCAGTTGACCAGTCAACACCTCTGTTGACTGCTGACATCATGCTGATGTCAGCAAACACTGTTGTGGATAATGTTGAATTAAAATATTTAAATTAACCCTAAAATAATTTAATTTTTTTAAAATTCATATAAAATAAACCGTAGCTGAGATGAAATTACTTTCTACATGAAAGTTGCTCAGAACGACAAGACGAATCCGGATGCGCAGTTCGTTCATCCGCCACGCGTCCCTAGCATAGTGAACCTGCAACATTTCACCTTCGGTTCATCTCTCTGAAAACGCGAAACACCGGGGATACTTTGCCGGATGTTTTCTCCTTCGCCGGTATCACCTCATACCGCGTTAGGGCACACCTAGCACCGTTACTTGCCATGTCATGCATCGTCATGCATTTGTTTGCATTGTATTTATTGTTTCTTCCCCGCTCTTCTCTCGCTAGACACCGAGACCGACGCCGCTGCTACCCAAGACGACTACGGTGTTGACGACCCTCCTTCTCGGTGAGCTTCAGCAAGCCCCCCTTGATCACCGGATATCGCCTATTCTTCTCTATCTTGATTGCATTAGGGTAGTGTAGCATATTCTTGCTTTCCGTTAATCCTATCCCGATGCATAGCCTGTCCTTGCTACTACTATTGTTACCTTTACCTGCAATCCTAAATGCTTAGTATAGGATGCTAGTTTTCCATCAGTGGCCCTACCTTCTTGTCTGTCTGATGCAATATACTATTTGGCTGTGATCACTTGGGAGGTGATCACGGGTATATACTATATACTTTATACATGATACATGTGGTGACTAAAGTCGGGTCGGCTCGTGGAGCACCCGCGAGTGATTCACGGATTGGGGGCTGAAAGGACCTTTATCCCAACGGCCCTCTGTGTGGATCTTTGTGGCGGAGCGACATGGCAGGTTGAGACCACCTAGGTGAGTGGTGGGCCTGGCGACAACGCACTAACCAACTACGTGGGAAACATATGGGCACTCGGCGTCGTATCAGCCGAAGCCTTTGTGACGTCAGCAACTGAGCGGCGCGCGCCGGTTTGGAACGTAAGCCTACTCTTGTATTAAGGGGGCTAGTTCTGCTTCCGGCCGCCCTCGCAACGTGCAGGTGTGCTAATAAGGGCAATGGGCCCAGACCCCTGTGCGCTTAGGTTTAGACCGGCGTGCTGACCTCTCTGTTGGCCTAGGTGGGGCTGCGACGTGTTGATCTTCCGAGGCCGAGCATGACCCAGGAAAGTGTGTCCGACCAAATGGGATCAAGCGTGTTGGGTTATGTGGTGCACCCCTGCAGGGAAGTTTATCTATTCGAATAGTCGTGATCTTCGGTAACAGGACGACTTGGAGTTGTACCATGACCTTATGACAACTAGAATCGGATACTTAATAAAACACACCCTTCCAAGTGCCAGATACAACTCGGTGGTCGCTCTCTAACACGGCGACGAGGAGGGGATCCTCGGGTAGGAGTATGCTATACGATGCTACTTGGAGGACTTCAATCTACTCTCTTCTACATGCTGCAAGACGGAGGCGGCCAGAGGCGTAGTCTTCGATAAGACTAGCTATCCCCCTCTTATTCTGGCATTCTGAAGTTCAGTCCACCGATATTGCCTCTTTACACATATACCCATGCATATGTAGTGTAGCTCCTTGCTTGCGAGTACTTTGGATGAGTACTCACGGTTGCTTTTCTCCCCCTTTTCCCCCTTCCCATCTACCTGGTTGTCGCAACCAGATGTCGGAAACCAGGAGCCAGACGCCACCGTCGACGACGACTCCTACTACACCGGAGGTGCCTACTACTATGTGCTGCGCTGGCGACTACCAGGAGTAGATAGGAGGATCCCAGGCAGGAGGCCTGCGCCTCTTTCGATCTGTATCCCAGTTTGTGCCAGCCTTCTTAAGGCAAACTTGTTTAACTTATGTCTGTACTCAGATATTGTTGCTTCCGCTGACTCGTCTATGATCGAGCACTTGTATTCGAGCCCTCGAGGCCCTTGGCTTGTATTATGATGCTTGTATGACTTATTTATGTTTTTAGAGTTGTGTTGTGATATCTTCCCGTGAGTCCCTGATTTTGATCGTACATGTTTGCGTGCATGATTAGTGTACGATTGAATCGGGGCGTCACATAAATGTTGAAACATTTTTTTCAAAATGTGTAAACATTTTTTAACATTGCACAATCATTTTTTAAAACTTAAGTAATTTTCTTAAAATATGTGTAATTTAGAATTTTTTGAAAATATAAAAAGTAAAGAAAACAAAATCGAGTGAACATCGCTACTGAGCCGGCCCATTACCATGACATCGCTACTGAGCCGGCCCATTACCATGTCATTTCAGGCAAGCGGACGGCTTGTCTTGCTAGAAGCGAGACATAGCCGCAGCTGTGTCTTCCCAGCCGAAAAGAAAAATGGCTCATGTAGAAGTCCAGTAGCCTGAATTAGGTTATGCATGATACCATACTCTTGACTAATCATAGCTTTTTTTTTTGGCAGATGAATGGTAATAAAATACAAAGATTTAGAGGACGTCTCAAGCATTTACCACACTAAATCAAATTTGAAAAGCGAACTATTCAAAATTTACGAAATGATAACTCACATATATCTGCATTTTTTCAGAAGATACATAACCATATAAACACCGAAATTTATACATATATAATTGGCAAAACAAACAATAACATATAGGTAGCTACATCAATAGGCTATTTATTTAATTTTTTGATGCAAGTGATTTCTTGCCGTGAAATGCAAAATAAACAAATCAAAGCTGTAGTGTGATTACTTAACGACCAGACTGCAGATCGTTAACAACTATCTTCTCGATGCTGAAATATTCAACACTAGTTATTGTCGAGCTGTCCATCGATGAGGGCTCCCCAAGTAGGCATTCCATCTCTTCAGGGTTCCGCTATACCCATGGATGTTGCATCACCTTCCTCAGACTACACTAGTAGAAAAAGGGCCAATGATCCAGGACGGTCCAGCCCATTAGTCCCGGTTCAATCCGAACCGGGACCAATGAAGCATTGGACCGGTTCGTGAGCCCGGGGCGGCCGGGCCACGTGGCCATTGGTCCCGGTTAAATCTGGACCTATTGGTCCCGGTTGGTAGGACGAACCAGGACCAATGGCCCTCGCTCTTGGCCCACCACCATTGGTCCCGGTTGGTGGCTTGAACCGGGACCAAAGGCTTCCCATTAGTCCCGGTTCATGCCGTCAACCGGGACTAAAGGGTTGGTCCTCGTTGCGGCCAGAGTTTAGTCCCACCTCGCCAACCGAAGGGAAATCAGACCGGTTTATAAGCTCCTCCCTCTCTGTCATGTTGAGCTCCTCTCAAAATGAAAATAGATGCCCTTATACAGGGAATTTAACCTAAATTCATAGTGAATTTCTCAGAAGTTAGTAGAAATTTATAATGAATTTAGGTTGAATTTTCTCTATAAGCGCATCTATGCTCATTTCTGAGTAGTTTTTTATATAGTTTTTTTCTCTTTTCTGCTATATTTATTTTTTCTTTTATTTCTAAGTTTTAATAAGTCATTAAAATAAGCATCAATGCTCATCTTTTAGTAAAGTTAATCACAACTATTGTTTCTTCTATTTATTTCTGAATTGTAATAAGTCATTAAAATAAGCATCTATGATCATTTTATAGTAAAGTTAATCACAACTATTTTTTCTTCTATTTATTTCTGAATAGTTTTTATATAGTTTTTTTCTTTTCTGCTATATTTATTTTTTCTTTTTATTTCTGAGTTGTAATAAGTCATTAAAATAAGCATCTATGCTCATTTTTAGTAAAGTTAATCACAACTATTTTTCTTCTATTTATTTCTGAATAGTTTTTATATAGTTTTTTTCTTTTCTGCTATATTTATTTTTTCTTTTTATTTTTGAGTTGTAATAAGTCATTAAAAATAAGCATCTATGCTCATTTTTAGTAAAGTTAATCACAACTATTTTTCTTCTATTTATTTCTGAGTAGTTTTTATATAGTTTTTTCTTTTCTGCTATATTAATTTTTTCTATTTATTTCTGAGTTGTAATAAGTCATTAAAAATAAAAAATATTTTAGTAAAGTTAATCACAACTATTTTTCTTCTATTTATTTCTGAGTAGTTTTTTATATAGTTTTTTTTTTCTTTTCTACTATATTTATTTTTTTCTATTTTTTTCTGTGTGGTAATAAGTCATTAAAAATAAAAAAGAGGCGCGATGCTAGTTAATTCGCTTCAAGCCTAGTGTAAACTGCACTGCACATAGCTCTGTGCAGTTTACCCTATTCCTCAAGGCTTGAAGCGAACCAACGTGTAGGTGAGCATTGAGCCTCTTCTTCATCGTCTCTGCACTCAGGGCTTATAAACAGCTGCGAGTGCCTCTCGCTTGGCGAGGTGGGACTAAAAAAACAGCTGCATAAAATAAATAAGTAAAGAAAAAAATGTGCCTCCTACTAGGCCCCCATTGCCTGGATACGACTAGAAACTCATCATGGGCCAGGATTCAGGCCCGTGGGGCCCAAGATGGGACAATCAGCAAAGCAGTAGTAAGTAGGCCCGTAAGCTGCAGAGAGAGGAGCTCGAGAGGGGCGGCGGTGGGGCTTATAAACCCTGCGCGCCCTCTCGACTAGCGAGGTGCGACTAAACTTTCGTGCCGCACCGTGCAAGCCTACAGCCATTGGTCGGTTCGTGGCTCCAACCGGGACCAATGCTCACTTTAGTCCCGGTTGGTGGCACCAACCGGGACCAAAGCCTCTCGCTTCCCACCCTTTGGGCTCTGAAAATAGGCCTTTGGTCGGTTGGTGCTACCAACCGGGACTAAAATGCATTGGTCCCGGTTTGAGCCACGAACGGGACCAAAGACTTTGCTATATAAGGAAAATTTCAGAACCGCATCCCCACTTCGATCTCTCCTCCACCTTGATCCGACGCCTTGTCGTCGCTTCGCCTCGACGCGCCGCCTCGCCCTCCCCGACGCCTCGCCGTCGCCGCCCCCGCGCCCGATGTCGCCGCCACGCCCGCCCAGCGCGCCGTCGCCGCACGCCGCACCTCGCCGTCGCCGTCGCCGTCGACCTCGCCGTGAGCAAATTAGATGTGTAGTAATTTAGATATGTAGTTCATAGTATGTTAATTTAGATTGTGTAATTAATTTGTTCATATTAATGTGTTAGATTTTTTTTCTGTTAATAGATTTTTTTGGTGTAATTAATTTGTTCATATTGTGTTAGATTTTTTTCTGTTAATAGATTTTTTGATGTAATTAATTTGTTCATATTGTGTTAGATTTTTTTCTGTTAATAGATTTTTTCTATTAATTTGTTCATGGTATGTTTGGTGATATTTAGATTGTGTTAGTAAGTACTATAATTGAACTAGCTAGTCAGAAAAATATAATTACTATTTTATTTAGATTTTTGGTAATATAATTAGTTAGAAAAATATGAGTTAGTTAGAAAAATACTAGTTTATTTTTAGTAAGTACTATATAGTAGGTGCTACTTTGTTTTTAGTAAGTACTACTTTATTTATTTATAGTAATAAGTGCTTAGTATAGTTGAACTAGATAGTTGATTTAATTAATAAAATTACTTTATTTAACTATATATAGAAGTAGTTTGTAGTAAGTGCTACTTTATTTATTTATAGTAAGTGCTACTTTATTTATTTATAGTAAGTACTACTTTCTTTATTTATAGTAAATGCTTAGTATAGTAGTTGAACTAGATAGTTGATTTAATTAATAAAACAACTTTATTTAACTATATATAGAAGTAGTTCCCGCATCGACGTCGGCGATGCCTATCCCGCATCCTCGTCGTCATCGACTCGGCGGTGGAGGCTTGCTTGATCAGGGCCATGTTCGGGATTGGGCTCCGCCGGGCTGGTATTGGGAGGTGCTACCTTCCGGGGGATGTAGGTTGGTGAGGAGGCAGCCCGTTATTGACCCGATCCTTGTTTGGTGGCGGTCGCGTGGGCCAGTGACGGTGCCGAGGCTTCCGGACACCGCGGAGGTGGTACGTCACCGTGTCAGCGAGGAGGACGAGCACGTCCGTCGCTACATGGTTGCATTGGAGGGCAGGTTCGACAATACCCGGCAGGTTCTTGAGGATCTCACTTTGGAGCTATGATCCTGTGATGGTTCCTTATCTTTGGGTGTCTACCGCCCGCGTCGATACCCGTCGGGCGCTACGGTTCTAGTTGTATTAGTGATGTTATATTAGTGATAATACTCGACGATGTACGAACACTAAAAGATGATGTACTTTTGCTTATAATTATTGAATGCATGCTAATTTGAATACTACTTTATTTTATGATTTGGTTTTGCTTATTTTATGATTTGGTTTTGCTTATTGAATACTCATATTGGATAAGTTCTCCTTCATTTGAATTATGAACATAGACCGGAAATGTCGTACTCGGACGACGAAAACCGCCTGGGAGTGCTTGTTGGTGCCACGACGACCGAGGTATCTGCGACAGTTCATTGAGCTGGGCGAAGATCGGCGCTTCAGCATTAAGCTCGGCGAGAGCTTCGATGTTCATATGGTGCATAGCAGCGACAATAGTTTTTTTCGTAATTAATCATGACTTCAACTATTTTAATCATGACAATATTTTTCATCTTTTCCAGTTCGACTAGCTTATCCCATGCTTTGCAAGACGCTATGTCTTGGAGAGGATGGGTTTTGAAGACCATGAAAGTTTTGAAACCAAAAAAATTATCCTAAGTACCCATCATGGTGTGGATTTTCAAGTAAAGCTGTACAATGCTCAGAGTGTAACCCATTTTGGTTGCAAAAACTGGGAAGCACTTTGCAAGATGTATGGTCTTGATGAGGGTATGCTTGTCACCATGGATCTTGGTGATCCTAAAATCGAGCAAGAGAGACCTTGATTTGGGTCCTTGTGGATACACCTCAATTCTTCCCCATGTGAGCTTAACATAGTTATTAAGTAATTTATATTGTTTATTTCAAAATAGTTGACAGCTTATTTCCATTGACAGTTTATTTTGATTGTTCAAAGAATGTGCGGAAGATGGTAGACAAAACCCACTACACCGATGGCTTCGAATTAACTTATAAGGAGAAAAATCATCTGATCGCATTTTGTACTGATCTTGAGAATTACAATGTCTACAATCGAACTCCTCAACATTATGGTCAATACGTGCCACTAGTGCACGTGTTGAACTCTGATAACTACCATGGAGATACCTGGTAAGATTTTTACTATTACGACATCCGTGCATCTTTTTGCATACTTGTAAAACTAGTACATCATTGCTAACTACGAAGTTATTACTATGTTTTTCAACAGAGAATCCCAGAGGATTGTGTGCCTCATTTGATGTATGAGAATGTCAGCCTTCATGTTTTGAACATATATCCATGTCATCCTACGAATCTCAACTGTCCATACCGGATTTCTAAAAGAAGTGGAGACATGACAATCAAAGAATGGAAAAAATGTATGGACAGTCGTAAGGAGCTTCTTGGAAGCAAAAGGAAGCGAAGCGCAAGAATTGGAGACAGGATGATCTCCGTTCTTCATAATGGAGAGTCAGGGTCTATATTGTTTTATGTTATTTTACCTTAAGGGTGTTTAGGTCCTACGATCTCGATGATCATGTGCTAAGAACAATTATGTAGGGTTGGGTTCGATGACTATGAGGATGATGATCGTATGACTTATTATTAATAACGAGTAGAAGTTGTATGATGATGCATGATTAGTAGGACTTGTTATTATATATGATGATGTATGATGCGAGCATGCATGAGCATGTTATATCAGCGGGTGAAATGAACATAGCAGCAGCGTTGATAAACCAAGGACGAAGATATAAGAGAGGACATTTCTCTCTATTAGCTAGCTAATAACAACCTAAAAATAACCCCCAAAACCCCTAAAGCATCCACTTTTTTTAAAAAAACATGGACTTTTGGTCCCGGTTGATGCCACCAACCGGGACCAAAGGCCCCCCTGACTGGGCTCGGCGGACCGGCCACGTGGAGGCACATCTGTCCCGGTTCGTGTTTGAACCGGGACTAATGGGTGGAGGTATTTGTAACGACCCATTAGTCCCTTACGAACCGGGACTAATAGGTGTTTTTCTACTAGTGATATCAAGCTTCTCCGCAACTTCCTTCATGGATGGCCTATTGTCACCACACATCTCTAAGCATCGCACCGCTAGTTCCGCGATCTCTTCAATAATCTCTGTGTTATCCCCATCCTTGATCTTAACATCCAAGATCTGGTCGAGCTTATTCTCCTTCATGGCATACATAAACATCATCGATAGGCTCTTCTTGTGGGCAGGGACATCCGGATTGAAATTAAATGGCAATTTGGCCGTGAGTAGTTCCAACAAAACAACCCCAAAGTTGTACACGTCGCTCTTGTCCGTCAGCAAGTTGGTTTGTATGTACTCCGGGTCTAGGTACTCGCATGTTCCATGTACAAGTGTGATGAATTGTGACTTATCAGTTGGTGCCAGAATGGAGGTGTCAAAGTCAGACACTTTAGCTTGGTGGTCCGTGTCAAGAAGAATGTTGAAGGACTTGACATCGCCGTGGAGGATCGGCGTCGAAGTCGATGAGTGAAGGTAGGCGAGCGCGCCCGCGGACTCGTGGGCGATTCCCAAGCGAGTAGACAAGGGGATACACATGCCATGGTTACCGTGTATGAGCTGAAAGAGGGTGCCGTTTGGGACGAACTCGTATACCAGCATAGGGACTTCCACTTCGAGGCAACACCCGAGGAGCTTCACAATGTTTCTATGGTTGACCTGGGACAGGATTAACATCTCTTTTCCGAATTCTTTCTTCTGTTGCTCATCAACCGTCTTGCATCTCTTGACAGCTACTTCCACGTCGCCCTTAAGAAGTCCCTTGTACACGGTCCCATAGCCCCCTTGACCTAGTACTCGTTGTTCGCTGAACTTGTTTGTGGCTTGCTGCAGTTCTTCTTCCGTGAAGATTTTGAATGTAATACCTTGCTTTGACCTCATCTCATCAAATAATATCAGACCACCGTGCTGCCGAAAGTAGTCCCGCTTCATCTTGTGTAGCTTTCTTCTCTCTTGGATCATGCATGCACAGGCTATAGCAATCACAAAGACGACTAGTCCAACAGTTGCACCTGCATTATCCATCCACGTAGAGCTATAATGCATCTGTTCAATTTTAATGTAATTTGTTTGGGCAGTGACAACTTAAAGTACTTTGTTTGAGGAGAAAGAAAAGTAATGGTAGATGAGTTTGGTAGGCTAAGATAAAGTTTGCTAAACACTGGTTGTTGTTGAACAACATACTACCGGTGGACTATCATGATATAAAGTTCGTAGGTGTCCTACAGATGTCCAATTAATCGTTCATATGCAGCATGTGTATATTGTGCTCACAAAGAGGAGAATTCACCTACAACAGGCATTACCGGAAAACGGGATTGACAAGTGCCATCCGTCCAATCTTGCCGTCCGTGACATGAGCAGGTGTAATGCCCTAACATGTTCTCGCAGATTCCAGAGCCGCAGATATTAGCATTTTCAAGGCACTCGTCAATATCTGGAACAAAACAATTGTTTTCAGTTAGAGTTGCCAAGCTGTTCGTACAGGTGACTCGTAAATCAATTAAGGTACACGAGAGTTCATGTCAAATGAATAAGGCAGCAAAAGGGAGGTCACCTTGGCATCCGTTCGTGATGTATGGGTTGCCTTTGTACCCATTGGAGCAATTGCAGCGGTAACCTTGTTTCATGGTGCGGTGGAATCCACACATATACTGTTGCTGCTAACACAGGCGTAGGAACTCATGTTCTTCTTAGCTTGCTCGCAACTCGACGATTCTATTTGCCAGTTCAGGACAACAGGAACTCCACCTTTGTACGTCTCTTCCAACAGTCTGGATTTGACATAGCTAGTTTTGAAACTGAAGGCCGCCTTATCCACCAGTACCACGTAGATGCAAGGACTGCCGTCTGTCCATGTTTCTGAGGTGTTGTTGTTGAAATAGCCATAATAATCCGGTACGTTTTTCGGGACATCAGCTTGACAACAGCCGGCACCATCACATGTGTCATTCATAGGGGAATAGTACGGGCTGCACTCGGACGAGCAACCTGTTACATACTGGACGAAGAAAGTGTATATGAGATGTCTTGAACCAAACTTACATTACCTTTTTTCCGGGAAAGGAGTGCTGATTTCTAATAGAGTAAAATACAACCGCGGTCTTAGAAGTATTCGAGGTGTGCCAAGTAGGTCCTAAAAGTTTGAAAACTTCCTCTGTGAGTAAGTCATCCACAGCGGGTCGATCCTATCTGCGGCTGACTAGTCCACGTGTCCGGTTGAATCACGCCACATAGGCAATATTTTGCAAGACCCCGTGGTAGATTTCTCCTTCTCACTTGTGGCTTGTCTTCTTTTCTCCTCGTCATGTGTGTTGAGGTTCGTCGCTGTGCCGCATACCTATTTGCTAGGACCATGGCATCATGCTCGGTTCCATGGAGTACGCGGCGGAGTGCTTGCGAAATTTCACGTCGAACAACAGCCTGTGAAAACTGGAGGAAGGGTAGATTGGATGGGCGCACCCAATACGGTGGCAAGAGGGGGTTTATATATACGTGCGCTAGGGCACAACCGCATAGCCGGATATACATGAGTTGTTACAGGAGATATATAGATACTAACTACTGCTGGAATTTAGTCTATATTGGGGCAGCCCAATAACTATTTCAGAAATTCCTAATAAATCTTAGAGGCTCACTTAGCTCATTTGTGCAAGGCAAGGGATACTACTAAAGTTTAGTCCCACATTGCTAGTTTAGTGGGAGTTGGACTTCCTTATAAGCGAGGTTCTTTCCCCACTTGTATGAGCATGAGAACAAGAGGGACATCCACGCGCGCTCCTCCGCCGCCGCCCGCCGCGCCGCGCCGCGCCGCGGGTTGCGGGAATGAGCCGAGCCGATGTCTAATTCTACGGGTATACGAAAGGGCACGCGGAAGCTGAAACGTTTTGCCTCTTCGACTGCTGCCTGTTCGTTTCATCTCGCTACTCCCAGAGAGACACATCAGAATCTCTTCCTCCTCTCGCCACAAGGAGAAGGGTGATAAGGTTTTTGGGGAGCGCTCAACGCGACTACTGGCTGTTTCATCACGGACGATCCGGTCGCCGACGACTTGAGCGCGACTACTGGCTGTTTCATCACGGATGATCCGGTCGCCGACGACTTCTTCCCCGACGTCCACGACCTCCTCGACGAGGCGAGGACACCGACCCCAAGTCCAGCGCTTCTGCTGCTGTTGTGCCGTACATGTTTCTCTCCTTTCTGTTAGAAGTCCTCCTACAGTTCTTGGCTCTAGTTTCTGCCCTACGTTTGTTAGGTTCTGTTTCCTATAAGCAACTTCATCTAGTGTCTGTTCTAGATGTGTTTACCTCAACTTCATATATGCAGACGATGTTTACCTTCTCTTTGTCAGATTGCATGACTTGCTTTATATTTGCTATTTTAGTCATGCTTTATCTAGTATTTTTGTTAATAAAATCATTCGATAAATAGCTCATATTTCCAATAATCCAAAAACCTTATTATAGGCAATTTACCCCGAGTGGTTTTGCTGCTTCCATGAGACCTCCTATGTTTGAGGGTATCCACTATAAGAGGTGGCGCGTGAGAGCAGTCTTATGGTTTCAGACCATGAGCTGTTATGACGCCACTCTTGGCAAACCTGAAGGAGAGCAAGATGCCTAACAGGCACAAGTTTTTCAGAAAATGGATACCTTGTTTAAGGCTGCTCTCTTGAGTGTTCTTGGTGAGAACATAGTTTATGCTTATGCGTCAATTGACAATGGAAAAGATATGTGGGACGCACTCGAGGCCAAGTTTGGGGTCTTGGATGCTGGCACTGAGTTGTACATCATGGAGCAATTCTATGATTACAGGATGACTGAAAAGCACTCCGTGGTTGAGCAGGCTCATGAGATACAGTCATTTGCTAGAGAACTTGAGCACTTCGATTGCATATTACCGGACAGGTTTGTTGCGGGGTATCATCACTAAGCTTCCTCCTTCATGGAGGAACTTTGCTACTCTTGAAGCATAAGAGACAGGAGTTTTCCGTTCGGATCTCATTGGTGCTCTTGATGTGGAAGAAAAGCGAGAGCAAATGACACACGTGCTCGAGGTATTGAGGAGGATCTAGTGCCAATGTGGTGCAGAAGCAGAACTTCCAGCCCCACAAGTTCAAGAACAAGGGCAAGTTTGATGGTAAAGCAAAGTTTGATGGGAAGAACAAGGCTGTGCAACACACGAACTTCAAGAAGAAGAATGGCAAGAAGAAAGGTGCTTGTCATGTGTGTGGAGATCCTGATCATTGGGCTCCTAGTTGCCCTAATCTCTATGACAAGCGTCATCCTGGAAAAGGCGGCAAGACCGCTAATGTTGTCATTGGAGACAACGACATGAAGGATCTTTGGGTATGGTATATTTCCACTATTCTTTCAGTATGTCATTCTCCTGATTGGTTGATTGACACGGGTGCTAATGTGCATGTATGCGTAGATATTTCCATGTTTTCGTCTTATCAGACCGCAGGGACTTCAACCGTGCTGATGGGCAACGGTTCAAGTGCTTCTGTTCGTGGTGTTGGCACGGTCGATCTGAAGTTTACTTGGGAAGATCGTCTTGGTGAAGAACGTGCATTATGTCCCTCCGTCAATAAAAATCTTGTTAGCGGATCTCTTACGTGTAGAGATGGCTACAAGCTTGTCTTTGAGTCGAATAAATTTGTAATATCCAAGTATGGAACCTTTGTTGGTAAAGGCTATGAGTCAGGAGGCCTGTTTCGTTTATCCTTGTCAGACGTTTGCAATAAAGTTGTTAATCATATTTGCAACAATAGTGAATCAAATGTGTGGCATTCACGTCTTTGTCATGTTAGCTTTGGTTGCATGTCGCGACTAGCGAAGTTGAACTTAATCCCTAGTTTCACCATTGTCAAGGGATCTAAGTGTCAAGTGTGCGTGCAAGCTAAGCAACCTCGTAAGTCTCACGTGATCATGGAAGCGAGAAATCTTGCACCACTAGAACTTATACATTCAGATCTATGTGAAATGAATGGTGTTTTGACAAAAGGTGGAAAGAAATATTTCATAGCGTTAATTGGCGACTCCACTAGATCTTGCCGTGTGTATCTTCGAAATCTATGGATGAGGCTTTGAACTTTTCAAGATCTATAAAGCTGAAGTGGAAAACCAACTTGATCGAAAAATCAAGAGGCTTAGGTCCGACCGTGGTGGAGAGTATTTTTCCAATGAATTTGATGCTTTTATGCGGAACATGGTATAATCCATGAGAGGACGCCTCCCTACTCACCTCAGTCAAATGGGGTGGCCGAAAGAAAGAACCATACTCTAACTGATTTGGTTAACGCCATGTTAGACACATCGGGTCTCTCCAAGGCATGGCGGGGGCGATATTGACTGCATGTCATGTCCTAAACCGAGTTCCCACAAAGAACAAAGAGATAACTCCATTCAAGGAATGGGAGAAGAAAAGGTTAAAACTCTCTTATCTGCGAACATGGGGTTGTTTGGCGAAAGTCAATGTTCCAATTCCAAAGAAGCGGAAGCTTGGACCAAAGGCGTGGATTGTGTTTTCCTGGGATATGCTTTTCATAGCATTGGCTATAGATTCTTGGTTGTAAAATCTGAGGTACCGACATGCATGTCGATGCGATCATGGAGTCGAATGATGCGAATTTCTTTGAAGATATCTTTCCCATGAAGAATATGGCTACCTCATCTAATCAGGAGATGCCTAGTTCATCAAATCAGAACCGATTACAATTACCGAACTGGCATTTCGATGGAACACTTTGAAAGTCCTGTGGAGGAGAACAATGAAGTTCCTACTAGGAGCAAGATCTGAGAGGACAGCAAAGTCCTTTGGTGATGATTTTCTTGTGTATCTCATAGATGACACTCCAGTTCTATTTGGAGGCCTATGCATCGGAAGATCTTGACTCTTTGGAAGGAAGCGGTTCAGATGGCGAGATGGATTCCATCTTGGCGAATGAAACTTGGGAGATAACTTATCGTCCTTATGGGTGCAAACCTATAGGATGCAAATGGGTATTCAAGAAGAAGCTTAGGCCTGATGGTACTATCGAAAAGTACAAGGCTCGGCTCGTGGCTAAGGGTTATACCCAAAAGGAAGGTGAAGACTTCTTTGATACTTACTCACCTGTGGCTCAACTGACCACTATTCGAGTTCTACTTTAACTAGCTACCTCACATGGTCTTCTCGTTCATCAGATGGATGTTAAGACTGCTTTCCTAAATGGAGAGTTTGATGAGGAAATTTATATGGAACAACCAGATGGGTTTGTAATAGATGGTCGGGAAGGAAAGTGTGCAAGTTCTTTGAAGTCTTTGTATGGACTCAAGCAAGCACCCAAGCAGTGGCATGAGAAGTTGAAAGAACTTTAACAGCTGCGGGCTTTGTTGTGAACGAAGCTGATAAATGTGTGTACTATCGCCATGGTGGGGGCGAGGGAGTTATGCTTTGCTTGTATGTTGATGACATACTGATTTTGGAACAAATCTGAATGTTATTAAGGAGGTCAAGGATTTTCTATCTCGCTGTTTTGAGATGAAGGATTTAGGAGTGGCTGATGTCATTACGAACATCAAGTTGTTGAGAGATGATGATGGTGGGATTACATTGCTTCAATCTCACTATGTGGAGAAGATCTTGAGTCGCTTTGGCTATAGTGACTGCAAGCCCTCTCCAACACCATATGATGCTAGCGTCTTGCTTGAAAGAATCGAAGAATTGCTAGAGATCAATTGAAGTATTCTCAGATTATTGGTTCGCTTATGTACTTAGCGATGCTACAAGACTGACATCTCTTTTGCTGTTAGCAAACTGAGTCGGTTTGTCTCAAAACCAGGAGATGTGCATTGGAAAGCTCTAGAGAGAGTTTTGCGTTATTTGAAAAGGCATGCAAATTATGGAATTCACTACACGGGCACCCAAAGGTGCTTGAAGGGTATAGTGACTCAAAGCTGGACCTCGATCTTGATGAGATAAAGGCCACGGCGGATATGTATTCACTCATGGAGGTGGTGCTGTTTCTTGGAAGTCTTGCAAGCAGACCATCTTAACGAGGTCAACAATGGAAGCAGAACTCACATCACTAGATACAGCTACGGTTGAAGCAGATTGGCTTCGCCGGCTCTTGAATGACTTGCCGGTTGTTGAGAAACCTGTACCGGGTGTCCTTATGAACTGCAATAATCAAACTGTGATCACGAAAGTGAGCAGCTCAAAGGATAACATGAAGTCATCAAGACACGTTCAGAGAAGGTTAAAGTCTGTCAGGAAAATGAAAAACTCCCGAGTTATTGCGTTGGATTATATCCAAACGTCTAAAATCTGGCAGATCCTTTTACTAAGGGTCTATCGCGTAATGTGATAGATAATGCATCGAGGGAGATGGGTATGAGACCCACAATATGAGTTGTTCACGGTGGTAACCTATTCTTTGTGATCGGAGATCCGTGAATTAGATGTGGAAGACAAGCTGTTGGTCAACCGAGAGGAGAGTATCCCTACTATTCACAATACCACTCCATGAAGATGCAATACTCTCCTAATCTGCATGACAGGTTGATGTATATCTTAATGTGTTCTAAGTGGCTTATTTAGCAGAGATGTTATCCTGCAGAACATCTTTTGAAGAATACACCTATATGAGTCGATTGTCAAGCGTCGCAATCGATGAGAGTAGGGTTCTCTCTAGTAAACTCATGAAAGGTCACGGAGTATGATGCATAAGCTCCACCCCTGGGAAGACCCACGGTAGCCACGTGTCGGTCAAGGCTTTATGTGAAGCTAGATTCGCATAAAACTTGCGATTCGAGCCGATCCACTATTCAAGTTGCTTACTAGTGTAGCATAGAGTTCTAGGTGGAAGTTCAACTTAACAGTCTCCACTGCAGATCGGTATATAAAACAATGTTTTGGAACCAAAGGCAAATTTATGTGTGCCTCTGGGATCTGGTGGGGGATTGCTGGAATTTAGTCTATATTGGGGCAGCCCAATAACTATTTCAGAAATTCCTAATAAATCCTAGAGGCCCACTTAGCCCATTTGTGCAAGGCAAGGGATACTACTAAAGTTTAGTCCCACATTGCTAGTTTAGTGGGAGTTGGACTTCCTTATAAGGGAGGTTCTTTCCCCACTTGTATGAGCATGAGAACAAGAGGGACATCCACGCGCGCTCCTCCTCCGCCGCCCACCTCGCCACGCCACGCCACGCCTCGTCACGGCCTTTTGGTTGCGGGAATGAGCCGAGCCGATGTCTAATTTTGCCACGCACTACGGGTATCTGAAAGGGCACCAAAGCTGAAACGTTTTGTTGTAGTGGAGATTGAATCTGAGCGGCGCACCTCTTCGCTGCTGCTGTTCGTTTCATCTCCTCGTTCTCTTCAGCTCTCAGCGCAGCCTCTCGCCTCCTTATCTTGCGCCTATAAAAGGGAGGTCGCTACTCCCGGAGGGACACATCGAATCTCTTTCTCCTCTCGCCACAAGTTCTCGAGCCTTTGGGCTCTTGTTACGTTCTTCCTCATCCCGGCTTGCGGCGTGCACCGCTGGTCGGGACAAGTGGCCTCGGAACCGCACCCTTTGAGTCCTGTGACGGGAGAAGGGTGATAAGGTTTTGGGGCGCTCAGCGCGACTCTGGCTGTTTCATCACGGACGGTCCGGTCGCCGAGGACTACTTTCCCGACGACGACTTCTTCCCCGACGTCCACGACCTCCTCGGCGACATGGCGGCGAGGACACCGACCCCAAGTCCAGTAACCTGCTGCTGCTGCTGTGCCGTCGTGTTCCTCTCCTTTACATTAGAAGTACTCCTACAGTTCTTGGCTCTAGTTTCGCCCTACGTTTGTTAGGTTCTGTTTCATATAAGCAACTTCATCTAGTGTTTGTTCTAGATGTGTTTACCTCAACTTCATATATGCGCAGGCGATGTTTACCTTCTCTCTGTCAGATTGCATGACTTGCTTTATATTTTCTATTTTAGTCATGCTTTATCTAGTATTTTTGTTAATAAAATCATTGATAAATTGCTCATATTTCCAACAACTACTTCCTAGATCACAACTACATGTTTAACACCCCTCTCAATCTTAACCCGTACTAGAAGATTAAGATTGCATCTATTGATACAAACGGAGCCTCGGCGGTGGCTTAGTAAATATATCAAGAACCTGTTCTTTCGACGAGATGAATCGAACATCAAGAGCCTTCGCCGCAACCCTCTCTCGAACAAAGTGGAAGTCCACTTCTATGTGTTTTGTTACGGCATGAAACACCGGATTCGCCGACGGTAGGTAGCACCAGTTATCACACCACAAAGTTGGAGGCGAGACATAAATACTCCAAGCTCTCCAAGAACAGATCAGTATCCATATTACCTCCGCTGTTCCATTCGCCAAGGCCTTGCATTCAGATTCAATCTTTGGATCGTGAGGCGGTGGCTTGCTTCCTCGAACTCCAAGACACCAGATTGGATCCAAGAAACACAGCAAAGCCTCCTGTGGACCTGCGGTCGTCACTGCATCCTGCCCAGTATGCATCTGAGAAGCAACTCAGCAACATGGAGGGAGACTTCCGTATAGACAGTCCCATACCTCGTGTATACTTCAAGTATCGCAAAATGTGTTTGGCTGCTGAAAAATGTACTGTGGTTGGTGCATGCAAGAATTGACAGACTCGATTTACCGCAAAGGAGATGTGTGGCCTCGTGAGTGTTAGGTATTGAAGGGCTCCAACCAAACTGCGATAATTTGTGCTGTCATCTTGTCCAAGAGGTGTGCCACTCTCCTTGCTGATTTTCTCACTTGAAGACATAGGCGTGGTAGAGATCTTGCAATTTTCCATGTTCGCACGATGAAGAATATCGCCAATATATTTTTGTTGAGACAGAACAAGTCCCCCTGGCGATGATGTCACCTCGACTCCAAGAAAATAGTGCAGAGGACCAAGATATTTAAGAGCAAGCGAAGCTCAAGATCGACAAGCAGCTTGGTGGTAGCAATGGGAGAGGAACCGCCACAATAATATCATCGGCGACACGAGCATAAACATGGTGACCCCTCTTCGATTGAAGACAAAGAGGGATGTGTCAGCCTTGGATGGCAGAAAACCAAGTTGTTGAAGACGAGTGCTCAACCGAGAGTACCAAGCCCGAGGAGCTTGTTTAAGACCATAGAGGGCTTTCTGAAGCTTGCATAGGTACCGAGGGGCAGAAGGCTCTTCAAAACCAGGAGGTTGACGCATGTACACCGTTTCTTGCAGAATGCCATGAAGGAAAGCATTTTGGACGTCTAACTGCTGCAAGCACCACCCACGTGAAACTGCAAGAGAAAGCACCAGACGCACAGTGACAGGTTTGACAACCGGACTGAACGTGTCATCATAGTCCAGACCGTACCGTTGCTTGAATCCCTTCGCCACAAGACATGCTTTGAGGCGATCCACCGAGCCATCTACCTTGTGCTTGACCTTAAAGACCGATTTGCAGTCAATGATGTTGACGTTGGGTGGCGGAGCAACAAGGGTCCAAGTGCCATTTTGACGCAGCGCATCAAGTTCAGCTTGCATGGCTTGGTACCAACCTGGGGACTGTAGTGCATCACGGTAATCAGTAGGCTCACGTACAGTCAGGAAAGCACGCTTGGACGGGTCGTAGACGATGGTGCCATCGATGTGTTGCTTGACATGGCGCGTGTGGTCGCGGGTCCGGGTGACCATGGCATGTCCCAACTGAGCAGAGGTGTCGGAAGCCGCAGAAGATCCAGCGGGCACAACAGCAGACGGATCCACCTGGGATCCCGCGAGCTGCGTGGCAGGCGGATCAGCCTGGGATCCCGCGCCTGCGACCGGGGACGGCTGACCACCAGGTTCTCCCGGAGCAGACACGGGCGCCACGCGGGCGGCGGAAGCAGGCGTGTCGGGTGTGGCGGGAACCGGCCCAAAGAGTGGGCCCCGCCGCTGCGGCGACGTCGCCGACGAGGCGGGTGGGGCGGGCGGCCCACCCGTGTCGGACACCTGGTCCAATGGGAAGACGGGCGCGTCACTGTCGCGCGTGGAGAGCGCTCCTCTGCCATTTGGAGACACGGGATCCAAGAACGGATCACGTTCGGGATCAGCGCCAGAATCTGCATGGGATCCTGGGGTACCTCCTCCTGGGATCGTCTGTGGCATACGGGATCCTGCATCCAGTTAAGCGTCCAAAGCAGTGCAATATTTCATGTGGTCATGCGGAAAAAGGAGGATGGCATGTTCTGCAACACGGGGTGGCACGGGAGCTGTTTGGGTTTGAGCAAACGGAAAAAATTTCTCGTCAAACACAACATCACGTGAAATATAGATGCGGGCTATGGGAACATGAAGGCATTTGTAGCCTTTGTGACGGATGCTATATCCTAGAAACACACATTGTTGAGAGCGAAAAGCGAGTTTGTGTGTGTTATATGGGCGCAAGTTTGGCCAACATGCGCACCCAAAGGTTCTAAGAGACGCATAGTCTGGTTTTTGTTGGAACAACTTTTCCATGGGACTAAGTTTTCCTATGACACGGCTAGGAAGTCTATTGATAAGATAGCACGCAGATAGGTAGGCTTCATCCCAAAACCGCAATGGCATAGAAGCATGTGATAAGAGCGACAACCCCATGTCAACAATGTGACGATGTTTCCTCTCAGCGGAACCGTTCTGTTGATGTGTGTGTGGGCATGATACATGATGTGCAATGCCAAGTTGATGAGAAAATGTGTTGCTAAGTTTCTCGTATTCGCCGCCCCAGTCAGATTGAACACATAGAATTTTGCGAGAAAGGAGGCGTTCAACATGAGCAAGGAAATCACGAAAAACATCAAACACATCACACTTTCGTTTGAGGAGATAAATCCAAACAAATTTACTATAATCATCGATGAATGAAACATAGTACTGGAACCCACTAGATGAAGTCTTAGCAGGTCCCCACACATCTGAAAACACTAGTTCCAAAGGGAAAGACGAAACACTTGACGACCTAGGAAAGGGAAGCTGATGTGCTTTGCCTTGCTGACATGCATTGCACACATTGGTCAAAGACTGACTATACGAAACGAGTTTATTTGAATCCAAAACATGTTGGACGACTTGAGATGATGGGTGGCCAAGCCTAGCGTGCCAATCTTCAGCGGAGAGCCTAACCGAGGACAAGGCACGAGGTTGAGATGGCCGAATGGGATAAAGCCCATTTTCACATCTGCCTTGAAGAAGTACCTTCTTGGTGATCAAATCCCTCATAAGAAAATGAGTACGATAGTATTTTAGATAAGCATGATTATCAACAGCAAGACGATTAACAGAAAGAAGATTCTTGTCTGCATTAGGGACATGAAGGATATTGCGAAGTTGAAGATTGGCAGATGGTGTAGGAAGAATTGCATGACCACGATGAGCTATGTGCAAACCTGAGCCGTCAGCCGTATGGATGCGGTCCCGCCCTGGATACCTTTCCCTCACAGTAAGGCGATCCAGGTCGGAGTTGATGTGATCTGTCGCCCCCGTGTCCTGAACCAAGCGGGGTCGCCAAGGATGGACGGAGGAGAAGCAGCTGCAAGGCCCGCCATCTTGGAGTGTGGAGACTGGAACGCGTGATTATAACGCTGGCCGCACTCCCAAGCAAAGTGCCCGGGGCCTCGGCAGAGCTGGCACTGGACGCGGTTGTCACCGCCACCAGCATAGTCACCGCGGTTGCCACCGTAGTCGTTCTGCTGGCGATTGCCAGCGCCACCACGGTTGCCGCGGTCACCACCACGGGCGTTGTTGTTGTAGCCGCCGTGGTCGCCAGAGTTGCCACGGCCCTTGCCGCGGTAGTTGTCCTTGCCGCGATTAGGGTTGTTGTTGTTGCCGCGGTTGGGGTTGGTGTTGTCGCGAGCAACGTAGTTGACGGAGGAGCCGCCAGGTTGGAGACGAAGGCGGGCCGCGTTGTACTCACGCCGGCGCTCAAAGGCGATGGCATGAGAGTAGAACTCCCCGAGCGTCATGACGTCGAGGCGAGTTGTGGCGGCGGTGATGAGGGGTTCATACTCGTTGTCGAGGCCAGTGATGACAGCGGTGATGATGTCCTCATCGCGCATGGCACGGCCGACGGCAGCAAGCTGGTCGGCGTTGGCGCGGATCTTGGCGAAGTACTCCGCCATGGAGAGGTTTTCCTTCCTGAAGATCGCCATGTCCAGCTTGATCTGCACAATACTGGCACGACAATGGGTCTGGTACATCTCCTCGAGATGCTCCCGGATGGCACGGATGTGTCAAACCCGATCACTGTTGAAGAACTTCGTCGGTGAGGGAGGCGAG
Organism: Aegilops longissima; assembly: GCA_021605205.1. Lineage (NCBI taxonomy): Eukaryota > Viridiplantae > Streptophyta > Magnoliopsida > Poales > Poaceae > Aegilops > Aegilops longissima. Next base: position 460,599,243 of record CM038680.1, read on the forward strand.
GAGGTAGGCGAGGCGATCTGGTCTGGCGGAACCAGGTGGCGTACTCCGGATTGGGAGCACGAACCCCCTTGTCATCGGCGGGAAGCAGCCGATCGGGAGCTTGTTCGGTGCCATCAACGTAGCTATCCATGAGAGAAAGTTGGAGGATGTGAGCTTGGCTGTGATCAAGCTAGCAGAAGGGGTAGGCACGGCGGAAGCAGGCGGGCCGCCGAAGGAGGCCGGCAGTGAAAGGGTGGTTAGGGCGGCAGAGGAGGAAGCAGAGGCAGTAGGGGAACCCATCGTGCTGTTAAGCGAGAGGGCCTGATACCATGTGAAAACTGGAGGAAGGATAGATTGGATCGGCGCACCCAATACGGTGGCTAGAGGGGGTTTATATATACGTGCGCTAGGGCACAACGGCATAGCCGGATATACATGAGTTGTTACAGGAGATATACAGATACTAACTACTTCCTAGATCACAACTACATGTTTAACACAGCTCGCGGCATGCCGTGGTGTCTGAGGGCGCTCTGCCTAGCCTCCTCCTACGTTGATGGCTCGTTGCCGCGGGCGCGCTCCGCAACTCGTGTCCACTGTCTCACCAAACAGTCTCTTGTCGCTCAATGTGCGCCTGTGGCTGGTGGACGTGCTCCAGGATGGCTCTATTGGTGCGCAACGACCATCTGCAGGACCTCTAGCTCCCTAGAGCTGAAGCGCCAGGTGGGCAACCATAGGTGCATGCTAATGATGGTGCGGCGGCAAGTCGAACGACGCAAGAAGGGTCAACCCCAGGCGACGGACCTGCTTCTCGGTGCCCTCTCTCTACTCACTCCTTTAGCGGGTGCTGGTTGAGGAGCAAGAGGCAGCACGCGGGAGAAGAAGAAAAGAAGGACCACAAGTGAGAAAGAGAAGCGTGCCTGGGTTCTGACAAAATCTATATATATATATATATATATATATATATATATATATATATATATATATATATATATATATATATATATATATACCTAGTTATACCTAGTATTAAAGTAAGGTGATATTTTTAGTTTCGTCCCGCGGTTAGTTTCTTTTTCCATTAGTTTTGATCACCTACGAGGTGGCGAGGTGGTACTAAACGTTGATTTCAATTTTAAGTCCGTTGCTGGGTGCTGGGCCTCCTTCGTACGGATACATATATGGGCCAAAAAAAAATCATGTGAGCTTTAGTTTGCTCGCACACCCGTCGTGGCACTATTGCAAAAAGGCCCTTCTTTTTTCCGGAGATTGAACCCGCACTCCCACCTAAGTGGCTCTGGGAAAAACGATTCGGTAAAACAAAAAACATTTCGTGTGTCCTCTGTTTCTTCGTATGCAGCCGGCTGGGTTGGAGGCCGCCGCGGCGAATGGGGTGGACGAGGTGGCGGAGTAGGAGGCGCAGCGCATCCCGGCACCGCATGGGGACTACGAGCCCGCGGCGCACCTTTCACCCACCAGCGCGGAGCCTGAGGCCGTGCCGGTGACGACGGAGAGAATCAGGATGAGGAGGATGCCACTGCGGATCCATGCCGATCCGGAGCACCGGAGCGTCGGCACGCGGCCCCGTCAAGCAGCCGCCGATGTCGACCTGAGCAGGCCATCGCTGCCGCGCCTCTGCCACAGGCCCATCCAGCCCCGTGCGTGCAGGCCCAGCCAAAGCCGCGCCGCAACCGGCTGACGAACGCGAAGCAACCATCGGTCGCAGGCGATGCGGCCTGGGAAATCAGAGAGATGGGGTCAACGGGCTTGGGAAATCAGAAGAGAGAGAGAGATGGGGTGAACGGAACGAACGCCAAATGAGGGTATCAAGGGCGGGGAGGAGGAGCTTACCGCGCGCATCCGTGCTCGATCCGGGCGCCACGGTGAAGGAAGAAAAGGGGGAACGGCGCGTGGGTGTGGTGTGGCTGGAGCACGGATAGAGAGAAGATCAGCGCTGATGGAGATGGGGTTCCTCTCGCTGGATGGATGTATAGATAGAAGAGGAGAAGAGCAGCACTGCTATGGAGGAATGGAGATGTGGAATAGAAGTCCACGCAGTGGTCAGCTTCATGGTGGGGATTTCTTGGTGCGGATTTGTTTTTTTAATGGCTTAACCGACCAGAAGGTGCTAGCACTAGCACCGATACAAGAGCAACTCCATGAATTTTATCCATTTTTTGTCCTTTGGGTCGGCATTTTCGGCTTTGTTCGCCCGTTCGCATTTCGACTGGTAGTGCGCCCAAAATGCTGGCGCATTTTCATCCGCGCGGCCGGTATCCAGTCAGTTTTTACTCTTTTAGCGTACATATAATTTTTTTTGCTCAAAGTTCACATAATTCAACCGAATACAAATATCTTATAGTTTCACAACCAAATAAAGTCTCATGGTTTACAAATCAAATAAAATTTAAATTATCACAAATACATTTTAAAGATAAAATTTAAATCTCATAGTAGCCGCGCTTGGAGCGTTGCTGCCGACGGCGAAGGTGAGGGGTGGCCTGGACGTTGGGGGTGCTACGGCGGCGGAGAAAATAGTTCACCAACGCCAGGAAGAATAGTTGTCGGGTGTGGCGTGCTGCTGCGGAGGTATGTGGGTGCGGGCGGCGGCCTGGGCATCGGAACTGGGCGATGACGACGAGGGAGGGGTGGCCGGGTGTGGTGGATGTCTGTGGGAGAGGGGGGATGGCCAATGTGCCATCGACTGGCAGGCCAGGGGAGGACTAGGGTGTGTCGCGTGCGTCTGCTCCGTGTCCGCGCAGATGCAAACCCTGCCCAAATTTGGGTCCGTTTGTGTCGGCGCATTGGGCCGCGATTTATGTCTGTTTCGATCCAAATGGACACACGCACACAGTTTGTGTCTGCGCGTTAGAGTTGCCCTAATTACTTATCGTTGTTTGGTGTTACTGTTATAGTTTAGTATTCATGCCTACCACATCTTATGAATACATCATCAGATACAATGATTAATAATGAGTGAAATATCATAAATATATTTTTTTAAGGGAGAAGATATTTGGAGCTCACCCAGACTTGCTGACAATTAAGATATACCTCAACTCTAGATGTCACCGACGTCGTTGGTGAGATAGGGTGAATAGAGGGAGGGGTGAAGAGTAGAGAGAATGTGACAACGATGCATCCACCTGAAATTTAGCCGTGATGAGGAGGAAAAGCTTTTTTTTTGTGGTGATGATGGCCAAGTCCAAATAGTGCAAAAGAGGAGGAACGGAATATAATCTTGCAAATCAAAAAACCAACCTTTTCTAACATAGTAAAAACTTGTTTGTTTCGAATACTAACAAAAGACTTGTATACAAACAATCTCACTTCAATGCACCACTACACTTTAATCCAAAAATCATTTGCAGATCTTTTGAAAATTCTATGCAAAACTTTTGGATTGGTTATTGAACTCTCGAATAGTATACAACAATTCCACCATTTGTATATCCTACTAAAAACAATTAGACTATTTCTCTTCCACTCGATGATAGTGCCAAGCCGAAGGAGGTGCCATCAAAGGATATCCCTACGACCTTCTCAACTTTATACTACCTGGTATAGACACCAACAATCTTTTTTATTTGCAGACACCGAGCGTGTGTTTTTTTTAAGATATGAGTGTTTCGAATTCTTCTTGATTTAAAAAATTAATGCTTTTAAATAAGTTCATGCTTTAAAAAAATTCTCAAAATTCCCGAAAAAATGTTCCAATTTTTTAAAAATCAATTACAAAATTTTAAAATTATGTTTAAAAAACATGTGTCTAAAAAATATTCATTTTCAAAACATGTTTCAGTTCTAATAAAAATATTAAAATTCATGATTGTTTAGTTATTTTATAATAAATAAATAGTTGTGTTTTAAAAAAAACGATTACTCGACTATTCCATGCTCCACTACTCTTCCATCAGATGAAGGATGTTAGGGTGGCTTCTTTACGTCCACACTTCGAGGTAGACTTATTAATGATGTTTATTAGAACTGTATGTAAGAAATGGCGCGTACAATCATGCGGAGTAGTTTTTACAATAGTTTTTGCCCGTTGTAAAGCACGTGCATTTGTACTAGTATTACCTATGTGACGTGAGTCAACGGGCCAAATGGCCTGGTCAGACGCAGATAGGACCCACACAACTTACAAACATAAAGGATCTACATTTGCGTTTTCAAACTTTTGGGACCTACTTGACACGTTTGAAATATTTTTAGGACCACCAATGTATTTTACTCTTTATAATACTATAATGTGCAGAGAAAGTGTTAATTCACAATATTTAAAGTAAAGTGTCCTTCAAAACAAAAATACGTCAAAAAAAGCTTTTCTAATAACTAGATGATACCTTATGCATTGTTGCAGGGACTAGTTGCAAATATTGTATGGAACGTGAATATTATGGTTAATAATAAATAATTAAAACTGAAAATATGTTTTATTTGGTTTAATTATTACTATAGCTATAAAATATATTACAGAATGGAAAAAAATATCGTCTTATACCATGCATGGTTGTTTTTTCTTTAGTTGAGTTGCATGGTTGCTTGTTCTGGTGGTTCTTTTTCATACATACTTGCATAACATATTTGTACGTTAAGAAAAATAGATTAGCACACAGGACGGACCCAATGAGGGGAAAACATTCGTTGTCGGTCTGGCCCCAGCCGCCCGATCCATCCGACCTAGAAGTGCCTAGCCATTAGACCAGTTGACGCAAAATGCTCGTTTAGCACCATTGCACAGCACGCGGTGCACGCGTCGAAAGAACGATTTGCTTTATTTCTCCTCGCCACAACATCGTCGATGCACGGCCGGCGTCCGTCGCAGCACCGGTGACCTTCCCTATGGCAAGCAACACCGGTCACGCCACGCCGGCACCAGCGACCATCCCCGCATATAGCATCGTCGCATTACAAGTGACCTCCCACAACACTGCGTGACCTCTGCAGCGTCGACATCACATCATTGGCGACTGCTCCTATCACCGGTAGCACCAGCGCCTATGTTGAATGATGCAATGCAAGATCACCACCGTCGCATGCTGCAATTCAACATAGCTGCCACATACTGGAATGCAACATCGCTGTCGGTGTTGCGTCCATGTTTGGTCCTATGTCACGTTTGGTCCGGCCACTGCTCATAACATCTCCACGACTGCATGTTGCAATGCAACATCGTCAGTGTTGTGCCAACATAGCATTGTCTCCATTGTAATGCTGCAATATAACATCATCATCGTTGCATGACGATGTCCCTACGGCGGAGCCCCAAAGGGGGCGGCGCCCATCGCTATCGACGTCGACAATCGCTCTTGTTGTCGCTCGCAGCATCACCGTTGCTGCATGTTGTAAATGCAACACCAATGTTGTTGCATGCAGATGTTCCAGAAGCAGCATGGAGACGTTGCTGCATCATAGGTTGCATCGGCCATAATGAGAAATGGCATCCCAGCGAGGTTGTTCTACATGAGGGCATCTCTAGCCGATCCTTTAAAAAATAGGGGAGTAAATCGTCGAGTAAACCTTAGTAGAGTAAATTTACTCCGCTAAAAAAAGTAGAGTAAATTTACTTCACTATGTTTTGGTTGCACCTAGCTGATCTCCTAAATTTAGCGGAGTAATATTTGGCTCATACTTTTCGTGGAACACTTACTATGCGCTTGTGCGGCGAGCGGCAATGATGGTGACCATGCCAGCAACACAGGAGAGCACATCTAACACGCCTGTGGGTCACATGCGTCGTTGCCAACACTGGCGGAGCCTCATGGAGGCCAAAGGGGTCGTGACCCCCCCGCCCCCTCCAAAACTGTATTTTCTTACTAATTACTAAGCGTTTTGGTCCAGCCCATCCGTGGATCATCCCTTGCCAATTCAGTTATTATCTACGTTGGTTTTTGAGCATTAGATCCATTAACTGAAAGGTAGACGTACTTTGTATGTACAAAGCTAGCTAGCTACTACAAGCAGCTTAATCGATTGTTGTATGAGCAGCTTCCTGCTTGCTGCTTCATCTGCTTCCTGTACACTTGCCTGCATTTTTACTGTTTGCTGCATCTGTTGGCATTAAATTGATTCGCCGGCCGCTTTGCCGCTGCATATCCATGGAATGTCTAGTGTTGTTGAGTGCAACTGCTAAGACGACAAATTGACGACTGCCATATGTTTGATTACCTTCTAAATTCACGCCATTCTTATATGTTTTTATGCATATTTTTCTGCCAGTTTAAAAATTGGCCCCCCTTGATAGCTTGTCACGCTCTGCCACTGGCGGAGCCTCATGGAGGCCAAAGGGGTTCGTGACCCCCCCTTCCAAAACTGTATTTTCTTACTAATTACTAAGCGTTTTGGTCCAGCCCATCCGTGGATCATCCCTTGTCAATTCAGTTATTATCTATGTTGGTTTTTAAGCATTAGATCCATTAACTGAAAGGTAGACGTACTCTGTATGTACAAAGCTAGCTAGCTACTACAAGCAGCTTAATCGATTGTTGTATGAGCAGCTTCCTGCTTGCTGCTTCATCTGCTTCATGTACGCTTGCCTGAATTTTTACTGCTTGCTGCATCTATTGGCATTAGATTGATTCGCCGGCCGCTTTGCCGCTGCATATCCATGGAATGTCTTGTGTTGTTGAGTGCAACTGCTAAGACGACAAATCGACGACTGCCATATGTTCGATTACCTTCTAAATTCACGTCATTCTTATATGTTTTTATGCATATTTTTCTGCCAGTTTAAAAATTGGCCCCCCCTTGATAGCTTGTCACGTTCCACCACTGGCGGAGCCTCGTGGAGGCCAAAGGGGGTCGTGACCCCCCTTCCAAAACTGTATTTTCTTACTAATTACTAAGCATTTTGGTCCAGCCCATCCGTGGATCATCCCTTGCCAATTCAGTTATTATCTACGTTGGTTTTTGAGCATTAGATCCATTAACTGAAAGGTAGACGGACTCTGTATGTACAAAGCTAGCTAGCTAGTACAAGCAGCTTAATCGATTGTTGTATGAGCAGCTTCCTGCTTGCTGCTTCATCTGCTTCCTGCATGTTTGCCTGCATTTTTACTGCTTGCTGCATCTGTTGGCATTAGATTGATTCGCCGGCCGCTATGCCGCTGCATATCCATGGAATGTCTTGTGTTGTTGAGTGCAACTGCTAAGACGACAAATCGACGACTGCCATATGTTCGATTACCTTCTAAATTCACGTCATTCTTATATGTTTTTATGCATATTTTTCTGCCAGTTTAAAATCGCCCCCCCACCCCCACATAGCTTGTCACGCTCTGACACTGGTTGCCAACAACACCGGATAGCGTGTAACGGAAGCAGATACAGAGTCACCGGATAGCATGCGGTAGCCGGAGTCGGAGGTGATGTTGGCGGCGATGACCTGGGGCGGAGCTCCTCGAGCACGTAACATACCTTAGTCATGGCACCTTCTCGCTCACCACCAACACGCGCAGCTCTGCGACCTCCACAGCCGGCGATGCCACTGCCGCCGCCATGGCGATCAATAAATCGTTCCATGGACGAAACCGACAGGGCGCGCTTCAACTTCTTCCTCTGTGCCGACTAGACCAGTTCCACGGAGAGGACGCCGTCGTAGTCATCCTCAACGCCGGTGGCTCTGTACAAGGCGCCAACTGGCATCTTTGACGGCCACAAGCTCGTCTACTACGCCTCCGTCGTCTCCACCGGCGTTGTTGACTTGCTCGCTGCGATGACATGGATGCCTGGTGCCTCGCCTAGCAGCGACCACGCCCATGGTGGCCATTCACGCCATTGCATTCTCTAAGCTACCAAGCACATAACTTAATTGATCTACATGAACTAACGGCACTTGCGTATCTCGCCGGGAACTCCTGTACATGAAGCTAGCTTGGGGCCCTGATCTATTCGATCCATACTTGCGAGTTGCGACGAGATCAAAGCAGTACTTTCAACGAGGCTGACTGAGATGCTTGTGTTGGTGACGTTGGGCACGCCTGCGAGGTCGCCAGGGAAGAGGGTGGCCGGGGCTGCGGGTGGTCGCCGGGAGAGGCCACAGCTTCTACTCGGTGGACGGAGGATTAAATTGAGGGGTTCGCGGTGTGGAGGAGTAAAAATTTTACTCCTCTAACGGTTCTAAATGTTCGGCTAGATAAAGTTAGAGAAGTAAACAAGAAATTTTACTTCTCTATAGCTTTTTAGGGGATCGGTTTAAGACTGACAATTTATGAGTAATGCTAGACATACAAAAAGTTACGCGGGATTTATAGGTAGAGGGGCTCATCCCCGTGAAAATCAGGAGGAGAGGTTAGTTAGAAAAGAAAGAATTTTAGTCAGCGTGCAACTCCATATATGTTTAGTATAATTGGACAACCTATCTAGGTCGGTGGGCTCGCTGATATCGGGCGAATTGGGTTGAAGGGTCGTCGAGCCCCGTGCGATCGACGCAAAGGAGCTAGGGCGTGAAAATGGAGGCGGAAGCCCGCCAGATTGATGGCATCATGTAGGTTGTAGGTGCTAGGGTTGCGCACCTCGAGTACTCCCTCCGTCTAGGTGAGTAAGTCATCTTAGATTGTGCACCGTGATCAAGGAGGAGGGAAAAACGAGAGACCTTAATGTTTATTTGCTAATTAATAGCATTGCATGCAAGGAACTAAGGCTGGTCACAGTGGGGAGGAACTTAGGAGTAACATCACACACTCCAATACAACTTTGCTTATGTGGCACGTATTTAATGAAGAGAGAGGTGCTTGTGGTAACTAGCTAAGTTACCGGAACATCACACACTCCAAAAAACAATGAGTCTATAACCTAATAAATACATCATTGCATGACACTACGTAGATGTTCCTACCCAATATGGAGGTAGTAACATAGTCTAGGGAAGTGTGAAGTTACTAGCTTATGTTCTTGCTCATTGTGACCAGCCTAACCACTGCATGTCGTGTTTGGTAGTCTCAAGTCATTAAAAGCATGCACACCCCTCGTCTCTTATTGGTTGATATGTAAAGAAACAAGAAACGAGGTAGAACTTAATGCACCGCGCCTAAGTATTTTGAAATTATTTGATTTTCGTAAGATGACTTATACACCTAGACGGAGAGAGTATCTAGTAACTAGCATGAGGCGAGCCCCACAGGCCGGGGCCAAACAATGTGTTCTGTTGTCGACGAAGATTGAATGGTTGTCTCCAAACCAAAACTGAATGAAACAAGAGCACGGACTCGATGCCCATGGAGGTGAATACTACTAGATGTGTAACAGTAGTTCTACTCAGCGGGTTGGAAAAGATCTCCATCAGCTCACACGACGACGCTTAGCATATCGTCCAATCTAGTGTCGCCGATGGGCTGGAGCAAATGGGGAGCGGTCTGGTGCGCTCAGTCACCGAGCCTCGGACCACAGACTGGATGTGTAGCCAGGACTTCTGTTCGACAGGCAACGAGTTGTACCAGATGAGGTGGACAATTATGTGGCGTGGCGATGTGCGCTGGCTCATTGCGGCGCCGTGCATCTCGTCATGGCGGGGTTCGGGCCGGGCCAGCCACAAGCTGGCCGGGTGTGAGGGAGGCGACTGGAGCAAGGCAGGATGACGTGGTGCAGCGGCGGGACCGATGGATCCGGCAGTAGTGCGGTGGCACGCTTATGATGGAGGTGGTGCTGTCTGGAGGCGGCGGCATGAGCCCACAGTCAGGCGGGTGACGACGCTGAGATGGCTCAGCCAGATTGGATTTCTGGCGAGCAGCAAGCGGCTGGTCACCCCTGTGTGCTGTGGCGAGCCGCGATGCCTCCTGCTGGTCCTGGCATGGGAGTTCTTCGGGTGAGGCAGGTCTTATAGTCACAAGGCCATCCCTTGGAGTGGGCGACAGCCGTCGCGGGTGGTTCTGGACATTGCCGGGGGAGTGGGGTGGTCGCGGTTCTCCCGTCTAGACTGAGAGTTGGTGGTGTGGCCTAGCTTTCTCCCTTGCCATGCATGCGGCCGGTCGCCTGCCCTCGGCTTTGTGGCTACGTCAACAAGGTGATGCGGTCGCGGCGGTGTGTGGATACTTGGACTGTATCACCAAGTTCCTGGAGGTGTGGAGATGGGCAACACACGAATGAAAATATTGCTTGGCTTTCACCGGGCCAGCGGCGGTTGCATTTGTGGTTGTCATTCCCCTCCTTGGAGGCGTCACTGAGGCGTGTTTCCGGTGCGCTCTTTGTAGTTGGTGATTGTCTCCGGGCGAAAGCCTCGATTCGGAGTTGGATCGGCACGGCGTCCTGGACGTCATTTCTCCGTTGGGAGCATGGCGTGTTTGGAGACATGGATGCTTCCTTGTTGTTCTCCCCCGGTGCCCGCCGGGGTCCTTTCTTGATCCTTGGCGGCGCTTCGTATGCCCATCACCGGTGTGTCCAAGACGGTGCCTCCCTCGGATCGGATCGAGTCCTGGCATCCACTTGCCTTTTCCTCTTAGGCGTTCAGAGTGGGTGGTGCGTCGACAAGTAAAGCTCTGCGGAAGTTTCGTCTTCATAGGTGTCCGATGTCGGTCGTGACGCGGTGTTGTGTTTCAAGTTAGGACAGGGTCTTTTGTTTGTGGCTTGCTTTCCGGTGGTGGTCATCTTTGGTCTTACCTGGGTGTGGGGTATGTGCTACGCTCGTTCGCAGTGAGTGCTAGCTTTTTTGTAATTAATATTCTGCCTTCTATATAGCTATGATACATCTTGGCGTATTTTTGAAAAAAAAGTTAATAGAATCAAAAACTCGTTTTTGAAACAATTTCACCTAGATCAGTTTTTTATTTTTATTTTTATTTTTGCAAGGGAGTTGGATTAATTCAGTATTAGAAAAACTTCAGTTTTTTGTTAGCATGTTATTTGCTTGGTTGTCACTAATACTAGACGATACCGCACGGTTTGCCGCGGGATTCAAATCAGACGGATGTTAGCTGACCAAGCTAGCAAATCCAATGGCTAAAACAATTTGGATGATGTGAAAGCATGCATGTGCAGAAAAATACCCGTCTTATAACATAAGAGTGTTATTGGTACTACTACAGTGTCAAAAACGATATTATATTATGAAACAAAGGGAGTAGCATTTAATGACTTATAGTGGGGCTTGTCTATATAAGATATATAAAGTGAATATGCGGAAATTCCTTTTGGAGCTCGGGCTCCAGTGAGGCCTCCAAATTCAAATTTGAAATTTCATTAAAATTCATATTTTTACATTTAAAAAAATTCTGAAAAAATTACAGATATACATGAAGGCATAACACACATGTGTGTAAATTTTCAGTTTAAAATACATTGAAATGAGGGCTGTGCAAAAAAACAAAAACAAATCTGTGGTTGTTTAACACATGATACTATTCATCCTCCCAAACCATGAATTTGTCTTTTTTGTACAGGTCGCAACTCAAGGTATTTCATCATGAATTTTTACACACACGTGAGTTACATACACGCATATTTTTTTTAGATTTTTTTGAACCATAGAAGTTTGAATTTGAATTTTTCAAAAATTAAGGCCTCCATGGAGCTCGGCCTCCAAAACACATTTCTCCTGAATATTTATTGAACTAAAAATAGTTTTTCCGTGCAGGTTCTAACCGCCTGGAAGTTAATATAATCAAAAACTAATTTTTAAAACTATCAATTCAAAAAAAGAAACAGTATAATAAAAGAAGCCGAAATACTTACACGAGAGCTGCTCGTATAAGCTGTAGCATTGCATCCGACGACGATAATTATGTTATCATCCGATATCCAGAAAGGTGTATCCGTGAAGTCCAGGTATTCAAATTGGTAAATCATAGTACCAGTGCCTGTGTCATTGCACTGCGACGAGATCGTCATGGCGTTCATCCAGGCCTTGCCGTCAGGCAAGGAGATCTTGGTCACCTCGATCGGCTCATTATACCACGTTGTATTTACAAAAGGCAGAGAAGAGCATGGCAGGAAAGAAGAAACCGAGAACACCCCAGCTTCACCATTGCAGGTTAACCGGTAGGTGTGGATGTGTGCTCCTGTCCTGAGTTCCTAGCTACTAGATCGGCAACGCGCCTTGGCGCAAGGGTGCCGGTCCAACCGATATAATCAAGTAGTGGAGATCAAGTCGCATGATGCATTTGTAGGATAGCAAGTTTAGCACATGTAACAGGACAACTTAATCAAAGAGGTGCTACTTGGCGAAACCCAACTCCCACATGCGTGTGTCTATTAAAGATGGGAATGCGGAGAGTATATCAAGGAGTTAGTTAAAAAAAAGCTCAATTATATTAAAGATTGAAATGCAGAGTATCAAGTAATTAATCAAAAAAAGCTCAAGGATCAAACCCCTGATATAGCTCTTTTCCGATTAACATCTGATATTACTCTATACCCCAGGATGGAAATATATCTGATATTACTCAAATAGTAGGTGATGGTAGATACTACAGTAATCACCCTGTAAAATATCTAAAAAAATGGCCGTATCTACATGCCATCGGCGCATTTGTTATGCAATGTGACATGAAATACCTAAGCAAGGTTTGATATGATAGAAACCAAAAGCAGGCCATATTATTACTCCCAGATAACTTATGTACACTGTTTTTCATACTGCAAAATAGTAAACTACATGGTTGACTATTGGATATATAACTTTGTCCACACGCCTTCATCCAATTTGCTCGATATATAACTTTGTCCACACTCCTTCATTTGATTTGTTTGCATGTTGTGACACGGATCTGCTAAAGGACATATCGTGTTAGGCAAACTATTCAAACAGTGCATCTCATGGACAGGGAGAAAATAATTTGGTCCATAAGAAAAACAGAGCGTGGCGTGAGATGTACTTGGCTGCTGGTCGTGCTTTCAAACAGTGTGTCTATCATAAGCTCATATAACACAGGGCAAAGATACAGATTGTTCAGGCAGTACTAAGAGAAGCACCTAGTCAAAAGACAGTATATACTATATAGCTCATAGAGAAAAGTTTGATAACAGTGTCGCTCTTTCTTGGTAGCCAGGTACTGCAAATGATGCATCTTATTCTTCATCATATTTGTAAAAATTTACAGGAACAAACTACAGGGCACTGGAGCAGCATATTTTTTCATTGTTTTCTTTGGTAGCAGAAAAGTAAAAATACCTTGTTGGGCCTCTAAAGTAGTAAAAGGCATCACTGCCCTTGCGTGCACACCGTGGTTAAATTCGTTCAGAGCCAACAAGGAAAAGGAAACAAGCTGTCGTGTACTCAACGATGACTTGAATTCGATGGTTCTACAAAACAGATACAAATAAAGAACATTATCCTGTGGATAAGTAAGGAAAAGGGAACAAATAACAAACATCTACTTCGGATTAGCTAGTGTTAATAAACCATTAAAGATTACTGAGTTTAAAAAAGTGATATGCGGTCAGACCACCGATACTCTTTAGCCTATATAACCTACTCCCTCCGTTTCAAAATAGATGACCCAACTTTGTACTAAAGTTAGTACAAAGTTGGGTCATCTATTTTGGAATGGAGGGAGTAGGTGTACGCCATCCCTTTCTCTACTAAGTACAATTTAGCAGTCCTTTATTGTTACTGTTAAATCAAGAAAGCAATGCAATGACAAATGGATACATTGAACTACACAAAAGGCCACCAGATATCTCAAAGAAAAGATTGCTGATGTAAACATGTCTATGCCACAACCTATGGATATTTATTTGAGTAGATGTCACTAATTTCAAACGTTGATATCTGGTATAGGGGAAATTCATGTAGGTAGTAAAAATGTGGTGGCGGAACTGAATTATACAATAAATGCATATGCATATATGAAACAAAATCTCTGTCTGTTGTTCAAATATACGAAATCTACTTATAATCTTGATCCAGAGCAGCCAGTAGGTATCTAAGCTGCTTTTTTATTAGGAAGATAACCAAAGAAAGAGATTGATTGTTAAAAGACTCAACAGTAAAAAGAAGCAGAGCACATGGCCATTTGAGGACTGATAGTACGTCTAATGTGGGCCATTATTCAGCCTTTTCTCTAGCCGGCAGCCTAATTGTATGTCTGTTGAAACCATTTTCAAAAAATAAAGGCTTCGTCAGACTCAAAAGAACATGACGTTACTACCAGCTAATACATGACCATGAGATCTTGTATCATAGTTGTATTGTGATCTGGTCCTAAATATTGCCATTTTGTCTTATGAACCATGAAATCTAAACTTTTCGTCCTGTAACAGAGCAAGCACAAGCATGCTCTTGCCGTCTGCGGACTTATAGAAAATCCGGTGCCTTACATGAAATAGTCCAAGAACCATATTTCAGATTGCACAACTAAAAGCAGAGAACCATGTAGCAAAGTAACAGTATCAATACATGGAAACCAGCAGAACAGATGATAGGTGGGTATAAAGTGAAGGTTGGTACCTGAGAGTCGAGTATAACCAAGTCCATATGCTTAATCGGACAATTTTTAGTTCCATCGTGGTGGTGCCACAGGCATGACACATGCACGCGAACGCGGCGAAGCGAGTTGCCCGGGCGAAGCTCGGACAAAGCATTAAACGACATCTATATCAGCATGCTTAATCAATATATACCAATAGAGCAAGAATAAACTACACAAGACATAGTTTACCAAACATGGAAAATAGATAGCATAGCACGTTAACAAGAAATACATAAGAACCCACACAAGCAGGCTAATATAGAATAGAGGCCCAGGAAGTACAAGACCAACACATACAAAATAAGAAAATGCCAAAAGGAAGTATTAGACAGGAATACACACATATGACAAGACACGAGAGGGACAATACACCCCTACCTGATGATCGGTGAGAGTCAATAGATTAGGCAAAACTACAGCACCCACAAAGCTGAAGGCAAGGCCTGTAAAAATTAATCAACAACAGGATTAACTAATGGAAATACCAAGCTAATTAAGCATCTAGAACCTGAAGCCATCAACCAAAAAACTATACGTGTTGGCCATGTAAATTAAAACAGCACTACCCACACACAAAATACATGTGTCCACACATAACCTTTAAAAATACATGTTTTGCTCCTTTAGTACCTGCATAACCTAAGAGAACATGAAAAAAGGACTAATTTAGTTCTGCTGTAGTAGCAACTCATAATAAGTTAGCTAGCATCTATGCTGATGAAGCAAAGACAATGACACTATTTAAAAAGAAAGTGAGCAGCAGGGAAAGCTAGATGATAACAGGGAAAGCAAAACATGTGAGTACAATCTATTTCCTAAAATCACATCTCAAGAAAACCCTATTTAACACCTATAGGAAGTAAGACGACAAAGCAAGCAAATTTATCAAATACGGAAGCTTATTTATTACCTCAAGCTAAACGGGGTTCTCCATACTTTAATTCAGCTATACATTGCTAGTTTCTCTTCCCATTAGATTTGAAACTCAAGCAAAAAGGAGGTTCATGTCCAGAGCAGCAATGAGATAAAATACGTCGAACAACCGCTAACATCACTAAAAGAAGGAGCTTAATTTTCCCATGGGACTACTTGTTGCAGTCGTCGATGAGCTCTCTAGCAGGAGTCCTCAACATCCTATTCATGTACAAGCCACTGTCGCTAAGGCCGCATAGAGTCATTTGAAACAGAGATCCTATAAGCTAAATAGTGTTGGTTCCCCTCGCCTGTCTCAATCAAAAACACAAAGCAAATAATCAAGAGCAGTACAATCTTATTAAAAAAATCAGATACAAGTTATTCAATCAAATAAACAAATGGGGAAGTGGCCACACTTCTGAGCTAAACTTATCATAATCCAAGCGAATGCAGAAAACTAACTAAATGACTGGTGGCCAAATTCACATATGACCCAATTAAGGTTTATCCCAGAGTTCTACGACCATTTGGACTTTATCTATTCATTTTCATTTGGAGAATATAATAGAGCGAATGAAAGTCCACGATTAATTTAGAAGAAGATACAACCACACACTTAAAAGGGGACAAGCCTAACCACGGTTTCAGAGCGAAGAAACAATCAAAGATCAAACACATCATCGTGTTGCCGTGAATGGTTAATTTAGCAGTAGGTACAACAGTTAATAGGGGACATCGGGTCGCCACCTAATCAATTTTGTATACCTGCAGTATATACGGTCAATACAGTTAGGTCAGTGTAACCAAAAATATATCTTGGCATGAATGACTCTGGACTCACTATCTTTTAGAAAGGGAAGCATCAGTGTGAGATAAGCGCAGTTAAATTAATTAATTCGCATATACCTATATCAAGTGACTGAATCACCTTATAATCATGAAGTTAGCATCCTTCTTCAATTTGGAAAATGAACAAAATTGTCAGACAACCAAACATCATTGCGTTGTGCCTACCTTTGAATGTTAGAGATGATGTGAATATTCAAGAAATCAAAATCCGATAATCAAGAAACTGATGAAATCAAGAGGAAAAAATTAATGCATAGACAAACGTCTTGGACATGTACATTTGTTCACCAGCCATGTATCTTGTGTTGAAACTATTGGTAATACTTGGTTGTCATTTTCCTGGATCTATATATTATTCTTTCACTGCAATATAATATAACGAGGCATTGGCACTTGCAACCCTAAACCACAGATGAGCACGCCCAAAGGAGAGAGCTGGTAAGACAGATGTAAACGAACCTCGGTTGGAACATGCTGGTTGTTGGAGCTCGAACGCCGGCGGCCTCCCACAAGAAATCGTTGGAGTAAGCCATCACCCGGCTGTGAGTGAGTTGCACGACTGAGCAGCCCATGCCTCGCCATGTTACGGGTACTTGAACAGACGATGGTGGTCGTTGGGTGCGGCGGCGGATTGTGCCCGGCGGATTGTGCCATGTTTCAGCCTGTAAGGTTCATGTCCAGAGCAGCAATCAGACCAACAAACGTATAAATCATGATAAAAACCTGCTCTGAATAAAGCACATAGCAACGGCGACTATAAGATAAGACACAAGAAATGCACAAGTGAGATTGAAAACTAACGGTTCGTCTTATTGATTTTGTGTATGGTAGGACAAATGCTTCTCTTGTTTATTTGCTACCACATATAAATACAAACTTGAGTCTGTCCAAGCATATAACCAAAACAAGCTGAAGATACTGCAGAATCAAAAGTACAAGTAAAGCCTACAGGCTGAAACTATTCAGATTCAAAAAGCACATCCCATATTTAATTTCAAACTGAGCATAGATATGAACCTGAACTATTTTATCTAAACATATGATTAGGATAAATCAATGGTTAG
This sequence comes from Aegilops longissima, assembly GCA_021605205.1. Classification (NCBI taxonomy): domain Eukaryota; kingdom Viridiplantae; phylum Streptophyta; class Magnoliopsida; order Poales; family Poaceae; genus Aegilops; species Aegilops longissima. The sequence goes on from CM038680.1 coordinate 460,616,455, forward strand.
GATAAGCCAAAAAGAGCTAGATATGCTTGCCCGAGACACCGTACATTTCTATTCAAGCATATAGTCAGGATAATCTGAAATAAGTAGGACCTACAGGCCTAAATACTGCAGATTCCAAATCACATGTTAAATTTTATCTCTTACTAAGCTTATTACCTAAACTACATGGCTGTTGTCCACATGGAGAGAGAGAGATGTGTGAGAGAGAAGGCAGTGAGGAGAAGGAAGAAAAGGGGCGCAGTTCCCTGACGACTCACCGGCGCGGCCGGTTGCCAGAGGAGAAGGCGCCACGGTGCGGGAGCAAGGACGAGGCGTGGTGTGCTCTGTCCAGTTGAGGCATCCATGGAGGTGTTCCTGTGAAAAAGGAGAGGTAGAGAGAGGTGAGGAGCAGTAGGTCCTTGAGCACAACGCGAGGGGTGCGCTGGCGAGCGTGGTGCAGGCGCGGCCGACGGCTGCGAGCTGGCTCGCCCACCTTCACGACTACGTTGGAGATGAGTTCGGCTGCGCCATGCCCCTCCTCCTTCGGCTGCTCCCCGGAGGCGGCCATCTCCTCGTCGGCGGCCAGCTCGTCGGCGTCGGCCATGGCGCGGCGATGGCGATGCGGGCGGGGGTACGGGGAGGACATGGGAGCGCGGCGAGGGAGGCGGAACCCTAGGGAGGGGAGGGGAGGCGGCTCCTCCAGTTGCTGGCCGCGCTGCTGGGGCGGGTGGCGGCGGCGGCGATGTGGCTGCGGGAGGCGGGGGGAGGAGGCGCGCGGGAGGGAGGGAGGAGGCGGCTGCGGGAGGAAGGGAGAGAGGAGGAGGCGGCTAGGTCTCCGCCACAGGAGCGCCCCACTTTTATACCCCCCTATACGAAATGACCAAAATACCCCGGTGGGGGCATGATATTTACATTTTAGTGCCATTACTATTCATTCCAGCAGTGTCCATCTCAGATCCGACGGCGCAGGTCATCTGAGAGCTTGATCCGACGGCCCAGATCCGATCAAGCAACCAGATCCGACGGCCAGAAATGCCAAATGGCCGTGGTGCGGGATGAGGAGCTTCTATTCTTATCTCTGGATTCCAGGGCTATAAATAGTTCTCGCGAATGGACAACTGTAGCCTGAAGGTTGACTACTACTCCCTCCATTCGGAATTAGTTGTCGCAGAAATGGATGTATTTAGATGTATTTTAGTTCTACATCCATTTCTGAGACAAGTAATTCGGAACAGAGAGAGTACTTGACTTGTGGTTATACATACTATATAGTTATTTTTCAAGAAATGGAAACGTTTTTTTTTTTCAGGAAATGGAATGCCACTGTGCAACTGGATTTGTGGTTAGACAAAAAAGCATAATAGTTATTTTTCAAGAAATGGAAACCTTTTTTTTTACGAAATCAAGAAATGGAAACCTCATTCATAATATTATTCATCATTTTCAAGAAATGGAACTCTACCCCTGCTAGAGTTGCTCTTAGGGTATCCAGTTTTGTTCCAGTGGTTTGATGGCTTTTAATAGCCGAATTGACGCATGTGGCAAAATTAGAAAAAAAACAGCAACAGAGCCAATGAGGTTTCCGGTTTCACGTTTTCACTGGCCAGATCATCGGCTCAATTTGTTCACTCGCAACGAAATAACCGAATATTTAAGCTAGTCCTTTTTTAATAAACTGACCTCATCCCCTGGCCCGGATGGTCTTCCAGTTAAGTTCTTCCAGAGCTTCTGGAATGTGATTAAGCCGGAGATCATGGCTATCTTTGACGAGTTCTACGTCGGATCCATCGATCTCGGACGCTGAACCACGGACGATCTCGCCATCCCCAAGGTTCCCGGTGCTTCGACATCCGCGAGCCCGCCCTATCACGGTGATTAGCGTGATCTTAGGATTCTTGCTAAAGGGTACGCCAATAGGGTGACCCGCTTGTCGATCAGTATTACCCACCCCAACCAATCGGCTTTCATCCAAGGCCGGTATATTCTCAGATGGGTGTTGGTCCTCCACGAAATCCTCCATGAAGTCCGCTCCAAGCACCTCAAAGCGGTCTTTTCAAGATCGATTTCCATAAGGCCTATGACACTATTAGTTGGCCCTTCCTTCGGAAGTTCTTCGCGAAAAGGCTTCGATGATCGTTGGGTAACTCGGGTGATGCAGATGGTTTCGTGTGGGCGACGGTAGTTAACACCAACGGGAGATTGGTCCCTACTTCCCACGTTACGTGGGGTGAGACAGTGACCCTTTTCCCCGCTCTTGTTTAATATGGTGGTTGATGCTCTTGCGGCCATCCTGGACAAGGCCAAGGCTGTTGGTCATATTCGTGGGATCACCCTCACCGACGGTGGCATCGCATCTCCTCGCCCAAGACGCTAACGACACCATCATCATGGTCGAAGGCTCGGATGCGACATCGCTAGTCCGAAATTCCTCCTCCTCCGCTTCTAGCAAATGTCCGGTCTCAAGATCAACTTCGACAAAAGCGATGTGATGGTGATGGGCTACTCTACCGAGGCCCTCGGCATTGCCAACCGCCTCAATCGCCGCTGGGCTCCTTCCCAACGACATACTTGGGAACGCCCATTAGTGACTCCCTACCATTGTGGCGGACCTTCGCCTACGGTCTCCAAGTTGCAAACGCGAATGGAGCCGTGGCAAGGTCGTTGGCTCTCGGCGGCCGGACAATCCTCATCAACTCCTCGCTCTCTAGTCTCCTCATATTCCTTATGAGCTTCTACAGTCTCCACGAGACCCTCCATCACGAGATTGCTATAATTCAATCTCGCTTCTATTGGGCGGAGACAATATGAGCAGAAGTATCATATGGTTAGTTGGTCTGACATCTCGCAAACCTCGGGACCAGGAGGCCTTAGCATCATGTGCTCTAAGCGCATGAACATTGCCCTCCTTTCCTCGGCTGCTGGCGCATCTCTCGGGGACATGGCGGTGCGTGGTTAGACATCATCCGAACAAATACTGCGTGGTCAACCTTGGCCTTCGCGTGATCGGGCGGGTCCGATTACTGGCGATCGGTCATCCACCGCTTCCGTCCTCCGTGATTGGGACCTCCATCTCGGTTGGTTCCGAGCGGCGACCTTGTTACGGTTTGATCACTGGCTGGGGATGCCCCTTCACGCCCGCTTTCCCGACCTCTTCTCCATCGCGATCGCCCTACAATCTCGATTCAAGAGCCCTTATTGACTTAGGGCGCCTCGCGCTCCGGAGGCCATTTGGGCCTCCGAAGTGGCCCCTGGCATGAGCCGCTTGATTGTATTGCGCCCATGAACCGATCGTCGATGTTGGTCCGGATGAGGTTCGGTGGCACCTTGAGCCTTGGGACAACCTCCACCAAGTCCTCTATCGGCTATCGCCCCTCCTCCCTCCCCCCCGGGCGGTTTGGTCCATTCGACCGCCCTTCAAACCGGATCTTCATGTGGCGGTGGATCCGCATCGGCTTCCGTCGGTGTTGAGGTCCATAAGCGCAATGGCCCTGGCTCGCATCCGCCCTTTGTGATTCCCCAAAGACTCGAACCACATTTTCTTCTCCTGTGTGTCTGCTGCAGTTAAATGTTCGAGCTGCTTTAGGGCGGCAATTGGCGGAATTGGTGCCACTCCAACTTCCCGACCTCTTCGTTGAACTACAAGCCTCCCGCCTCCATCTCGCCACATTAGGTGGCTTGAGATTGGGGTTCTCGCGTGGACGCTTTGAACCATTCGCAATAAACTTGTGATTCAGCTCCCTCTCCGACGCTCATCGACGCCTCTACAAATTGTTCGTTACTTGCAACTCTGGCGGCCGCTTAGCCGCCCTCGGGACCGGACGCCATCTCCGCCTTCATCGCCGACCTCCGCTCGATGGCCGTCCGTCTGTCATCAGAACACCCGGATGATTAAGCAACAAGAATCACCTTGCATTGTGATTAAACCCACGCTGATTGAACCGGTCTAAATCAAACTCAAAACAAAAGCAAACGATAAAAGTTTTCAAAAACTAAAACTAAAATGTTCGGGGTTGTCAAAATAACAAACCTAATTATGGTGGGGTGTACAAAATTTTGTAAAGTGTTTAGGTATTTTAAATAAACTAAAACAGAAAAGAAGAAAATAAGAAAAAAAAAAAAAAAAGAGAAGTGGGGAGGAAACCCCATCGCCCAATCGGGCCAGCCCCCACTGCGCCGATCGGCCACACTGTGGCCGCCCAACCGCCCCACTTAACCCTCCCGAGCGGTGGGAACCCTAGCCCCCATTAGCCCTCCCGATCCCCTTCCCTCCCCGCCCGATCTAGATCGGGCCGATCCACTGTCGCCCTCGCCGACGACCCCGCCGCCTCCCATGACGCCCGCCGCCCTGCGCCGTCCGCCGTCCGGATCCCCCCAGGATCACCCCACCCACCAGGCAGGCACGCCATGGGTCGACCCCGACCCCACCCCGCCTCACGGGTCCTCCCAGCACGGCGGCCGCCTCGACCCCTCCTCACGGTCGACCACGAGCGACCCGAAGGCTCGTCTTAGACCCCACGACCCCAGTGAGCTCTCCCTCTTCCCCCGTCGCTCCCTCGTCCCCCTCCCGAACGACGCTGCGTCGCCGGACCTCCCGTCGCCGGCTCCCGCCCCATGGCCGGTCATGCCACACCACGCCACGGCCACGCCGTCCCGCCTCCCCTCTCATCCTCGCCCGAAGCGGCACCACCCTCCGCCAGACCAATGCCCCTACTGTGGATCCCATCGCTGGCGCCCCGTGACCAAGCGGTCACGGGCCGAGCTCCGTGTGGCTCAAGGCCAAGAACCCTCCCCGACCCCGTAGTAAGCCCCGAACAGAGACCAACCTCCGCCGCCTGCTGGCATGGCTGTTCGGCCAAGTCCGCCGCCCCTTGCTTCTATCGGACGCGCCGCCCTCTCTCCTTCCGAACGCTCGGCCGGCCGTTAGGCCACCGAGCACGAAGTCCGGCGGCTCGGCCCTCCGCCATGGTGGCCACTGGGCCAACTCACTCCCGCTGACGTACACTGGGCCCCCGTCACATCGATCGATGGGCCAGGGGCCTCGCTCTGTTGACTCGGCCACAGAGCCGACTGCCCACCCCCTCCGACTATGACATGGGGCCCCACCTCATGAGCGGTTTTAAAAATAAAAAGGAAAAAGGAAATGAAGAATTAAATAAATATAAATAAAATGAATAAAACTAATTAATTAATTAATTAATTAATTAATTTAATTAATCTGATTAATTAAACCTAATGACTAATTAACCTAATTAACTCATCATTAATTAAACTTAACTAAGTTAATTAGTTAACATTGTATGACTAACGGTCCCACATGTCGTGGTTGACTTAGTCAACCCTGCTGATCGCCGACGTCAAGATGACGTCATGCCGACGTCATAAATACATTTTTGAATTAATTAATTAATTAATTAAATTCCGAAATTATTAAAATCTTTTAAAATCATATCTTTTAATCCGTAACTTCGGATTAAAATATTTTCAACATGAAAGTTGCTCGAACGACGAGACGAATCCGGACACGCGATCCGCTCGTCCGCCACACACCCCTAACCTATCGAACCTGCAACTTTTCCCCTCCGCCTCCTCTGCTGAAAACCCTAAACACCGGAATACTTTCCGGATGTTTCCCTAACCAAGACCCCTCATACCACGTTAGGGCACGCCTAGCATCGCTTCTTGTCATGTCATGCATCGATATGCATCTGTTTACTTGGTATTCATTGTTTCTTCCCCTCTTCTCTCCAGAGACTATGAGACCGACGCTGCCGCTGGCCGTTCGACTACGGTGTTGACGACCCTCTCTCTTGCGAGCAACCAGCAAGCCCCTTGATCACCAGATATCGCCTACTCTTATCTACACCGCTTGCATTAGAGTAGTATAGCATGTTCTGTTTTGAGATACTCCTATACCGCTGCATAGCTTCGTCCTTGTAACTTCGTTGTTACCTTACCGCAATCCTATATGCTTAGTATAGGATGCTAGTACTTTCATCTGTGGCCCTACTTTCTTGTCCGTCCGCCGTGCTATACTATCGGGCCGTGATCACTCGGGAGTTGATCACGGTATATACTATATACTTATACATGATACATGTGAGACTAAAGTCGTCGGTGATGGAGCACCCATGAGTGGATCTTTTGAGGCGAGCGGCAGGCAGTTGAGACCGCCTAGGAGAGAGGTGGGCTGGGCCTGTTCGGGCGTTCGCGGTTACTTAACACGCTTAACGAGGTCTTGGTATTTGATCGAGTTGGCTCTGAGCTTATACGCACTAACCATCTACGCGGGAGTAGTTATGGGTATCCCAAAGATCGTGGTATCACCGAAGCACTTCAGACGTCACGACGACGGCTGGCCGGATTGGCTCGAACGCCTGCTAGGCTAGGTGCGCTTCGGCCGCCCCGCATAACGTCTTGTGTGTGCTTCAGGCGATGGGCCTGCACTGCACGCTTAGGTTTAGACCGCGTCTTGGCCTCTCTGTTGTGCCTAGGTGGGGCTGCGACGTGTTGATCTTCCGCGGCCGGGCATGACCCAGAAAGTGTGTCCGCCAAATGGGATCAAGCGTCTTTGGGTAAGATGGTGCACCCGCAGGAAGTTAATCTATTCGGATAGCCGTGATCTTGATAACAGGACGACTTGGAGTTGTACCTTGAGCTTATGACAACTAGAACCGGATACTTGATAAAACACACCCTTCCAAGTGCCGATATAACCGGTGGTCGCTCTCGCTCGTGGATATGAGCAGGGATCGCGGGTAGGATTATTGCTATGTGATGTTACTTGGAGGACTTGGTTTGTCCCTCCTACTGCTGCAAGACAGGTGTCCGAGCGTAGTCTTCGTTAAGACTAGCTATCCCCTCTTATTCTCGGCATTCTGCATTCGGTCCACCGATATGGCCTTTACACATATATCCATGCATATGTAGTGTAGCTCCTTGCTTGTAGTACTTTGGATGAGTACTCACGGTTGCTTTGTTCCCCTTTCCCCTACCTTTACTCGATTGCTGCAACTGCACGATGGAGTCCAGAGCGACGCCACCGCCTATGGCGACTACTACTGGAGGTGCCTACTACTACGTGCAGCCCCGACGCGGCGACACGGGAGTAGCTTAGAGGATCCGTGCGGAGGCCCTGCTCCTCTTCGATCCAGATCCCGGTTTGTGCTAGCCATCTTATGGCAACTTGTTTAACTTATGTCCGTACTCAGATATTGTTGCTTCACGACTCGTCTATGATCGAGCACTTGTATTCGAGCCCTCGAGGCCCCGGCTTGTATTATGATGCTTGTATGACTTATTTTATTTGTAGAGTTGTGTTGTGATATCTTCCGTGAGTCTTTGATCTTGATCGTATACATTTGCGTGCATGATTAGTGTACGATTGAATCGAGGGCGCCAAGTTGGTATCGAGCCGATCGCTGTAGGAATCCCCTTCCACACTCCTTGGTCAAGTCGAGTCTAGACATTGCAAAACTTTTACTAACTTGGCTGTGTGCCTTACGGGCCCACGCCGCCATCGGGTGGTACTAGGATCTTTTACTCCTCGACCTTTACTCGGGACTCGAACTCTCTTCTACTCGGGTTAAACGATTTTACTAACTAACACTAGGATCCCGTGACCACATTCACCCCAAAGTTGGATATAGCCTTAGTTGTTCTTGGAATTGTATTTGAGCAATTTCCACACCGTCATTTGACTCCTTTGAAACGCCTTTGTTTTCAGATGGAACCCACGAGGCAGGTCGTGCGCCACACGACGACCATTGGTGCCTCGGGATCACTGCGGTGCTAGCCGAGATGATGACCTATCCGGGTTATCGCCGGCACCCGAGTACACCGCCTATGAGGAGTACCAGACTATAACCGGGGAGCGATGCCGCGCCATCGCCCACCTCTACTCTCGGAGTACGAGTCCACTCTTGCGGCCGCACACCGCACATGGAGTTGGAGTGACTATCGATATGGCGTCCACGATGTCGCTTATCTTTGCTCGACACGCCTTCGTCAGTAGTATCGAGTTGGACACCTCCCCTTCAGCACATTGCTATCGCGTCGATGTTGGTGAGGAGGGTTACTACACCGCCGCTTACTCCATCGTCACCAGAGAGCCCTTCTACCATCGTAACTTTGTTACGCATGTCGATGGGCTGGATCGAGCTAACCGAGCTCTTCGCCACGAGTTGTACATCACCGTCAAGCACCTTTACTGCGTGCTCGACGCCGATGCACCCTTTGTCCGATCCGGAGAGCTGCGCTGCTCGCGATCTACCCAGCCAGATCGTGATGCCCTGTGGTGTCGGTTACGACGTGGGAGGCTACTCTCCGACTTGGCCCTCTTCGCCTCGGACGCCGGATTCAAGACTGAGTATCCGCGGCCCTGTGTCACGGACGTGGAGGACTACCGCTGCCGCACTACCGACTTTCAAAGCTATAGCTACCTCGCAGCATGCAGCGTGGGACTGATGTAGACTTGCTTGTTAGTGTTAGTTGTATTCGCCGCGAGCCTGCGTGCCGCCTATGATGTCTTAGTCTATGTACTGAGCTCTATGTATCGGACTTTATGCATGATCCCTTTTGTAAGATATGCCGACTACTATGTAATTCCCATCATGTCGCTTTCATTATGCATGTTTCATCATGAATGATTCTGTCCCTTGCTTAATTTCTCAAATCTTTGAACTACCCTGTTATATAATAGCGGGATGGTTAGGCCACCTGGTCGTGGTCGTGGTGCCAACTTCCCACCACCACCGAGTACATGGCTGGTACGATCCAACAGCTCGAGATGAATCGCCAGTTCATGGAAAACATGATGGCTCGGTTTCCTCGCCCCAATATGAACCAGCACCCAAACGGAACAACTCGCAGGATTTCATACGCTGAACCCCAGCGTGTACCGCAGCTCAACTCAGCCATTGGATGTCGATGGATCGCTCCGTGACATCACCTATGAGATGGAGTCTGCGATGTAGCCCCCGCCACTATGTCACCTTTGCATCCTTCTTCCAAGGGACCCGCAGCTCAATGGTGGGACAGCCACAGCGTACTTCGCCAGCTTGGAACACTCATCACCGCCGGACTTCCAAGTTTTCGTGCCCGCTTCATCCTCAAGGGGTCATGGACCGAAGAAGCGTGAATTCGCAACCTCACCCAAGGCAACAAGATGTTGAAGCTTATCGAGAGTTCTTGGACTTGTCTCGCTATGTCAAGAGGATATTGCAACCGATGCATGCGAGCGTGAGAAGTTCCGTGACGGCCTTCAAGTCGACATCAAACTCGCACTTATGGTGCACGACTTTGTTGATTTCGCCACCTTGGTGAACAAGGCTATCAATGTCGAAACTGGTCCGCAGGAATACCGAGCTCTACCAGCGCAAACCGTGACACGGGCTCATCTTGGGCCCGTCCTCGCAGAAGCGCAAGATATGGATTCCCAACAAGATGTACCAAATTAATGCACTGCCGCCCAAGGCGAACTATGCTGCACCTCGTGCGCCTACAACTAAGCGTACCAAGCTTCAGCTCCACCACCCCAAGCCCTGCTCCCACCCCCAATAATGGTTTGTGCTTGGTGCGGACAACGAGGCACCGTGCTAGAGAATGCAACCGAACCGTAATCGGTGGCCCTTCCGGCGGTGGCCGTGGAAACACCTGCACCAGAATAACACCGCCAAGTCTTATGGTCAAGCTCAGCCAACCACGTTGATCCGAACGAAGCCCAAGACCAGCCTGCTACTATGATGGGTACACTTCTCGTAGAATTCAATTACCAAAGATGCGTTTTATTTGATACAGGGCATCGCATTCATTCATTTCAAGATTTTGCATTCATGCATGGCATTAAAAGTGAAGACATGAATGCTTCACTATTAGTACACACCGCGGGCCAATGTCGAACCTCCATGATTTGCAACGACGTCCCGCTGAAATCAAGGACTGGAATTCCTTGTCTCTCCCATCGTCTTTCAAGTCTTGTAGCATTGACCTCATTCAGGAATGAATTGGTTAAAGGCGATCTCGCTTCCATAGTTTGCGCCACGAAGACCGTTCATCTGCTACACCCTTCAGATGAAATAGTCACTTACCAAGCTCATCTGGTGCAAAATGCCGAGGCAAGGCTCTATGAATTGAATGCATTGAACGCCGCACCACTCGAGGGCATTGAGAACATTCCTGCTGCTTATGCGATTTCCAAGACGTCTTTCTGAAGAACTTCGAGGATTCCCCCGCTAGAGCTGTCGAATTCGCCATCGACTTGAAACCGTGCACCACTCCTATAGCTAGCGACCCTACAAGATGCCGCCGCATGAACTCCTTGAGCTAAAGGAGGAAATCGACAAATCTCTTCAAAGCGGCTTCATTCGCCCAAGTTGCTCACCTTGGGGAGCACCTTCTCTCTTCGTCAAGAAGAAGGATGGGACAAACCGATTGGTCCAAGACTACCGTCCCATAAATCAAGCTACCATTCAGAATAAGTATCCTCTTCCTCGGATCAATGACCTTTATGATCAACTGGCTGGTTCGTCAGTGTTCTCGAAACTCGACTTGAGGTTGGGTTACCACCAGATCCGTGTTCGTGAGGAGGATATGCCCAAGACCGCATTCGTGACTCGTTATGGTTCATACGAGTACACCGTCATGTCTTCGCTTAACCAATGCTCCAACCACCTTCTCTCGCTCGATGAACTATATATTCATGGATTACCTCGACAAGTTCGTCGTGGTTTATCTGGATGATATCCTGATCTTTTCCAAGAATGAAGAAGAACATCTTGAACATCTTCGTCTTGTCTTTGGAAAAGCTACGAGAGCATCGACTATATGCCAAGTTCTCCAAGTGTGAATTCGGCTTCCAAGTAACCTATCTTGGGCATGTCATCTCTAAGGATGGTATTGCCGTCAACCCCGAAAGAGTTCAGGCTATTCTCGATTGACTCCTCCGAAGAACGTTAAGCAAGTCGAAGTTTTCTCGGTCTCTTGACTATTGCCGTCGATTCGTCGAGAACTTCTCCAAGATTGCCGAGCCTCGACTAACTTTGTTGCATAAGGGCGCCAAATTCCAATGGACCGATAAATGTCGAAAGTTTCCAGCACTCAAAGACAAGTTGACTTCGCCCGATGCTAGCCCCTCCCGATACTAAGAAGGACTTCGTCATTTATCGCGACGCTTCTCGTCAAGGATTAGGCGGTATCCTAATGCAAGAGCGCAAAGTGGTTGCTTATGCCTCTCGACGATTCGCCCTCACGAAGAGAACTACCAGTTCACGACCTCGAGCTTGTCTGCTGTCATTCTTGCGCTAAAGCAAATGGCGACATTACCTTCTCGGTAATCGCTATGAGATCTTCACCGATCACCAAAGTCTGAAGTATCTCATTTACTCACCTGCACTGAACCTCCGTCGTGCCAGAGATGGATGGAGTCATTGCGAGACTTTGATTTGGGTATTTCCTATACACCGTGCAAGGCTAATGTAATGGCTGATGCCTTGAGCCGCAAGTCTTATCTGCAACCACCTTCAGTTCACAAAGTTCAGCCCTCACTTGTTGAAGAATTTGTAAAGTGAACCTCCATATTGTTCCTTCGGTGCACTCACTCCCTCCCCGGAGTTCCGCAAGATGAATCTCCGTGTTGTTCCCCGTGGTTCCTCTATACCATGGCTGTTGAACCCGATCTCGTGGGCACCATAAAGACAATGCAGGATTTGACTCAAGTCTACAAGATTAAGCAAGACATCAAAAAGGAAATCCTCATCCTTCACTATTCTCGATGATGGCGCCTTGTACTTCAAAGGCCGCTTAGTGGTGCCGTAAGAAGGAAAACCTGAATATGACTCGAAGGTTATGAAAGAAGCTCATGATACGCCTCTATGTATCCATCCCGGCAAGACAAAGATGTATCAAGACATTCGCCAGAGATTCGGTGGTCTAATATGAAGCAAGACATTGCCGCTATGTTGTTGAGTGTGACGCTTGCCGTCAGATCAAAGCGAACATCAAAGGCCCTCTTTGGAACTCGCAACCTATCTCTATTCCTGAATGGAAATGGGACCATGTTGAAATGGACTTCACATCCTTTGGATTTCCCAAATCGTAGAAAGGTAATGATGCTATTCTTGTCGCCATTGACCGCTTTCTAAAGTTGCACATTTTCGGCGGTCAAAGAAACGATCATCGCTAGCCAGCTTGCAACGCTCTATATGTCCGAATTGTTTCACTTCACGGTATTCCATTGGTTATCGCTCGGACCGTGGCAGCTTATTCACTTCAAGATTCGGGCAAGTTTTCAAGAAGCTATGGGGACTCATTTATCTTTCAAGATCTGCGTTTCATCCGCAGCCTCAAGGGCAAGTTGAACGTGTCAACCAAATTCTTGAAGACATGCTTCGAGCTTGTGTCGCTTCCTTCGCAAGAAATGGAGGAATCTCTCCCGTATGCTGAGTTCTCTTATAATAATAGCTATCAAGCTAGTCCAAGATGGCCCCTTCAAGTGTTATATGGACGAAAGTGCCGAACCCTCCGAACTGGTCGAAACTCGAACGCCCACTCTTCGGTCCGGATATTATCCAACATGCCAAGAACAAGTCCGCATTATTCGCGAGAATATCAAGACCGCTCACCACGCTAAAAGAGTAATTATGACCGTCATCACAAAGACATGGTCTATCAACTTTGGCGAAAAGGCCTATCTTCGCTACACCAATGAAGGGTGCTCACCGCTTCGAATCAAGGGCAAGCTAGCTCCTCGCTATATTGGCCCATTCACTATTCTCGAAAGGCGAGAAAAGTGGCATATCAACTGGAGCTTCCGTCGAACCTTTCTCAGTTCACGATGTGTTCCACGTGTCACAACTCCGACGCTGTTTCAAGGACCCAATCCGAGAAGGACCATGAAGTGCTCGAATTGCAACAGACCTCTCCTATAAAGAGCATCCGTCCGCATTCTCGACCAAGCTGAACGCCGCACACGCCGAAGGCGATCAAATTCCTCAAAGTCCGATGGTCGAATCACTCAAGACGGCCACACGGGAACGCGAGGATCGTCTTGAGATGAATACCCGCACTCTTTCCTTCTACCTCCTAAATCTCGGACGAGATTTCTTGTAGTGGAGGAGATTTGTAACACCGGATGATTAAGCAACAAGAATCACCTCGATTCATCGTGATTAAACCCACGCTGATTCGAACCGGTCTAAATCAAACTCAAAACAAAAGCAAACGATAAAAGTTTTCAAAAACTAAAACTAAAATGTTCGGGGTTGTCAAAATAACAAACCTAATTATGGTGGGGTGCACAAAATTTTGTAAAGTGTTTAGGTATTTTAAATAAACTAAAACAGTAAAAGAAGAAAATAAGAAAAAAAAAAAAAACAAAAAAAACAAAAGAGAAGTGGGGAGAAACCCATGGCCCAACTGGCCAGCCCCCCACTGGCCCATCGGCCATACTGTGGGCCGCCCAACCGCCCCCCACTTAACCCTCCCGAGCGGCCGGGAACCCTAGCCCCCATTCGCCCTCCCCGATCCCCTTTCCCTCCCCGCACAACCAAAAAGGAGTGGCGATGCTAAGTCAATACGGTTCATGCTCCCTAACCTATGAAATGCTTTGTCCGTGTCCACCCATTCCGGCAGGTGAGGCTGGAATAGACCAAACTGACGATACACACGATGTGGCAAATGAATCTCAACCGCCCAGTTGCATATTAGTGGACACCGCATAAGCCAAAGATGCCTATCCCGCAAGCACACCGGGTTGAGGACAAACTCATCGCTTGCATTGCTAATGAAGAAATGAATTGATAACAAAACAAACCAACTACCTGTCGGTACAAGTAGGCAAGATTCGTGAACCCCGGCTCCATCTCCTATCAAAGACGGTCAACGCCTTCAACCACATCCATGGAGCGTTCTTGCCTGTCGCGTCAGGAAACAAAGTCCTTGAGATAACATACCACATATAGACACGAGCATGTGTCTGGATCACATCATCAGTGGCATCCGCAGGGCAATGCGCAAAGTTTGCTTGAATCCACGTGAAAGCAGCTCCGACCGCTTTCCTTTCCTTCTTCTTCTTCTCTTCTCCCTCCTCTACATCAGCCTCAGCCTCGGTAGGAGCCATACCGATAAGAGCAGTCAGCTGTTGGTGCCATCCATCAGAATCAGTGCTCATACAGAGATGCCTCCCGTCGATAGGAAGACTGGTGATCAAGGAGACATCCTGGAGCGTCACGATCATCTCCCCAGCCGAAGATGGAAACGGTGCGTCTCCGACCCCCACCGATCAGCAAGAGAGGACACCAGTGGAGCGTTGAGGTTCAGCGTGGACCGGCTGACCAACTGAATCCACGGGAGGAGTCCTGCCTGCTGGATGTAGGGTGTGTACCGCTCATCGTAGGACCAGTGACCCCGTGATATCGAATCTTCAGAGGTTCAAGCTTCTGCAAAAAACAAGTAATAACAAATCTTAGGGCATGTCAGTTTCAACTAAAGGCAAAATTGTAAAATATTTAGATTACTCATTATTACCATCCCCTTCTCGCGCATCATGTAGGCCCGGTGTCGTGTGTCATAGGCATCGTCGAGAAGGAAAACCATCCTTACAAAGCTCAAACAATAAACATATATGAGTTCATCTCAAATATCGGTATACACTAAACATCTCATATGTGTTCATCTAAACATCTCATATGTATTCATCTACAAGAATCTCAACATCTCCTTCTCACACAATGAATAAATGATTTACAATACTCATTTGAAAAATTCTAATATATATCTCCTATGTCATATGTGTTTATCTCAACATCTCATATTTCAAATAAACTCAACATCTATAAAGTTACCAAGCTCCTAGGAAATAGAGCACTCGGAGAGCTTGGGGCTTTTTTTACCTGGCGGACCCCATCGGTCAGGGTCAGGATGCAACTAGGCCCCGTCGTTGCCGACGCGGACCTCCTCTGCATCGCTTCAATGCGCGACCTTCGAATCTCGCAACCCTCCACCAGATCAACGCCGCTCACCACCACTAGATTGCCATTGTCGCACGATTTCTCTCTCCCCAAGGCGCTACTACCTCCGTCCGGGTTTACAGGTCCCCTAAGCATCGCATGCGTGTACGCATTTAGAAGGCCGTTATCTTGATCCCGCTGTGAAAAGTGAAATACTCGACCCCACATTAGTACGCCTCCCTGATTAATTATTATGTAATGTTTGCTGAAGCTCAGTAGGATTTAGGGTTATCGGTTATTCCATGATGACATTCTAGCCAATCTCTTATTTTTTCTGTTATAATATACAACAATGTTATCCATTAATATCCGGTGAACAAGTTTCTTCTTTTAACCATGCTCAGGATGCTGATTGATGAACTCTATGCCCAATCCATACTAACCGGTTACTCAAATAATTATATGTGTAGTTCAATTAGCTTTATATATTTTATTTATAGTCTGTACCAGTCTGAATTGGCATTCAACTTATTCTGTAAGCTATTGTAAATTTTCTGAGCCAAATAGTGTTCTTGTGAACAATGCATGTCCCTACCATCGAGAAGCATTAACGTGCGCACAAGGAGCGATCGCTCGTGGTGTCCACGTCGGCAGGGCTCGATCGAGCGAGCGCGTGGGTTGGGCAGGAGGTGTCGATGGGAGAGAGAAAAATGGAAAGGAAAGGGCGCTCGCTGAGGGAGGTATTACCTGGATACGTTTTTGCTCATCATCCCTTCCTCACGAAGCAAACCCCATATCCCTCCTCTTCCGTCTCTCTCGCGCACACCTCGCGTCCGCATCTCTCTCTCGTGGCCTCCGCCTCTGCCTCTTCTCCTCCCCATTCCTGTCTCCTAGCCGAGCTCCGTGCGCCACAAGGACAACGGGTGGAGGCGATCCGGTGCGGACGGCGCACGTCTCGGCCCCATAGCAGGAGGTGTCGGCGGCGGAGATGGTCGATGGGGAGCCTCTTCCCGTGATCTGGTCCTCCCCATTCATGGCCATTGGCAGGAGGGTCCCCTCGGATTTATTCCATCCCCAGAGGAGACAGCCGCCCTAGGAGGGGCAGTGCACGGGCACGGCTAGCTCGCTGGTCATGACGTTGTTCCGCGACTGGTTCGCCTTTTTGTCTGCGCCACGATGAGGCTGCTGCTGCAACCTTGCCCTCGTTGCCACGGCGATGCACTATCCCCAAGATGAATGGCCTCTTCAGGTTCAAATCCACGGGCTATGCCATGCGCGAGCTCGTCATCTATGTCGGCCTCCACTGTGGCTCACGTGGCACCGACGTCAAGCGGGAGGAGAAGGTGAGTTTGGATCTGTCCGGTCTTCCTATTTCGAGCCCCCCCTCTCTATTTATGTGCCTACAAGGTGTTCGATGAAAGAGCCTGTACATGTGTGATCTTTATACTCGTATAAGTATCTTAATGCAACTTGTAGCCTTGCCATTCTAATCTAATTTTGTGCATTATCTTTGATTTTTGTTTCAGAGGGTAATGCCCAGCTCATTTGATGGGTCTATTTACTGTATAAGTTATTTGAGTAATGATGTGAAAGCAATGAATAAACTATCACAGATTTCATGCTTGCACTGTAGTTTATTTCTCCATTCATAAATCATCAGTCTTAGTACTTGCTCTTGTGCCTGCCCGGCCTGGGTTTATTGAGTTTGCCTTCTCTTCCTAAATAACAGACCTGATTTCCTTTATGTCCTTGAAGCAAATACCACTATGTTAGCTTGAAAATGTTTAGGATACACACAGAACCAGAAGGTAAATATGGGGTTTGAAGGAAACAGTACACACTGATTTTAGGTGCTGCACTTCGGAAACGAGCCCCTCCTTCACCCCCACAAGCACCTACATGTAAATTAACCTGCAGTCAGCATATTTTTATATTCATTGCTTGGAACGGCAAGCTGAATCAACTGAATCACTACATTGTGGCAGGCCTTGGTGTACAAGACTTTAAGCCACTAATAAAAAAGAAAATACAATGTTACACATCTATTGTCTATGGTTGATACACTACAGAGCAATTGATGCATCAGTCTCACCAAATGATGTTGTGTTGGGTCTCATAGGATCACTTGCATGTCCCTGGACTTCCTATGATTCCTACAAACTAGGATGACTTGTATTTACAGTAACTACAACAGATCACTCTGATTATCTCACACGAAGCATTTCAAGCCCATGAGTTGTGGTTGTAGTTCTTTTCAAACTGCCATGATTTTAACCAAAAGTTTAGTACAGGTGCAAATTCTTATTTGTGTGATAACTGGTAAGTTTATGACATTTTTGTCTTGCATGTTTATTTATAACTTATATCTCTTTATTGCAATTCATAGGACGGAATCGGGACATGAATCTAAACTATGATATTTTGATTTATGATCGTATTCATGGAAATTGTGCAAAATAATGAGCAACGGTCATTATTTTGTCCCAAAGAAGCTCCGTGTTTGGTTCATTGTGGGGATATGAGTTCTAGAGTGTGTAGAAAAATATATAATAGAATTAAGCTGGGCTAGATATACATATTATACTCATTGCATTGCCTTTTATTAAACAAATTATATAACATTGTGATGGGATAACGACAATATTGAAACATCGTCACTGCCACTATCTATTTTGTGGGATCATCGAAGGTGAAACTTATGTACCGTTCTATCATCCTGTCATTAATTTGTTGGCATGTAGCTGATGCAATATTAGTGTGTGTGCTTGTTTGTCGCTATTTTGCTGAAACAAGTACTATTATTGCATAGGTTATCATTTATCATTGTTAGAGTTGCAGTTTACCTTTGCCATGTAGATAATGTTCTTACCTCAAATTGACATATAGTGCATTCCAGGCATCAGGTTTTATCACTATTAAGATATAACAATTGACTTCCCTCAGGGATATTTGACAAATCAGGATATATTCTCCATTATCATCCATGGGTGGCCCTTCACCCTCAGCCACTTCTCTAAACAAATAGAACCCTAGGAGTTTCGTCAGACCATCATATGGGTGCGAACTCGCATCTGGCCTTGCTGCTATTTCCGCTACCGGATAGTCAGTAATATCTCATTGCTTGCTTGACCTTATAAGGTTTTATTCTATTTTATCTCTCTAAGCGTTGTTTCTTGAAAAATGAAATCATGTAGATTGTGCTTCATAAAAGTTTCGTGAAAAGGTCTACTACATGACCTGCTGGGATCTGTGCAATCGCTTTGTTTAGACAAAAAAATCATGAACCAATTAGTCAAAAACTTGTGATTGTTGTTAATCTGTCGAAAGATTGGTACTCCTACAACCTATTGTTTATACTAATTAGATCTTGTTGTTATTTGCATCTGAGTTCCTATAATGTACTTTGTGTGAGCAGCCAGATGACCTGGTATATGTTCCTCAGCTGTGTTGACATTCATGAATCCACGTATCCACGTATCTCACTTACCACGTTGTCCTAAAAATCATTGACACCTCATTCTATGACAGGCTCGGCAAGAAAAGCGGCAGCTGACGAGTGGAGGTCACCACCATGACGATCGAGGCCGCATCGACAGACTCAGGTGCATGAGCTCGTTGGTGGTTTCAGTTTCATAATTTCGCATGCCATTGCATTGTCGAGTATGTGTAGCGGGATGGAAAGAAGCGAAGCATTGTCCACGGAGTGGCCGCCATGGGACTAAACCTGCTGTCGGGCGTGGCGAGCTTGCCGACGCTTTTACTACGAGCTGTCCAGCACGCATCGCTGGCCGGATGCTCTGTCACGGCAAGCTTTTCCGCGCGGCCGCTTGTCGGAGTCTCATGGGTGCTACCTTGCAGCATGCTCTGTCGCGACAAGCTTGCCTGCGTGGCTGCTAGCGAGAGTCTCATGGGATGCTGCCTTGCAGCATGCTCTATCGTAGCAAGCTTGTCGGCGCGGCTGCTTGCTAGAGTCTCATGGGATGCTGCCTTGCGGCATGCTCTGTCGTGGCATGGTTGCCGCCGCCGCCAGAGTCTCATGTGATGCTGCGTTGCAGCATGCTTTGTCGCGACAAGCTTGCCGACATGGCTGCCGCAAGCGGGTGCTATGCATGGGTCGGCGGGCTGGTGCCCTGCAGAGAGAGGCGCCCTAAAGGAGATGATGGAGTAGCTGCAGGATCGACAAAGATCAGCTCAACGTCGTGCGTGCCACATTTTGGCTGGTACACGCCGGACGGGCATGGCGCCACTTCTTCATTTTCTCTTGAACTGCTCGTCTGCTATTTCCACCGAGTTGGAGGAAGATGGAGAGATGAGCTATTTTACTCACTAATAGAAAATCATTTGGGCAGAACTTCCTTTTTCACAAGAAGAGACGAAAATGCTCCATGAAGTTGATTGATTGTGCCTCCAATTTTGGATGTCGTATGTGTTGCTTCTGAACCACTTCCGTTTATGTCTTCGGTCATGTAATCTATATAAGGCACATGTTAATATCTATGAGTCCTAAGCTGATGCATGGTATGAGTGTTGCATTTCCAGTGTTCTCTCTTATTTTTTTCAGTCAAGACCATGCAATAATAGTGAAGTACACCCAGCAGCATGAAAGGGGCGTGCCCAACTTGGCACCGCCCCATGTTCCTCTCAGGCGGCGCGCCATGGCGCGCCCCAACCACTAGTTTTAGGTAAAAGATGGTAGCATGTAATTCTTGTCATAACTGAATTCATCATTCATTAGTAATTATTATCCTTCCATAATTTTCTTCTTAGCCTTAACATGCTTCAGGTTTCAATAATGTTCCAAGCTCAAGTTACCCTTCAGCTGTTCTCATGTTGATTCTGCAGACTTTCTAAATATTTTTCTGTCTTATGATTCTTACAGGTAAACATTGTTGTGGATTTATGTTCTCGCATAGTTTTGCATATTCTGGTCTATATTTGACTTCTTTTACATGATATACTGATCAGTTTTTCTTTTTGATAAATCATATCAATGTAAATTTGTATTCAAACTAGCATATACCATTTCTGAAGTATTTAGAGGTCATGCATCACACCCATGCCAAGAAGAAGAAATCCTCAGTCATTTTTTTGGAAATCTTCTTTTCAGAACTCCTTTTACACTTCTTTTTTTAAATTGGACTCAGAAGTATGCTCGCCAAGGAGGCCATGCAGGATCAAAATTGGGTGCACTGGATTAAAATGGAGGATGGGCTTTCAGTTGACCATATTGCACAGTTCTGCACGCTTTGGGAGAAGCTCAGCCAAGTTGAACTTCGAGATAACCTGGCCGATGACATAAAGTGGAACCTCACGACCAATGGCACATATTCGTCCGCCTCGGCCTACAAGGTGCAATTCAAGGGCGGTGGCAACCAACATGAAGAAAGTGATATGGGAAACTGGCACCCCCAAGTGCAAGTTTTTCGTGGCTCATCAACAAGAACAGGTTTGACGGCAGACCGGCTAACGGCGAGGGTGGCAAATTGCAATTTATGCCAACTATGCAAAAGGGAGCCGGAGACGGCGGCACACATTATGTTCCAGTGTAGGTTCTCCATGCGCATTTGGAATGCGGTGAGATGTTGGCTTGACACGCCGGAGCTCGACACCGCCGATTGGGTTGGAATCTCTTCGGTCCATGAGTGGTGGACTAGAACGATCCTTGGCCGCGGACACCGGAGGAAGACGATCTCTTCGCTTGTAATGCTAGTCTCTTGGGAGGTTTGGAAAGAAAGAAACGCGAGGGTGTTCCAAAAGAAATCCTCAATGCCAACCACGGTGCTAGAGGGCATCAAGGTGGAGGCCAGGAATTGGGTTCTGGCCGGGGCTAAACACTTGGGATCCTTGATGCCGCGAGAGTAGTCCGTTTTGTTTTCGCATTTGTTGAGGAGTAATGACCCTCATTGAGACTTTGTTCTATACTCCTTCTTTATTAATGAGATGAGGCAAAGCTTTTGCCTCCGTTTCAAAAAAAAATATATGTTTTCTACAGTAGAATCGGTCTCGGTCTAGCTGTTTGGGCCTGTGAATTGGACAACGTGACACAAGTGTGAACAAGACATGGATATATCGAGTGTTCCACGTGCAGTTTATCTATTGAAATATTTTCATTAATCATGTACTGCTCATTGGGTGGAATATAAACTGTAGTGTTCCTTCCTCAGATATTTCTCCGATGCATTAAATATTTGCATCACTTTCTAAATCATATGCAAGATCAAACATACAGTTCATGGCCCATGGTGATTCAGTTTATTGGAAATAACTTGAGAAAAAAGAGTGTGCTCCAAAAGGAAAATGTGACATAAACCAAACCGGCAACAATAATACCCAACGGCGCAGCAACGTGCGTGTTTGCTTCTAGTCTCATATATATCTAAAAAAACTCAACATCTCATATATAGCTACAAAACTCAACACCTTATAATTATCTACAAAACTAGGCATCTCATATATATCTAAATTTTTTTTAGGGTTTCACTAACAAAAATCATATATTGTGAACTAATGAACAATACTAGGATAGTACCACTATGACTACACATCCTAAATCACAACACCCAATCTTGGACAAATAAAGATCCAAACCAAGCAAATCAAGGGTCCCACCCAATCTTGGACAAATCTCTAAAATGGCAACGAATTTACGAAGGAAAAGAAAGGGAACGGAGGAGTTTACCTAGTACGAGGGATTAGAGATCGAATCCACGTCTTAAATCTCCATATCTGAGAGGGGTGTGTGTGGGGGGGGTCGAAGGGGCGCCCGCTGCTTTCTTTTCACAGAGAGCAACTGCCTAGAAGAGGGAAGAACTGCCTGGGAAGGGCTGGCCCGATGCGGCTTAAGTCAATGTGCAACGCCTAAGCGCTAAGCGCTGCACATTATATTGTGTGGCGCCTAGCGCTTAGGCGCGGCACGGCTGGCTGTGGGGCCGCGCCTGGCCCCGGGCTGCCATGCTGGCCGGGCGTGCGGCGCCTAAGACAAAGGCGCTGCATAGTGTAGTGCAGCGCCGGTCAGACGCCACACAAAACGGTCAGTTTGTGAATTTTTCCAAACACAGTTCAGATTGTGAATTGATTTCGTCAACAGGTCAAATATGTGTTTTTTGCCTAGCGCATGAGCATCGTTGGACAGTTGACGACACCCAACACGAGGACAGGTCAGCCGTGTTGTGGCAAAAAGCTTGTGGGCCACCTCCGACCAGAAATCCAATTTGACTTGCGGAAGCACGTGCTCATGCGCACGAAAAATGATTTTTGAAATGTCAAAAAATTCCAATTCTTTATGTATTCATAGTCACATCCAAATGCTAGGTGCAAAGCTTTAGTAAAAAAGCTTAAACATTTTTCCCTATGCAAAAACAACAAATTGAACACCAAATGTTACCAAAAAATTGTTACCCCAAATTTGTTTTTTTCACCGATGAAACACTAGTGCTTCGTTTCACATGAAAATTGTCAAGCATGCTTGCGACACTAACAAGAACATCCAACAAAATCAGAATTTTTAAAAATATTTTACCCATTTTTTAGATACTGTTCATCCGGGAACAATTGCTCCCGGAAGCCAAAATGCCTCCCATACCTCAGATGGCTTAATATGTTGAATTTGAACACAATGTCTTCCCACGAATGCTATATCTCGCCAAAATCACTAATAAACTTGGGTACCCCATGCAAAGGTCACTCTCATCTTTCAGGTTGCGACAAATCGGAGCTTTCCATTTTTTTTGTAGATTCGTTTATTTAAAATATTTTATTTTTTAAACGGCGCGTTCAAATTCCAAACTGTTTTCACCATTGGATTTCTCACGTCAAGATTTTCTAAACTAGATCCCATGTAGGTTTTGGCAAAAAAATTACACGAAAAAAATAGAAGGAACTTAGCCAAAAGCATGATTTTTTCACTTATTTTCCATTTCAGTTGTACCTCTCACAGAAGAAAAGAAACATGTACATGTGACTTTCGTGGAAGCAAACCTGCATCTCCACAAGAAGCAAATTTGTGCTCTCATGAAAGAAAAAAAATGTAATTTTTTTCTCTTCATGAGAGGCAGAGCCGTCCCTCTGACTAAGCAAACCTATGCCTCCAAAAGAAGCAATTATGTACCTCTCGTAAAAGATAAAAAGTGTTTTCCCCTTTTTTAAGAGGTACAACTATGCCTCTCGCGGAAGCAAATCTGTGCCTCCACGAGAAGCAAATATGTGTCTCTTGCAGAATAAAAAAAACATGTTTTCTCGCATAATTTTTTAATTGGATTTTGTTCAAAACTAAAGAAACATCGGTAAAATAATAAAAATTCAATTTCTTTTCTTTCCAAAAAACCAATCTAAAACCAGAAAATGCATACAGAAAAATAAAAATAAAATTAAATCCCAACTGAGCGTCAATCACACAACACATGAAGGCGGCCGAGAGCAAATCAAGTGACGCGCTCTCAACCCACCAAGGCCCTTGATGAGCTCCCACAAGGGGTATCCCTCAGTTAGTTGCTCCTCGCTTATAATGAGTACAGCATTCCTCTCGCCTGAAGTGCGCACATATCGGGCTGGCCCATTAGTTTAGATCGCTTGCTTGCTTCACTAGATTCAGCTCGCTCGCTCGGTGATATACTGCCGTACTGGTTCGTCTAATTTTTTCTTTCATTTTTTGTTTTCTTTCTTTTACTTTTTCTTTCTTTTGTTTTTTTATTGGTTTTCTTCAGTTTTTTGTTTTTTTACTGGTTTTCTTGGTTTCTTTGGTACTCCCTCCGTCCGGAAATACTTGTCATTAAAATGAACAAAAAGGAATGTATCTAGACATATTTTAGTTCTACATA
Organism: Aegilops longissima; assembly: GCA_021605205.1. Classification (NCBI taxonomy): domain Eukaryota; kingdom Viridiplantae; phylum Streptophyta; class Magnoliopsida; order Poales; family Poaceae; genus Aegilops; species Aegilops longissima. The sequence continues at coordinate 460,640,192 of CM038680.1, forward strand.
CCTTTTTATCCATTTTGATGACAAGTATTTTCGGACGGAGGGAGTAGTTTTTTTTACTGATTTTCTCCCTTTTTTTCTTTTTGTTTGTTTCCTTTTCGGTTTTCACTGATTTTTTATTTGTTGTCTTTCTTTCTTTGTTTTCCTCATTGTTCTGTTCCTTTTCTTGGTTTTCTTCATTTTTCTTTGTTTCCTTCCAGTGTTCATTCTTTTGCATTTTTTTTAATTTTGTTTTGGGGCTACCAGATCTTCAAAACCTTGTGGGCCAGCTCCGATCGGAAATCCAATTTGACTTGCGGAAGCACGTGCTCATGCACGCGAAAAATGATTTTTGAAATGTCAAAAAAAATATTCCAATTCTTTATGTATTCATAGTCACATCCAAATGCTAGGTGCAATGCTTTAGTAAAAAAGCTTTAACATTTTGCCCAATGCAAAAACAACAAATTGAACACCAAACGTTACCAAAATATCTGTCACCCCAAATTTGGTTTTTTCACCAACGAAACACTAATGCTTCGTTTCACATAAAATTGTCAAGCATTCTTGCGACACTAACACGAACATCCAACAAAATCAGAATTTTTAAAAATACTTTACCCATTTTAGGTACTGTTCATGCAGGAACAAATGCTCCCGGAAGCCAAAATGCCTCCCATACCTCAGATGGCTTAATATATTGAATTAGAACACAATGTCTTCCTACGAAAGCTATATCTCGCCAAAATCACTAATAAACTTGGGTACCCCATGCAAAGGTCACTCTCATCTTTCAGGTTGCGACAAATCGGAGCTTTTCCTTTTTTCTAGATTCGTTTATTCAAAATATTTTATTTTTTAAACGGCGCGTCCAAATTCCAAACTGTTTTCACCATTGGATTTCTCACGTCAAGATTTTCTAAACTAGATCCCATGCAGTTTTTGGCAAAAAAAAATACACGAAAAAAATCGAAAGGAACTTAGCCGTAAGCATGATTTTTTCACTTATTTTTTATTTCAGTTCTACCTCTCGCAGAAGAAAAGAAACATTTACACGTGACTTTCCACGGAAGTAAAACCACGTCTCCACAAGAAGCAAATCTGTGCTCTCTCGAAAGAAAAAAACATATTTTTTTCTCTTCATGAGAGGCATAGCGTCCCTCTGACTAAGCAAACCTGTGCCTCCAAAAGAAGCAATTATGTACCTCTCGTAAAAGATAAAAAGTGTTTTCCCCTTTTCTAAGAGGCACAGTTATGCCTCTCACGAAAGCAAACCTGTGCCTCCACGAGAAGCAAATATGTGTTTCTTGCAGAATAAAAAAAACATGTTTTCTTGCATAATTTTTTTAATTGTTTTTTGTCCAAAACTAAGGAAACATCGGTAAAATAATAAAAAGTCATTTTCTTTCCTTTCCAAAAAACCAATCTAAAACCAGAAAATGCGTACAGAAAAATAAAAATAAAATAAAATCCCAACGGAGCATCCATCACGCAACACGTGGAAGCGGCTGAGAGCAAACCAAGTAACGCGCTCTCAACCCACCAAGGCCCTTGATGAGCTCCCACAAGGAGTATCACTCAGTTAGTTGCTCCTTGCTTATAATGAGTACAACATTCCTGTCGCCTGAAGCGGGCACATATTAGGCTGGCCCATTAGTTTAGGTCGCTTGCTTGATTCACTAGCTTCAGCTCGCTCGCTCGGTGACATACTGCCGTACTGGTTCGTCTAATTTTTTTTCTTTCATTTTTTGTTTTCTTTCTTTTACTTTCAATTTCTTTTGTTCCTTTATTAATTTTCTTCAGTTTTTTTGTTTTTTATGGTTTTCTTGATTTCTTTGATAGTTTTTTTTACTGATTTTCTCCTTTTTCGTTTTTTTGTTTCTTTTTTGGTTTTCACGGATTTTTTATTTGTTGTCTTTCTTTCTTTGTTTTCCTCATTGTTCTGTTTATTTTCTTGGTTTTCTTCCTTTTTCTTTGTTTCCATCCAGTGTTCATTCTTTTGCATTTTTATTTTTATTTTGGTTTAGGTTTTAATTGGTTTTCTTCTCTTTCCTATGCTTTTTGTCAATTTTCATTGGTTTCTTTTTTGTTCTCCACATGTTTCTTTTCTGTACAGATTCAACATTTTTGGTATACAACAGGAACATTTTTATATAACTTTTTACATTTTCTCAATACATGGTTACATTTCTTTGTTTCTTTCAGGGTTTTCCTCGATTTCCCTTTTCATACTCAATCCCCTTTTTTCTCTGGTTTTTGTTTCTTTCTTGATATTCAAAGGTTTCTTTTGTTTTTCTTCGTTTCTTTATCGATATTCATTGTTCTACATTCTTTTGCACTTGTTTTTCGGTTTTGTTTTTCATATTATTTTTTTATTTGGTTTCCTTTGTTTCTTATTTGGTTTTCATTGGTTTTTTTTTCATTTTTCTTTGTTTCTTTTGGTTTTCATGCTACATATTTTGTATACATCAAGAACATTTCTCTAATACATGTTTAACATTTTTTAAACAGGTTTCACATTTTTGAATACATGGTCAAATGTTTTCTACATATATTTTTAACAGTTTTTAAATAGAAGATTATCATGTTTTTAACACATGGTCGACATTTTCATATACAACTGAAGCATTTATCTTGTATAGGTTTTACATTTTTCAAATATATGATTAACTTTTTTCAAATCACATGTTTTTGAACATTGTTGCTTGAATATTAGTTAAACATTTTTTACAAATAAGTGTTTAAACTTTCTTCAAAATGTATCAACATTTTTTAACATTGTGCAATCACTTTTTCAAACTTAAGTAATTGTCTTAAAATATGTGTAATTTAGAATTTTTTGAAAATAAGAAAGTAAAGAGAAAGAAATCGAGTGAATGAACGAAAAAATGATCGAGCGAACAGCGCTACTAAGCCGGCCCATTACCACATCATTTCAGGCAAGCGGACGGCTTGTCTTGCTAGAAGCGAGACATAGCCGCAGCTGTGTCTTCCCGGCCGAAAAGAAAAAGGCTCATGTAGAAGTCCAGTAGCTTGAATTAGGTTATGCATGATACCATACTCTTGACTAATCATAGCTTTTTTTGGCGAAAGAATGGTAATAATATACAAAGATTTAGAGGACGTGTCAAGCATTTACCATACTAAATCAAATTTGAAAATCAAACTATTCAAAATTTACGAAATAATAACTCACGTATATCTGCATTTTTTCAAAATTTATACATATATAATTGGCAAAACAAACAGTAACATAAAGGTAGCTACAACAATAGGCTATTTATTGAAAAAATTGATGCAACTGATTTCTTGCCATGGAATGCAAAATAAACAAATCAAAGCAGTAGTGTGATTACTTAACGACCAGACTGCAGATCGTTAACAACTTTCTTCTCGATGCTGAAATATTCAACACTAGTTATTGTCGAGCTGGCCATCGATGAGGGCTCCCCAAGTAGGCATTCCATCTCTTCAGGGTTCCGCTGCACCCATGGATGTTGCATCACCTTCCTTAGACTATCAAGCTTCTCCGCAACTTCCTTCATGGATGGCTTATTGTCACCACACATCTCTAAGCATCGCATCGGTAGCTCCGCGATCTCTTCAATAATCTCTGTGTTATCCCCATCCTTGATCTCAATATCCAAGATCTGATCGAGCTTATTCTCCTACATGGAATACATAAACATCATCGATAGGCTCTTCTCGCGGGCAGGGACATCCGGATTGAAATTAAATGGCAACTTGGCCGTGAGTGGCTCCAACAAAACAACCCCAAAGATGTACACGCCGCTCTTGTCTGTCAGCAGGTTTGTTTGCATGTACTCCGGATCGAGGTACCCGCATGTACCATGTACAAGTGTGATGAATTGTGACTTATCAGTTGGTGCCAGGATGGAGGTGCCAAAGTCAGACACTTTAGCTTGGTGGTCCGTGTCAAGAAGAATGTTGGAGGACTTGACATCTCCGTGGAGGATCGGCGTCGAAGTCGATGAGTGAAGGTAGGCGAGCGCGTCCGCGGACTCGTGGGCGATTCCCAAGCGAGTAGCCAAGGGGATACACATGCCATGGTTACCGTGTATGAGCTGGAAGAGGGTGCCGTTTGGGACGAACTCGTATACCAGCATTGGGACTTCCACTTCAAGGCAACACCCGAGGAGCTTCACAATGTTTCTATGGTTGACCTGGGACAGGATTAACATCTCTTTTCCGAATTCTTTCTTTTGTTGCTCATCAACCATCTTGCATCTCTTGACAACTACTTCCACGTCGCCCTTAAGAAGTCCCTTGTACACGGTCCCATAGCCCCCTTGACCTAGTACTTGTTGTTCGCTGAACTTGTTTGTGGCTTGCTGCAGTTCTTCTTCCGTGAAGATTTTGAATGTTATACCTTGCTTTGACCTCATCTCATCAAATAATATTAGACCTGTTAGACTGTATATACGTAGCCTTTTCTGTATACATATATTGTAACATTGTAATATACCCCCTGGGTACTTCTATATAATGAGAGAGTCACATCCCATTTAGGGTGTCAAGCAGTTCCCAACATATTATGTTTTACATGGTATCAGTTTAGGGTTTTGATGTCTTCCGCTGCCCCCGTCGCCGCCGCCGTCGCCGCGCCTGTCCTCGCTCCTATGTCGCCGTTCCTCGCCTCTCGACCGCTCGCGGCGGCCTATGGAGCCCTACCGCCGACCGGATCTTCGATTAGATCGGACCCCTCGACGGATCCTTCTGCTTCGATGGAGTTTGCTGCGCCGCCGCCTCTTGGTGTTGCCACGCAGCCGTCATACGGCGTCGCCATGCAGCCGCCCTACGGCGTCGCCCCTGCCTCGTATGGTGCGTCGTCGGTTGCCCAGGGATCGATGCAGCCGCCGCCGCCCTCCTGGCCAGTGGCGTTGTACGCGGCGCCGCCTCATCATCAACCATATGCGGCCCCCTCGCAACATCATTACGGGCTGCCGCCGGCGCAGACCTACTCGGCGCTGCCACCGCAGCAGCCCTATCTGCCGCCGCGCAGCAACCCTACGCGGCAACTGTTGGGGAACGTTGCAGAAAATTAAAATTTTTCCTACGGTTTCACCAAGATCCATCTATGAGTTCATCTAAGCAACGAGTCATGGGAGAGAGATTGCATCTACATACCACTTGCAGATCGCGTGCGGAAGCGTTCACTAGAACGTGGATGATGGAGTCGTACTCGCCATGATCCAAATCACCGATGACCGAGTGCCGAACGGACGGCACCTCCGCGTTCAACACACGTACGGAGCGGATGACGTCTCCTCCTTCTTGATCCAGCAAGGGGGAAGGAGAGGCTGAGGAAGATGGCTCCAACAGCAAAGACGACGGCATGGTGTTGGTGGAGAAGCAAGACTCGGCAGGCTTCGCCAAGCACGTGACGGAGGAGGAGAGGTGTAGCAGGGAGAGGAGGCGCAGAACTTCAGGGTGCTGCCCTCCCCCCCCCTTTATATAGGCCCCTGGGGGCGCCGCCCTTGGGGATCCCATCTCCCAAGGGGGGGCGGCCAAAGGGGTGGAGTGCCCCCAAGGCAGTGGGCGCCCCACCCTAGGGTTTCAACCCTAGGCGCAGGTGGGCCAAGAGGCGCACCAGCCCACTATGGGCTGGTTCCTCCCCACTTCAGCCCATGGGGCCCTCCGGATGGTGGCCCCACCGGTGGACCCCGGGACCCTTCCGGTGGTCCCAGACAATACCGGTGACCCCAAAACTTTCCCGATGGTCAAACAATACTTCCTATATATAATTATTTACCTCCGACCATTCCGAACTCCTCGTGACATCCGGGATCTCATCCGGACTCGAACAACATTCGGTTTACTGCATACTCATATTCATACAACCCTAGCGCCACCGAACCTTAATGTGTAGACCCTACGGGTTCGGGAGACACGAGACATGACCGAGACGGCTCTCGGGCAATAACCAACAGCGGATCTGGATACCCATGTTGGCTCCCACAGCTCCTCGATGATCTCATCGGATGAACCACGATGTCGAGAATTCAAACAATCCCGTATACAATTCCCTTTGTCAATCGGTATGTTACTTGCCCGAGATTCGATCGTCGGTATCCCAATACCTCGCTCAATCTCGTTATCGCAAGTCACTTTACTCGCATCAGTAATGCATGATCCCGTGACCAAACACTTGGTCACTTTGAGCTCATTATGATGATGCACTATCGAGTGGGCCCAGTGATACCTCTTCGTAACACGGAGTGACAAATCCCAGTCTCGATCCGTGTCAACCCAACAGACACTTTCGGAGATACTTGTAGTGCACCTTTATAGTCACCCAGTTACGTTGTGACGTTTGGTACACCCAAATACTCCTACGGTATCCGGGAGTTACACGATCTCATGGTCTAAGGAAGAGATACTTGACATTGGAAAAGCTCTAGCAAAACGAACTACACGATCTTGTGCTATGCTTAGGATTGGGTCTTGTCCATCACATCATTCTCCTAATGATGTGATCCCGTTATCATTGACATCCAATGTCCATAGTCAGGAAACCATGACTATCTATAGATCAACGAGCTAGTCAACTAGAGGCTCACTAGGGACATATTGTGGTCTATGTATTCACACGTGTATTACGATTTCCGGATAATACAATTATATCATGAATAAAAGACAATTATCATGAACAAGGAAATATAATAATAATCCTTTTATTATTGCCTCTAGGGCATATTTCCAACAGTCTCCCACTTGCACTAGAGTCAATAATCTAGTTACATTGTGATGAATCGAACACCCATAGAGTTCTGGTGTTGATCATGTTTTGCTCGCGGAAGAGGTTTAGTCAACGGATCTGCGACATTCAGATCCGTATGCACTTTGCAAATTTCTATGTCTCCATCTTGAACATTTTCACGGATGGAGTTGAAGCGACGCTTGATGTGCCTAGTCTTCTTGTGAAACCTGGGCTCCTTGGCAAGTGCAATAGCTCCAGTGTTGTCACAGAAGAGTTTGATCGGCCCCGACGCATTGGGTATGACTCCTAGGTCGGTGATGAACTCCTTCACCCATATTGCTTCATGTGCTGCCTCCGAGGCTGCCATGTACTCCGCTTCACATGTAGATCCCGCCACGACGCTCGCTTGCGGCTGCACCAGCCATCGCTCCACCATTCAACATATACACGATCCGGTTTGTGACTTAGAGTCATTCAGATCGTGTCGAAGCTTAGCGCCGACGTAACCCTTTACTGACGAGCTCTTCGTCACCTGCATAAACGAGAAACATGTCCTTTGTCCTTTTCAGTACTTCAGGATATTCTTGACCGCTGTCCGGTGTTCCTTGCGGGATTACTTTGGTACCTTCCTACCAAACTTACGGCAAGGTTTGCATCAGTCCGTACACAGCATGGCATACATAATAGATCCTATGGCTGAGGCATAGGGGATGACACTCATCTCTTCTTTATCTTTTGCCGTGGTCGGGCATTGAGCTGAGCTCAATTTCACACCTTGCAAAACAGGCAAGAACCCTTTCTTGGACTGATCCATTTTGAACTTCTTCAAAATCTTATCAAGGTATGTGCTTTGTGAAAGACCTATGAGGCGTCTCGATCTATCTCTATAGATCTTGATGCCTAATATATAAGCAGCTTCTCCAAGGTCCTTCATTGAAAAACTTTTATTCAAGTAGGCCTTAATGCTGTCCAAGAGTTCTATATCATTTCCCATCAAAAGTATGTCATCTACATATAATATGAGAAATGCTACAGAGCTCCCACTCACTTTCTTGTAAACGCAGCTTCTCCATAAGTCTCAAGATAAACCCAAACGCTTTGATCATCTCATCAAAGCGAATGTTCCAACTCGAGATGCTTGCACCAGCCCATAAATGGATCGCTGGAGCTTGCATACCTTGTTAGCATTCTTAGGGTCGACAAAACCTTCCGGCTGCATCATATACAGCTCTTCCTTAAGATAACCGTTAAGGAACGCTGTTTTGACGTCCATCTGCCATATCTCATAATCATAGTATGCGGCAATTGCTAACATGATTCGGACGGACTTAAGCTTCGCTACGGGAGAGAAAGTCTCATCGTAGTCAATCCCTTGAACTTGCCGATAACCCTTAGCGACAAGTCGAGCTTTATAGATGGTGACATTACCATCCGCGTCCGTCTTCTTCTTAAAGATCCATTTGTTTTCTATCGCTCGCCGATCATCGGGCAAGTCTCACAAAGTCCATACTTTGTTTTCATACATGGATCCTATCTCGGATTGCATGGCTTCAAGCCATTTGTTGGAATCTGGGCCCGCCATCGCTTCTTCATAGTTCAAGGTTCACCGTTATCTAACAACATGATTTCCGTGACAGGTTGCCGTACCACTGGTGCGGAACGTGTCCTAGAGGACCCTGAAGTTCAAGAGCAACTTGATCCAAGTACCTTGATCATCATCATTAATTTCCTCTCCAAGAGGTGTAGGCACCACAGAACATTTTCCGAGCTGCACTACTTTCCGGTTCAAGAGGCAAGTACTTCATCGAAGTTCTACTTTCCTCCCACTTACTCCTTTTGAGAGAAACTCTTTCTCCGAAAGGACCCGTTCTTGGCAACAAAGATCTTGCCTTCGGATCTAAGGTAGAAGGTATACCCAATGGTTTCCTTAGGGTATCCTATGAAGACGCATTTTTCCGATTTGGGTTCGAGCTTTTCAGGTTGAAGTTTCTTGACATAAGCATCGCATCCCCAAACTTTTAGAAACGACATACTTAGGTTTCTTCCCAAACCATAATTCATACGGTGTCGTCTCAACGGATTTAGACGGTGCCCTATTTAAAGTGAATGTAGCTGTCTCTAGAGCGTATCCCCAAAATGATAGCGGTAAATCAGAAGAGACAACATAGATCGCACCATATCCAATAGAGTGCGACACGACGCTCGGACACACCATTCTTTGAGGTGTTCCAGCGGCGTGAGTTGTGAAACGATTCCACATTTCCTTAAGTGTGTACCAAATTCGTGACTTAAATATTCTCCTCCACGATCGATCGAAGAACTTTATTTTTCGGTCACGCTTGATTCTCTACCTCATTCTGAAATTCCTTGAACTTTTCAAAGGTCTCAGACTTGTGTTTCATCAAGTAGACATACCCATATCTACTTAAGTCATCGTGAGAGTGAGAACATAACGATATCCTCCATGAGCCTCAACACTCATTGGACCGCACACATCGGTATGTATGATTTCCAATAAGTTGGTTGCTCGCCCATTGTTCCGAGAACGGAGTCTTGGTCATCTTGCCCATGAGGCATGGTTCGCATGTGTCAAATGATTCATAATCGAGAGACTCTAAAAGTCCATCAGCATGGAGCTTCTTCATGCGCTTGACACCAATGTGACCAAGGCGGCGAGCCACAAGTATGTGGGACTATCGTTATCAACTTTACAACTTTTGGTATTCACACTATGAATATGTGTAATATTACGCTCGAGATTCATTAAGAATAAACCATTGACCATCGGAGCATGACCATAAAACATATCTCTCATATAAATAGAACAACCATTATTCTCAGATTTAAATGAGTAGCCATCTCGCATTAAACGAGATCCTGATACAATGTTCATGCTCAAACTTGGCACCAAATAACAATTATTGAGGTTTAAAACTAATCCCGTAGGTAAATGTAGAGGTAGCATGCCGACGGCGATCACATCGACCTTGGAACCATTCCTGACGCAAGATCGTCACCTCGTCTTTCGCCAGTCTTCGCTTATTCCGCAGCTCTGCTGTGAGTTACAAATATGAGCAACGGCACCGTATCAAATACCGGGAGTTACTACGAGTAATGGTAAGGTACACATCAATTACATGTATATCAAATATACCTTTAGTGTTGCCGGCCTTCTTGTCCGCTAAGTATTTGGGGCAGTTCCGCTTCAAATGGCCCTTCCTTTGCAATAAAAGCACTCTGTCTCGTGCTTGGGTCCATTCTTTGACTTCTTCCGGCAACTTGCTTGCGGGCGCGGCAACATCCTTGCCGTCCTTCTTGAAGTTCTTCTTACCCTTGACCTTCTTGAACTTAGTGGTTTTATTGACCATCAACACTTGATGTTCTTTCTTGATTTCAACCTCTGCTGACTTGAGATTGAGAATACTTCAGAATGGTCTTCACCATCCCCTGCATATTGTAGTTCATCACAAAGCTCTTGTAGCTTGGTGGGAGCGATCAAGGATTCTGTCAATGACCGCCTCGTCAGGAGGTTAATGTCCAGCTAGGACAGGCGGTTGTGCAACCTGGACATTTTGAGTATGTGCTCACCGAGTAACTGTTTTCCTCCATCTTACGACTATAGAACTTGTCGGAGACTTCATATCTCTCGACCCGGGCATGAGCTTGGAAAACTAGTTTCAGCTCCTCGAACATCTCATATGCTTCGTGTTGCTCAAAACGCTTTTGGAGCCCCGGTTCTAAGCTGTAATGCATGCTGCACTGAACGAGGGAGTAATCATCAGCACGAGACTGCCAAGCATTCATAATTTCTTGGTTCTCTGGGATGGGTGCATCACCTAGCGGTCCTTCTAGGACATATTGTTTCCTTGCAGCTATGAGGATGATCCTCAGGTTCCGGACCCAGTCCGTATAGTTGCTGCCATCATCTTTCAGCTTGGTTTTCTCTAGGAACGCGTTGAAGTTCATGTTGACATGAGCGTTGGCCACTTGATCTACAAGACATATTTGCAAAGGTTTTAGACTAAGTTCATGATAATTAAGTTCATCTAATCAAATTATTTTAATGAACTCCCACTCAGATTAGACATCCCTCTAGTCATCTAAGTGTTACACGATCCGAGTCGACTAGGCCGTGGCCGATCATCACGTGAGACGGACTAGTCATCGCCGGTGAACATCTTCATGTTGATCGTATCTTCCATACGACTCGTGTTCGACCTTTCGGTCTCCGTGTTCCGAGGCCATGTCTGTACATGCTAGGCTCGTCAAGTTAACCCTAAGTGTTTTGCATGTGTAAAACTGTCTTACACCCGTTGTATGTGAACGTAAGGATCTATCACACCCGATCATCGCGTGGTGCTTCAAACGCATTTAACTTTAGCAACGGTGCACGCTTAGGGAGAACACTTCTTGATATTGTTGTAAGGATCATCTTATTTACTACCGTCGTTCTAAGTAAACAAGATGCATAAACATAATAAACATCGCATGCAATTATATAGTAGTGACATGATATGGCCAATATCATATAGCTCCATTGATCTCCATCTTGGGCTCCATGATCATCTTGTCACCGCATGACACCATGATCTCCATCATCATGATCTCCATCATCGTGTCTTCATGAAGTTGTCACGCCAACGACTACTTCTACTCTATGGCTAACGCGTTTAGCAATAAAGTAAAGTAATTTACATGGCGTTCTTCAATGACACAGGTCATACAAAAATAAAGACAACTCCTATGGCTCCTGCCGTTGTCATACTCATCGACATGCAAGTCGTGATTCCTATTACAAGAACATGATCTCATACATCACAATATGTCATTCATCATTCATCACAACTTCTGGCCATATCACATCACATGACAATTGCTGCAAAAACAAGTTAGACGTCCTCTAATTGTTGTTGCATCTTTTACGTGGCTGCAATTGGGTTCTAGCAAGAACGTTTTCTTACCTACAAATAACCACAACGTGATTTTGTCAACTTCTATTTACCCTTCATAAGGACCCTTTTCATCGAATCCGCTCCAACTAAAGTGGGAGAGACAGACACCCGCCAGCCACCTTATGCAACTAGTGCATGTCACCGGTGGAACCGGTCTCACGAAGCGTGCGTGTAAGGTTGGTCCGGCCGCTTCATCCCACAATACCGCTAAATGAAGATAAGACTAGTAGCGGCAAGCAAGTTGACAAGATCTACGCCCACAACAAAATTGTGTTCTACTCGTGCAATAGAGAACTACGATAGACCTAGCTCATGATGCCACCGCTTTGGGAACGTTGCGAAAATTAAAATTTTTCCTACGGTTTCACCAAGATCCATCTATGAGTTCATCTAAGCAACGAGTCATGGAGAGAGATTGCATCTACATACCACTTGTAGATCGCGGCGGAAGCGTTCACTAGAACGTGGATGATGGAGTCGCATCGCCGTGATCCAAATCACCGATGACCGAAAGTGCCGAATGGACGGCACCTCCGCGCTCAACACACGTGACGGAGCGGATGACGCCTCATCCTTCTTGATCCAGCAAGGGGAAGGAGAGGTTGAGGAAGATGGCTCCAGCAGAAGACGACGACGGCGTGGTGTTGGTGGAGAAGCAAGATCTCGGCAGGCTTCGCCAAGCACGTGACGGAGGAGGAGAGGTGTAGCAGGGGAGAGGAGGCGCCAGAACTTCAGGGTGCGGCTTCCCCCTCCCTCCCTTTATATAGGCCCCTGTGGGGTGCCGCCCTTGGGGATCCCATCTCCCAAGGGGCGGCGCCAAGGGGTGGAGTGCCCCCAAGGCAGTGGGCGCCCCCTACCCTAGGGTTTCAACCCTAGGCGCAGGGTGGGCTAGGGGCGCACCAGCCCACTATGGGCTGGTTCCTCCCTACTTCAGCCTATGGGGCCCTCCGGATGGGTGGCCCCACCGGTGGACCCGGGACCCTTCCGGTGGTCCCAGATACAATACCGGTGACCGAAACTTTCCCGATGGTCAAACAATACTTCCTATATATAATTCTTTACCTCCGGACCATTCGGAACTCCTCGTGACGCTCGGGATCTCATCCGGACTCAACAACATTCGGTTTACTGCATACTCATATTCATACAACCCTAGCGCCACCGAACCTTAAGTGTGTAGACCGTGACGGTTCGGGAGACACGTGAGACATGACCGAGATGGCTCTCGGGCAATAACTAACAGCGGATCTGGATACCCATGTTGGCTCCTACATGCTCCTCGATGATCTCATCGGATGAACCACGACGTCGAGAATTCAAACAATCCCGTATACAATTCCTTTGTCAATCGGTATGTTACTTGCCCGAGATTCGATCGTCGGTATCCCAATACCTCGCTCAATCTCGTTACGGCAAGTCACTTTACTCGCATCAGTAATGCATGATCCCATGACCAAACACTTGGTCACTTTGAGCTCATTATGATGATGCACTACCGAGTGGGCCCAAGTGATACCTCTCCGTAACACGGAGTGACAAATCCAGCCTCGATCCGTGTCAACCCGCAGACACTTTCGGAGATACTTGTAGTGCACCTTTATAGTCACCCGATTACGTTGTGACGTTTGGTACACCCAAAGCACTCCTACGGTATCCGGAGTTACACGATCTCATGGTCTAAGGAAGAGATACTTGACATTGGAAAAGCTCTAGCAAAACGAACTACACGATCTTGTGCTATGCTTAGGATTGTCTTGTCCATCACATCATTCTCCTAATGATGTGATCCCGTTATCATTGACATCCAATGTCCATAGTCAGGAAACCATGACTATCTATAGATCAACGAGCTAGTCAACTAGAGGCTCACTAGGGACATATTGTGGTCTATGTATTCACACGTGTATTACGATTTCCGGATAATACAATTATAGCATGAATAAAATATAATTATCATGAACAAGGAAATATAATAATAATCCTTTTATTATTGCCTCTAGGGCATATTTCCAATAGCAACGCTGCACCAGCCCTACCTCGCGCCATTCGGGTTCGCGGCTGCTCCGCCGCAACTGTCCTACGGGGCCGCGGCGAACTGTGGTGCCGACGCCCTCGTCTCTGGTACTCCCGGCATCTACTCGGCGGGTGCGTCTCATCCCGAGACAGCCCCGTCGATGGGTCTCTACGCACCACCGATGCATGCGCACGCTGCTCAGGTCACGACGCCGTCACCGTTCTACTTCTCGCACCTGCTGCCAGTGAAGCTCGCGCCGGATAACTATTTGTCCTGGCGGCGCAACCGCTATCTAGAGGGCTATGTTGACGGATCCATCCCGTATCCGCCCCCTCATCACCCGGCGTATCACACATGGGTGGCCCAGGATCAGGTCATCCTCTCCGCTATCTAGTCCTCGCTCACTCCGAGCATCTCGTCGCTGGTCATCTTCACTGCCACGTCCCGGGAGGCGTGGGCGGCGCTTCACACCAGCTTCGCCTCGCAGTCTCAGGCGCGTGCTCATTCTATACGCACCGAGCTCGGTGGGACCAAGCTTGGTGACCTCAGCATCACGGACTACTTCAACAAGATGCGGGGTCTCGCCGACACGTTGGCCTCAGTTGGCCAATCTCTGCAGGACGAGGAATTCACCACCTTCATGCTTAACGGGCTTGATGATGATTATGACAATCTCGTTGAGAACGTTCATGGCCGTGATGATCTGCTTCCACCTCGCGAGCTTTATGCCCGACTTCTTGGCCGTGAACAGCGCATCAAGGCGCGCCGTGTCTCACCGGGCTTCGCATCCGCCAATGTCGCGACTCGTAGCAAACCTCCGCGGTCATCATCTTCAGGTGGCAGGTCGGCACATTCTTCACAGCCGGCCTCGCGTGGCAATGCGCCATCCATCACGGGTGGTAACCGGCCGGTTGCTTGCTGCTCCTCCTGCGGTGCCCCGCAAGCCTGCCAGTTGTGTGGCCTTGAGCGCCACATCGCCTCTCGCTGTCATCGTTGCTACAAGCAAGACTTTCTGGGCCTCGGCAACAATGGTAAAGGGAACGACAAGCAAGCCGCCGCCGCCGTGACGAGCCATGATCATGGTCGCACTCTGTCCTACTCCATTGATCCGATATGGTATATGGACACCGGAGCTACTAACCACCTCACTGGCGAGATGGGCAAGCTCTCTACTCAGGAGGCATATCGTGGTCATGATCAGGTGCACACCGCCAGTGGAGCAGGTATGCGCATCTCCCATGTTGGTCAGGCTTCTCTCCTTGCTCACAATTTTTGCAAACTACATCTTTCCAATGTCCTTCGTGTTCCCTTTGCTACGCGTAGTTTGTTGTCTATTCCTCAACTTACACTTGATAATAATGTCCTTGCTAAATTTCACCCTTTTCGTTTCTTTATCAAGGATCGGGACACGAGGGCCGTTCTGCTTAGCGGTCGTCTTCGCCATGGCTTGTACGCACTTGATGCGCCGCGCACACCCTCCATGCAGTCTTCTCCTCAGGCATTCAGTGGTGTTCGTGGTTCGCCGACTCACTGGCATCCATGCCTTGGTCATCCTGCAGCTCCCATAGTTCGTCATGTGTTGCATCGTTATGAGCTACCAGTTGTGTCCAATAAAACTGCTGAAACTGTGTGTGATGCCTGTCAGTAGGGCAAGAGTCACCAACTTCCGTTTTCAGAGTCTAGTCGTGTTGTGAAACATCCTCTTGAGCTTGTGTTTTCTGATGTCCGGGCATCTGTTGTCATAATTATTATGTCAGTTTTATTGATGCTTACAGTCGGTTTACTTGGCTATATCTTATTAAGCGCAAGTCTGATGTGTTCGATGTTTTTATTCAGTTTCAAGCACACGTTGAGCATCTCCTTAACCAAAAAATCATCCATGTTCAATCCGAATGGGGTGGTGAATACCACAACCTCAACTCGTTATTTTAACAAACTCGGGATTTCACATCGCGTGTCTTGTCCTCACACACATCAGCAGAATGGAACTACCGAACGTAAGCGTCGTCACCTCGTTGAAACTGGCCTAACATTTCTAGCTCATGCATCCATTCCGTTTCGGTTCTGGAGTGATGCTTTCTCCACAGCCTGTTTTCTTATTAATAGGCTTCCCTCACGACTTCTGAAAATGCAAACCCCGCTTGAAGTCTTGCTCAATGAAATCCTAGATTACACGTTCTTCAAAGTGTTTGGGTGTGCATGTCAGCCTCACCTCCATCCATATAACAAGCGTAAGCTAGAGTTTCGATCTAAGAAGTGTGTTTTTCTCGGGTTAAGTTCCCTCCACAAAGGGTACAAGTGCCTGCATGTTGCAACAAACCGCGTCTACATTTCTCGTGACGTTGTGTTTGATGAAAATGTATTTCCCTTTCGTGCACTTCCGACTCACTCTACCACTCCTATATCATCAGTGCCTGTGTCTATACCTTCGCCTGATCAATTTGTGGATGTTGCATATGCCCATGCGTTGCTTCCTAATCATGCTACAGGTATTGGACGCGGCGCCCGTCTCGAGCTTCTTGATGAATAGGTCATGGACGTGACTCGCGCTTCGGACGTGCATGTGCCATGCATGACGGGTGGCACCGCCCAACCCGCTACCGCCTCACCTGTGGAGGCTGCCTCGCGGGTGCCCGCTCGCCCGACCCACGTCGCGCTCGCTGGCTCATGGTCGCCGTCTCGCCTGGGCCGGCGCTGGCCTCGCCCGACCCACGTCTGCCCGCCTCGCCTGGCTTGCCTGGACCGGCTCTGGCCTCGCCCGGCTCGAGGGCCTCTGTCTCGCCTGGGTCGGTGCTGGGCTCACCGCCCGCCATCTCACATGGGCTGGTGTCACTTGGACTGGCTGCCTCGACTGGCCCGGCAGTGCTGTCACCTGCCTCGACCAGCCATGCTTCGGTCTCCAGTTTGCCGACAGGCTCTGTCTCGGCCTCCTCCGAGTCGGACTCGCGTGGTCCCTCGCCGGCCTCGTCACCGCAGCCTGCGGCTGCTCTTCGTCCTCGAACACGGAGCCATCACGGCATTTTTTGTCCGAAGGAACGCACTGATGGTACGGTCGCATGGCTTGCTGCGTGCATGCCCTTTACTGCTGCCGATCCCACTGCAGAGCCTCGTCATTTTCAGGCAGCACTGAGTATTCCTCACTGGCGTGCTGCCATGGAATAGGAAGTTCAGGCTCTTCACAAGAATGACACCTGGCGTCTTGTTCCTCCCGTACCTGGTGTCAATATCATTGATTCTAAGTGGGTATTTAAAATCAAGAGACATGCTAATGGTTCCATCGAGCGATACAAGGCACGGTTAGTCGCCAAGGGTTTCAAACAGAGGTATGGTCTTGATTATGAAGACACGTTCAGTCCAGTCATCAAGCCTACTACCATTCGATTATTGTTGTCTCTTGCTGTTACTCGTGGATGGTTCCTTCGTCAGCTTGATGTGCAGAATGCTTTTCTCCATGGCATTCTAGAGGAGGAGGTTTACATGCGTCAGTCGCCTGGTTTCGTTGATCCGGCACGCCCTCATCATCTCTGTCAACTGGTTAAGGCGCTATATGGACTCAAGCAGGCCCCTCAAGCATGGCATGCTCGCCTTGGATCTGTTCTTCGGGCTCTTGGTTTTACTCTCTCCACTGCTGATACGCCATTGTTTCTCCTACAGCGTCCTGAGGTCACGATGTATGTCCTGGTTTATGTTGATGACATCATTCTCATCAGCTCCTCTGATGCTGCTGTTGATCGCCTTGTGACCGCTCTGAGTGATAGCTTTGCTATCAAGGATTTAGGTGCTCTGCATTTCTTTCTTGGTCTGGAGGTTTCCCACTCTTCTGCTGGGCTGACTTTTACTCAGAAAAAGTACTCCTTGGACTTGTTGCGGCGTGCTGGGATGCTCCAGTGCAAACATGATGTCACTCCGATGTCTGCCACTGATCGGTTGCCTGCCCTTGATGGAGACTCTCTCTTGTCTGATGATGCTACTGAGTATCGCAGCCTTGTTGGTGGTCTGCATACCTTACTATTACCAGACCTGATATCTCTTATGCAGTCAACCGTGTGTGTCAGTTTCTGCATGCCCCCAAGACATCTCATTGGTCAGCTGTGAAGCTTATTTTGCGCTATGTCTGTCTTACTGCCTCATATGGTTTGCTTCTTCAGCCTGCACCGTTGTGTGAGCTCTCAGCTTTCTCTGATGCAGACTGGGTTGGTAGTCCTGATGACAGGCGATCCACGGGGGGATATGCGGTATTCCTTGGTTCTAATTTGATCGCCTGGAATGCTCGTAAGCAGGCCACAGTCTCTCGCAGTAGTACTGAAGCTGAGTATAAAGTTGTTGCTGATGCAACTGCTGAGGTCATATGGGTACAGTCTCTATTGAGAGAGTTGCGTGTCTCTCCGGCTCAACCTCCAGTTTTTTGGTGTGACAACGTCGGTGCTACTTATCTGTCATCTAACCCGGTGTTTCATGCTCGAACAAAACACATTGAGGTTGACTATCATTTTGTTCGGGAACGTGTTGCACAGAAGCTACTCTGTATCAAGTTCATCTCTTCAAAGGATCAACTTGCTGACATCTTCACGAAGCCTCTTCCACAACCACAGTCAACCTTAACTTGCTTTGTACTTCAGGTCACAGTTAAGATTGAGGGAGGGTGTTAGACTGTATATGCGTAGCCTCTTCTGTATACATATATTGTAACATTGTATTGTACCCCTGGGTACCTCTATATAATGAGAGAGTCACGCCCCGTTTAGGGTGGTCGAGCAGTTCCCAACATGTAATGTTTTACAAGACCATTGTGCTGCCGAAAGTAGTCCCGCTTCATCTTGTGTAGCTTTCTTCTATCTTGGATCATGCATGCACATGCTATAGCAATCACAAAGACGACTAGTCCAACAGTTGCACCTGCATTATCCAGCCACGTAGAGCTATAATGCATCTGTTCAGTTCTAATGTAATTTCATTGGGCCGTGACAACTTTTTGTTAAAAAAGGAGGAAGACCCACGGCCTCTGCATCTGGACAAAGTATGCAACCACTAAAAGGTACATTTTTAGTGACAACTTAAAGTACTTTTTTTGAGGAGAAAGAAAAGTACTGGTAGATGAGTTTGGTAGACTAAGATCAAGTTTGCCAAACACGGGTTGTCGTTAGACAACATAATATCGGTGGACTGTAAGTCTCCTAGCTACAGATGTCCAATTAATCGTTCATATGCAGCATATGTATATTGTGCTCACAAAGAGGAGAACTCACCTACAACAGGCATCACCGGAAAACGGGATTGACAAGTGCCATCCCTCCAATCTTTCCCTCCGTGACATGAGCAGGTGTAATGCCCTGACATGTTCTCGCAGATTCCAGAGCCGCAGATATTAGCATTTTCAAGGCACTCATCGATATCTGGAACAAAACAATTGTTTTCAGTTCAAGTTGCCAAGCTGTTCGTACAGGTGACTCGTAAATCAATTAAGGTACACGAGAGTTCATGTCAAATGTACTGTACAAGACAGCAAAGGGAAGTCACCTTGGCGTCCGTTCGTGATGTATGGGTTGCCGTTGTACCCATCGGAGCATTGCAGCGGTAACCTGGCTCGTAGGTGGTGGAGTTCACGCACACACTGTTGCTGCTAACACAGGCGTGGGACTCATGTTCTGCTTAGCTTGCTCGCAACTCGACGGTTCTATTTGCCAGTTCAGGACAATAGGAACTCCAGCCTTGTATGTATCATTGAATACCGTGGAGTTGACATAGCTGGTTTTGAAACTGAAAGCCGCCTTTTCTATCAGTGCCACGTAGCTGCAAGGACTGCTGTATTTCCATGTTTGTGAGGTGTTATAGTTTTTGTTGAAATAGCCATAATAATCTCGCACGTCTTTCGGGACATCGGCTTGACAGCAGCCGAAACCATTGCATGTGTCATTCTTCAGGGTCATGTGATAGTAGTACTCGCACGAGGACGAGCAGCCTATTACATACTGCACGAAGATGTCTTGAACCAAACTTACACAACCACTTTTTCATGAAAGGAATCTTGTTTTTGTAATACTTCTTGAACCAAACTTACACAACCACTTTTTCATGAAAGGAATCTTGTTTTTGTAATACTTCATCCGGTCCTTTTTTCTCGGCATATAAGATTTGACTGAAGTCAAACTTTGTAAAGTTTAACCATATACCATATTTATGTGAAAAAAATATCAACATTTACAAATATTAAAGTTATAATATATAAAATTTAAATTCATAGCCGCGTAGTCTCCTCCGAAGCGACTCGGGGGCCAACTGTAGCCGCCGCCATTTAGTCCCCCTCCCTTTCCCTCCCTCCGCCGCCACCGGAGGTGCCCATCGGCGCGGCCACGTGGCAACGATGAAGGTGGCCGCAGGGACAAAACACAAAAGATGAAGAGCTGGGAGACCAAAGGAGACTGGATTTTCTACTCCCAGGTGCACCTACACCCGCATGAACAATACACTTGAAAGAAATACAAAACAAACTTGAAAAAATCTTAAACTTTGGGACATCAAATTAGATCAAAAGTTTTAGCTTCCTGCAAAATTTCGTGACCAAATAACATTCGAGGAGCCCTCAGCAAAAATAACAAAATCTGTGTTCAAAGTTTTGTTCACTTTTGAGGAGTTTTTATTTTCCGAGGACTCCTCAAATGTTATTTGGTCATGAAATTTTGCAGGAAGCTAAAACTTTTGATCTAGTTTGATGTCCCAAAATTTTAGATTTTTTTGATTTTGTTTTATATATTTTTCAAGTTTACTGTTCATGTAGGCGCAGGCTATTTTTTTTTCTAATCTAAGCCCTTCAAAATAAAATAAAATCAGGGATCTCTTCAAGGCTAGGGAGGTAGAGATAATAAACTATCTAATAACATGACGTAAAAAGTTCAGTGTTTTGTTATGTTACCTTTGCTTGGTTGTATGAAACAATGGATATGTACTGAGCTAAAAAAAATAGTTGTTCCAGGCAGGTTTTACTCCCCCGAAGTTAACTGAAACTAAAGCTCGAAACACTTTCACTGAATCAAATAAGTACTCCCTCCGTAAAGTATAATATATGAGCGTTTAGATCACTACAGAGGAATACTAGTATATAACAAAGAAGCCGAAGTACTCACAGAAGAGCTCCTTGTATAACCAAGAGTATCGCACCCGATGACGATAATTGAGTTGTCCACTTCCGATATCCAGAAAGGTGTGAAGGAGAAGTCCACCTCTCCATTTTGCTCGGTTATAATACGAGTGGCTGGGTCAGCACTGAGACGAGATCGTCGTGGCGTTCATCCAGGCCTTGCCGTCAGACAAAGAGATCTTAGTCACCTCGATCATAGTATCCAACCATGGAATACTTACAAAAGGCTTCTTGACACACCAGCGATGGTCGTGCAGTTGATATTAAAGCCAAAGCGGTTACCAAAGTCGGAGTTGAACTTGAACTCGCACTCCTCACCGATGCCGAACGGGAATGGAATGTCAACGTCAACGCACTTCGCCGGGCAGCCGGGATCGGGACGCTGGCCTGCCGGTACATCGGCCGTGGCCAGCACCCAAATCGCCGAAAGGCAGATAAGAGCATGGCAAGAAAGAAGAAACCGAGAATACCCCAGCGTCGTCATTGCGATGAACGGGTAGGCGTGGGTGTGTGCTGCTGAGCTCCGACCTGACGATAGTGCCACTGTGCGCTATTTTTTTTTTTTTTTGACAACAGCCACTGTGCGCTATAAATAGATGCTAGCTAATAGTTCTAGTGAATGGCCAACAGGATGTTGACTATACTTGACTTGTACTCCAGTTATTAGATTCAAATAATGGGGAACTCTCTCCATCGAGGTTTATTAGACTCTCAATACTGAGCTAAATTTTGACCATATAGGCCCTGTTTGGTTCAGCTTTTATCGACGGATTCCGCTGTCGTGCAGCAGAATCTGAACCAAAGGGCGAACCCAGCAGAATCTGATTTCAGAAATCCGC
Source organism: Aegilops longissima (assembly GCA_021605205.1). Taxonomy (NCBI): domain Eukaryota; kingdom Viridiplantae; phylum Streptophyta; class Magnoliopsida; order Poales; family Poaceae; genus Aegilops; species Aegilops longissima. The sequence continues at coordinate 460,661,829 of CM038680.1, forward strand.
TGCCAAAATCTAAACCAAAAGCGGAAGCAGCCCAGACGTGCTTTCCAAAATCTGATTCCATTGGGCCAAAATCTGAAAAAAGCTGTATCACTGGTTTGCCAAATGACCTACATCTTTTTCACATCAGATTTTTCACAGCTGTTTTTCCACAGCAGATTTTTCACAGCTGCTTTTAGAAATCCACAGCCGAACCAAACAGGACCATATTTATACATAATACTACATTTTGTCCAGATTTACTAGCCCCCTCTATTGTAGATCATATTTTGATCTTGATTTTAACTAATAAAATATAACTTATACGTCACAAAAATAATATCATTTGAAACTACATTCAAATACAAATCTAATAATGTATTTTTTGACGAAATGCATTAATATTTTGTTAGTCAAATATATGATTACACTTTGATCCAAAATATGATGGGGTCAATAAGCCCCGACGGAGCAGACTAAGGCATAGCCTAGTGGTGGGAAGGGGTTGATGCCTTCCCATCCACACAGGTTCAAGGCATGGTACTTGCAATTTGGGTTTGTTGCACCAATTATACTGTAAGGGGTTCCCTTACAGTCTTTCTGTCTTAAAAAAAAGCCCTGACGGAGGTAGTTAAATGTAAGCTATATGTGCAAAAAAATGGTATCACTGAAAAATTATTCAAATACGAATCCAACAATATTTTTTGTGACATATCACTTATATTTTGCAAATCAAATCTACAGTCAGATTTTTACCCAAATACAAAAGGGCCTAGTAAACCCGAATGAAGGTAGTAATTGACAAAACTTAATGGTTGTACTATATCTAAAAGCAACTCTAGCAGAGTCACCATAATCCCGATCACCATCAGTCATATGTATGGAACACTTCATATGGATACGGAAGACTGCCGAGGCGATCCACAAATATAAAGTCACCATATCTCAGCCTTCATATTTGTTTTTCATTTTTTTTCATTTAAACACTTGACTTTTTATCCATTCAAGTTTCATCTCTAGCAACCATCACACGAACATCTATCAAATTTCGTGCTATCAATAGACCGATGTAATCTTCTTCCCAATACCAAAATTTGCATCCCATCCTACACACAAATTTGAGCAAATAATGAGCTACCGAATTTGCGCTGGATCCAGTGAACAACCAAATCAAAATAAGCACATACTTCATCTTTTTTGCACTTGAAGAACACCCATCCGGGGTGTTTCGGCGTGGTGGACACTCGACACACCACCTGTCGCGCGCAGTCGTCGCATTTTATGACCGGCAATGGGGAGTCGACGAGCCGCTGGACCAGCGCCGAGCCTAGGCGACGGATGGGCGTGTTTTTGTCGACGGGACAGATCCGAGCAGTTAGAGGCGGTGCCAATACCCGCATACGGCGTGGAGGCGTTGCTGGAGTTGTGTGGTACGCAACCCAGCCAATCCATGACAAACGTGCAGTCGCCGGCGGTCGGATCCGTCAAATCCGGCGGCGGCGGTAGCCATAGATCTCCCAATTTTGTGCCAGGGACGGGACGAGGGAGGCTTAGATTTATCCGGGGGTTAAGGACCGTTGCGGAGCCTAGGGAGCGTACGTGATGGTGGCGATGCACGGGGGGGGGGGGGGGGGGGCGCAGCCGTCGTAGATGCGGCGTGGGAGCGGGGTGGGGGAGGAGATTTTTCCTCCAAACCCGAGTGGTGGAGGATAAATAGGGAGGTGGGGAACGACTGAGAATAATTTATTCTTCAATAACGTCGATTGGGGATCGGCTAGATGCCGATTAGAGCAGTAAAACTGAAATTTTACTCCTCTAATCAGTTATAAGAGATCGGTTAGAGTTGCCATTATACTCACGAGTATCTTCGTAAGTCAGCCGTCCGTCACGATCCTGAAGTCGTGAAGACCTGATGCGTTGTTTCGGTCGTTACTTGTAAGATCCCTTGTCGCTTTTCTCCATGGAGAAGATTATTTCTAAGAAACTTCTAACCTATGAGTAGAACCCGACGGAGGTATCTCACTGAAGTAGCACCAGTTGATTTGTGTTAGGTAAGCGGACCTGTGAGGCTATGGTAGGCGTGAGCTCCCTGCCGGCCGCCACCCCGGCGCCGGCAGCCACCGCACCCGCCGACGCTCAAGCAAGCCCGGCGTCCACACACCTGTCGTGCGTCCCTCCCGGGCACGGCAGCCACCCACCGGAGCTCCGCCGTGTAGTGAGAGGTGTTCTCTTCGCACCAACATCGTTTTTCTTCCTCTCCCAAGGTACGCTAAGCATCAGGTTTGTTTTCTTCCTTGGTGATCTTTGAGCTGCGACCCAGTTTGTGTTGCTCCTCGCCGTCTTCTTCCCGCTGCCTGTGTCCTGCCCTTTCCTCTGGTCCCTGTTATAGCTTGCATGCTCCCTTGTTCTAGTCATGAATGGCTGCGGCTTCGAGGATGCTATGTTAGCCAAGTACGGCTGCGGTACTGTAGCGTCGGTGGCTGGTCCATACCGGCCTGCCGGCATTCTCGCCGTCGTATGCAACGACGACATCCTCCTCACCCTAGCTTCTTCGCCTCCTTGCTTGTTAGCTGGTTTGGTGGTGTTGCCAACGGCCACCGAGTTCGTCAGTGCCAGCGTGGCTCCTTCCTCTTCCAAGTGGCGCATGAGTCCAATTGCCAAGGAGATCGTGCTCCGCGATCCGTGGAGATCGGGCATCATTGCGGTCAGCATGTCTCTCTCCAGCTTGGCACCTTCCGTCTGCCGTGAAGTGTCACGTCCTGCAAGTTCTGCACGCCCTAGGGCGTGGTCACGTACCTGGCACGCCAACTCTCTCCTGCCTTCGGTCCTCGGTCCTGGGCTGGCCTCGTCCGCTTCAGACTCGGCTCACAGCCTTTCGACGGTTTCCTCCTCGCATGCCCAGGTTTTCAGGGGTCAAAGAGGCAATGTGCAGGGCAGTGATGACCCTGCTGGCATCCCGCTCGAGGGTTATCATTCACCTACTAACCTCCGCTCTCTAGCACTGTCGCCACGCTAGCGCTGCCCCCCCCCCCCCCGGGCCAATCGCCAGCCGTTGGCAGCTCGGATCTTGCGGGGTCTGCTTGAAACGCTTCGGCTGACCCCTCGTGCCCCAAACCTGCCTCCTTGTCTGTGCTTAGTGATACGCCCTACAAGGATGCTTTGCTCTCTCCCTTGGTCATGTCTTCCCTTCCCTCTTCCTCACGAGCCGCACCAAATCTACTTTTTAGATTTGGCAAGCCTAAAGACCTGCACAAGCGTTGTTTCCGCTGCCTCTCGTATAGCGATCGCCTGCGGGATTGTAGGGATCTCGTTGTTTGCTGGTGTTGCCGCTTGGTTGGTCATGTTAGGTTTCAATGCTCTCTTCGCTCCTCGCGCCAGCCATCCAACCCTCCCTTAAGTACCACAGCTTTGGCTAGCAACTCATCACCATCTGCCTCTCCTTCTCTAGCTCTCAGCGTCGCCCTTCCCTCTCCCAGCCATCTTGCTTCCACGCCCTCCCCTCTCATGGAGCCCGTCGTGCATGGATGCCCCACCTCGCTAGATGTCCATTACCCGATGGTTGCAGACCAGAACTCCCTCGTCTACCTTGTCGACATCTCCCCTCCCCGTTCGGCCTTCTTTCCCTGGCTCAAGCGCGTTTTCCGCTACCATCTCGGCATCTCAGCCATTCTCTTCGCCGGCTGCTCTGTGGGCACTGTTTTTGCTGTCTTCCAGCATGAGTCCGAGCAGGTCGCCGCCCTACGTGCCAGCCCAATCTGCTTAGGCAACCGCAAGGTCTGGATCCGGCCTCACAACGCTGGTGACAATGCCTTCTCCTTCTCCTACCGCCACATTGTTAGAATCTCCCTTGAGAAGATGCCGCTCGAGCTGTGGAATAGGAGAGGGGTGGCGGTGTGGATGGCTTTGCCGATCTCTTCAGACTAGAGCATGCGTGCCTCCAAGGCAGCGAGTTCTCGTCTATCTTTGTCCTTGTCAAGGTGGAAGCCCTCCACTACATCCCTCACCACCTCACTTTCCACCGTGTCGACGGCAACGACATCTACGCCGACATCATCATCAATGAGATCTGGGACGTGGCCCGTTCCCTCGGCGCCCCGACTGCGCCGCCACAGCCAGTTGGCCTGGCCAATGGAGAGAGCTCTAGCGGCTCGCTCCAACCCACCATGGCGTGCAAAGGGCATGCGCATCCTCGACCGGCTCTGGGCATCCTTGGGGGCAACGAGGGAATGTCAGACTGGGCTTTCCGAGCTTTCCTACACCCTGAGATGGCCTCCGTCGGGGACTGTCTCGCCATGCTCAAAGTCACCGTCAAGCCGAAGCTTATCAAGAATGCTACTTTCTTCCTCCCAACGGTCGCGCAGATCGGCCATGAGGATGAAGCTCGGCATTGCCTCCACTCTTCCCTATTGGCCGCCGACACGCGCGTGCCACGCGTGATCGTCTCCTTTGACCCCGATGAGTTGCGTTTCACTTTCAAGCTCGAGCTGAACAACCGATGTTCGGTCACTGGATCCATTCCTATGCGGCCTCTGGTGGTGGGAGATGGCTACTCCCCATTCTTCAACTACATCTCAGAAGAGCTGACGCGGGGAAGCTGCCGCTCCCTCTTTTTCAAATTCTGGCCCAAGCTGCTCGATGGCAGCCTCTGCTCCCATCCATGGAGTGCAAATACATGCCCAAGCCCAATGTACCTTCCAGCCTCCTGCCTGCGGTGGGCATGCACATCTCCTCTGTTGAAAGCCCACTCCTGCCCGCCGTAGCCTACTTTCTGGCCCAGGCCCACCTCAAAGCCCATCAGATCCTCATCTCTCGTCTCATCTGCTCGCAGCCTGCCAACCGCATCCCCAGGCCCGAGCCTGGTATCCTTCCCTGCGGTCAAGTCTCGCCTATGGCAGTAACTGACCTTAGGCATGGCGCATGCGCTGCGCTCCCTCCCCATGTTGCCACAGTCTTCTGCAGCTGCCACAATCCACCACAAGATCCCGCCTCCAGTGAGCTTCTCTCCTCGTTACCCATGCTGCAGTTTCTGGGCCCCGAGAGGGGCTCTGATGCTGGCCAGCACGGCCTGGCTCGGGATGCACTCAATCTGAATCTGGAGCCTGTTGACGGTGCCCCTGGAGATGTCACCGGCTTGGTGGTCGCGCCCCCAGCTCTGGAGGGCAGCCCCTCTCCGCGGCGCAGCCAGCGCCTCAGGCTCGCCCATGACAGCGTGCGCTTGGGCTCGGTGGAGCGCGCGGCCAAGCGGAAGGCGGCGACGTCTGGATCAGACACGGGTTCGAGCGCAGGCCCCTCCCGCCACTCCGGCTCCTCGTCATCCCGCTGCAAAAAGTCCAAGACAGTGGTGATTGCTGGTCTCCTCGAGTTGCCTATGCTGTCGACTCCCTCTCCGCTGACCAGGGGCAAGCTGAAGTAGATCACTGAGATGTATGACCTCAATGTTGCCGCCATCCTCGACCAAGCCAGCCTCCGTGCTTCCTCTGCGGCATCATTCGTCTCGGCTGGGAGCGACTCCTCTGCATCTTTTGTGCGTGTTCTCTCCAGCCCCGATGATTAGTTTGTTTCTCCATGTCGTTGTTTGTTTTAGGTTGTGTTTGCTTAAGGCCGTTCATGCGCTCTGCGCCGCTTGTTTCTGTCAGTTTGTCTGTCGTGTTAGGTTTGCAGTCGGTTGCAGCATGCTCTGCGTGTTTGCCCATGTATCAGGCCTCTGTTGTTCGCATTCGAGTCTGTATCGTGTCCACCTTCTGGTGCAACTATCGAGTTTTATGTCATGCCTAGCTCTTTATGTCCTCTGCTCTTGCCTGCTTCATAATCTGGGTTGTATGCTCCTTGTTCCGCTATGAAGATCTTAAACTGGAATGTGCGCGGCCTTGGTGATGATGATAAATGTTCGTTGGTTCGAGATGCTATAACCTCTTGCCGCCCCATCATTGTTTGTTTGTAGGAAACCAAGCTGCAACACCTAAATCCGCTCAAGCTACACTCGTTCTTGCCCGCTTCCTTCCATGGTCAGGCTGTCACCCCCTCCATAGGGGCAGCAGGTGGTATCCTCGTTGCCTGGGACACCTCCAGTGTTCAAGGCCAGATCATTGACGTGCACAGATATCATATTACTGTCAAGATGAGCTCGGCTTCTTCTGCCACTTCGTTCCTGCTTACTGCCGTATATGCACCTTGCCTGCATGAGGAGAGGCCTGCCTTCTTTGAAGCAGTCAGCAGCATTGCCGCAGATGCAAACACCCCCTGGGCTGTCTTGGGAGATTTCAATATGTATCGTTTTGCACATGATAAATCTTGCGGCCACATTAACTGGAATCAGATGGACATGTTCAATGCATGGAATAGAGAATTAGGCCTGGATGATATTCAAATTGACAACCGTTTGTTTACTTGGTCCAATAAGAGGCTCTCTCCTACTCTTGTCAAACTGTATCGTGTACTGGTTAACGCAGCCTGGAACCTGAGTTTTTTGCAGTCCACTGCCACCTGTGTGCCGACTATCACCTCTGATCACACACCGATTCTTCCGCAGTTCAACATTGATACACCCAAGAGCAAGTTTTTCAGGTTTGAAAATCACTAGCTTGAGATGCCTGAAGCCAGAGATATAGTTCGGGATTGTTGGATCAGGGGCACCAGGTTGTTTAAGTCTTCAGCCTCGCTCCTCAACTTCAAGATGAGAAGGACCAGAGCTGCCTTATGGCAATGGTGCCGGCGCAAGTCCAGACTCAAGACACTGCTTGAGAATAACAAGCACGTTGTGAGTTTTCTACAGGTTGTTGAAGAGAAACGACAGTTGACTGTATTAGAAATTGTGCTTTGTGAGGATGCTACTACCAAGGCCGAGCAGCTCATACTATGGCAAGCCGCCATGTGGCATCGTCGGGCCAAGCTTAGGTGGTGCGTCAGTGGGGATGAAAATTGCAATTTCTTTCATGCAGCCGCTAATTGCCAGCATAGACGTAACCAAGTTAAGGTCCTCACACACGATGGTGTGCTCTACTACCAGAATAGCCAGAAGCTCAGCTTGGCAACTCAGTACTTCAGAGATATCATGGGTCAACCTGCCCTCTTCCTGCCAACAATCCAGCTCAGCTTAGCAATCTGTACAATTCTGTCGACCTCTCCGAACTGGTCGGCAGTTTCTCTTGGGCCGAAGTGGTGCAGGCTATTAACAAGTCACCAAACAACAAGAGTCCAGGGCTAGATGGCTTCACAAATGAGTTCTACAAAGCATTCATGCCTCCGTTGAAAGACGACCTCTGTGCTTTCCTAGCAGATTTAAACTGCAACAAGCTGTCTCTGGAGGGGGATCAACACTGCTTACATCACTTTGTTGCCGAAGAAGGACACCCCTCTGTAGATGCGGGATTATCGTCCCATCTCGCTGGTTCATAGTGCACCCAAGCTGGCCTCAAAAATCTTCACAAACAGACTGTAAAAAAGAGTCCCGAATCTTATCCACCCAATGCAGTTTGGGTTTTTGCAGGGAAGATCAATTGGGAAAACTTTGCGTTGGCCACAGAGATGGTTCAAACTGCTCATGCTAGGAGGATGCCGGTCGTCGCACTTAAGTTGGAATTTTAGAAAGCCTTCGATTCAGTCGGTTGGGACTGCCTTTTCCAGGTTTTCGAAGCTAGAGGTTTCCCTCCAAAGTGGACACGGTGGATCAGCACCCTCCTCTCATCGGGCAGTTCGATAGTGATTCTCAATGGAGAGCTAGGTGATCCCATTGTTGCCAAAAGAGGTTTTAGGCATGGGGATTCTTTGTCACCATATCTGTTCCTGCTTGTGGCCGATGTGCTACAGAAGCTTTGCTTGCACCACTTTAGAAACGACAGCCTTGTACACCCGCTCGGTCCCAACATCTACAACTCTTTCCCAGTCTTGCAGTACGCGGATGACACCCTTATCATCTTCCATGGGGATGTACAACAGGCCAACATGATCAAAGCCATCCTCTCCGCATTTTCAGCTTTCTTTGGACTCAGTATCAACTTTCATAAGAGCACGCTTGTCCCCATTTGCGTCAATGAGGATATCGCGGCTGAGATTGCTTCTATGCTAGGTTGTCCGGTGTCCTCCTTTCCATGCACCTATCTAGGGCTGCCCCTGAGGGAGTCCTAGATTAGGGGGTCCTCGGACAGCCGGACTATATGCTTATGCCGGACCGTTGGACTATGAAGATACAAGATTGAAGACTTCGTCCCGTGTCCGGGTGGGACTCTCCTTTGCGTGGAAGGCAAGCTTGGCAATTCGGATATGTAGAATTCCTTCTCTGTAACCAACTCTATGTAACCCTAGCCCCCCTCCGGTGTCTATATAAACCGGAGGGTTTAGTCCGCAGGACAAGAACAATCATAATCATAGGCTAGCTTCTAGGGTTTAGCCTCTACGATCTCGTGGTAGATCAACTCTTGTAATACTCATATCATCAAGATCAATCAAGCAAGAAGTAGGGTATTACCTCCATAGAGAGGGCCCTGATGTCTACTACACAACCTTCTTCTTGTAGATGTTGTTGGGCCTGCAAGTGCACATGTTTGTAGGACAGTAGAAAATTTCCCTCAAGTGGATGACCTAAGGTTTATCAATCCGTGGGAGGCGTAGGATGAAGATGGTCTCTCTCAAACAACCCTGCAACCAAATAACAAAGAGTATCTTGTGTCCCCAACACACCCAATACAATAGTAAATTGTATAGGTGCACTAATTCAGCGAAGAGATGGTGATACAAGTGCAATATGGATAGTAGATAAAGGTATTTGTAATCTTAAATTATAAAAACAGCAAGGTAGCAAGCGATAAAAGTGAGCGTAAACGGTATTGCAATGGTAGGAAACAAGGCCTAAGGTTCATACTTTCACTAGTGTAAGTTCTCTCAACAATAATAACATAGATAGATCATATAGCAATCCCTCAACATGCAACAAAGAGTCACTCCAAAGACACTAATAGCAGAGAACAAACGAAGAGATTATGGTAGGGTACAAAACCACCTCAAAGTTATTCTTTCTGTTCTATCTATTCAAGAGTTTGTAGTAAAATAACATGAAGCTATTCTTTCCGCTCAATCTATCATAGAGTTCATACTAGAATAACACCTTAAGACACAAATCAACCAAAACCCTAATGTCACCTAGATACTCCATTGTCACATCAAGTATCTGTGGACATGATTATACGATATGCATCACACAATCTCAGATCCATCTATTCAACCAACACAAAGTACTTCAAAGAGTGCCCCAAAGTTTCTATCGGAGAGTCAAGATGAAAACGTGTGCCAACCCCTATGCATAGGTTCATGGGCGGAACCCGCAAATTGGTCACCAAAACATACATCAAGTGGCACATGATATCCCATTGTCACCACAGATAAGCACGACAATACATACATCAAGTATTCTCAAATCATTAAAGACTCAATCCGATAAGATAAATTCAAGAGGAAAACTCAATTCATCACAAGAGAGTAGAGGGGGGAGAAACATCATAAGATCCAACTATAATAGCAAAGCTCGGGATACATCAAGATCATGTCATAGAGGGAACACGAGAGAGAACATGAGAGAGAGAGATCAAACACATAGCTACTGGTACATACCCTCAGCCTTGAGGGTGAACTACTCCCTCCTCGTCATGGATAGCGCCGGGATGATGAAGATGGCCACCAGTGAAGAATCCCCCCTCCGGCAGGGTGCCGGGAAGGGCTCCCGAGAGGTTTCTGGTGGCTACAGAGGCTTGCGACGGCGGAACTCCCGATCTATCTTGATATTCGATGTTTTTAGGGTACGTAGGCTTATATAGGCGAAAGAAGTTGGTCGGGGTAGCCTCGAGGGGCCCACGAGAGGGTAGGGCGCGCCCGGGGGGTGGGCGCACCCTCCTGTCTCGTGGCTTCCTCGATGACCCCCCCCCCCCGGCTTGCACTCCAAGTCTCCTGGATCATAATCTTTCCAAAAATCACGCTGCCGAAGGTTTCATTCCGTTTGGACTCCATTTGATATTCCTTTTCTTCGAAATACTGAAACGGACAATAAAACAGCAATATGGGCTTGGCCTCCGGTTAATAGGTTAGTCCCAAAAGTAATATAAAAGTGTGTAATAAAGCCCGTAATCATTCAAAATAGATAATAAAATAACATGAATGCTTCATAAATTATAGATACGTTGGAGACGTATCAGCATCCCCAAGCTTAATTCCTGCTCATCCTCGAGTAGGTAAATGATAAAAGAAAGAATTTATGAAGTGTGAATGCTAGAGGTGCACAAGTTTGATCAATGATAATTTCAATCACCTTTACTAGCATCAATATATGTCATAACAGTAGTTCATCTCATAAAACTATTCATAATCAAGTAACAAGCTATTCACATGTTAAAGCATAGACCATAAACTTTCTTGAAAACTAACAAACTTCATTCTTAGTCATCAAAAAATTGCAATTCATCCTATTTTCAGGAAGGGTCTACGTCAGAGCTTTGATTTAGCAAACTTCACATACTCAACTATCATATAGTCTTCTACAATTGCTAACACTCACGCAATACTTATGGTTATGAAGTTTTAATCACACACAGAGAAAGATAGGGGCTTAAAATGTTGCCTCCAAACGTATTCACCTTTGGGTGATGTCAAAAATAATAGTTCATGCTAACGTACATCCAATTGGATATATATATCAGGATCACCCCAACACAAAGTGCTTGCCAAAGGATAAAATGAAAAAGGGAAAGGTGAAGATCACTTTGACTCTTGCATAAAGTAAAAGGCATAAAGTAAAAGATAGGCCCTTCGCAGAGGGAAGCAGAGGTTGTCATACGCTTTTAGGGTTGGATGCACAAAATCTTAATGCGAAGAACGTCACTTTATATTGCCCTTGTATATGGACCTTTATTATGCGATCGTCGCTTTTATTGCTTCCATAAGAAGATCGTACAAAGCTAATTTTCTCCGCACTAATAAGTCATGCATATTTAGAGAGCAATTTTTATTGCTTGCACCGATGACAACTTACTTGAAGGATCTTACTCAATCCATAGGTAGGTATGGTGGACTCTCATGGCAAAACTGGGTTTAAGGATATTTGGAAGCACAAGTAGTATCTCTACTTGGTGCTAGGAATTTTTGGCTAGCATGAGGGGGAAAGGCAAGCTCAACATTTTTGAATGGTCCATGACAATATACTTTAACTAAGATGTGAGAAAACATAACCCATTACGTTGTCTTCCTTGTCCAACATCAACTCTTTAGCATGTCATACTTAATGACTGATCACAATTATAAAAGATGTCTATGATAGTATATTTATATGTGAAATCTCTCTTCCTTCAATATTCTTTCATGAATTGTTCAAATGACCAATACAATGCTTGCTAACCTTCGATAAATTTACTACCTCTACTTCTTAGATGTGAAGTTATTAATCCCCATGGGATAAGCAAATGAAACATATATAATTTCAGATTTATGACATTCAACTCATTCAACAATTTACTCATAGGATATAAGTGAAGCACACGAGTAAATGAAAAACTACTCCAACAAGATATAAGTGAAGATCAATGAGTAGCAAAATAATTATGTAACTATGTGAAGACTCCTCTCATTTAAGAATTTCGGATCTTGATATTTTATTCAAACAGCAAGCAAAACAAAATAAAATTAATTTGCAAGGATAGCACAACTCATGTGAAGAAGCAAAAACTTAGGTTCAACCGATACTAACCGTTAATTGTTGAAGAAGAAAGGTGGGATGCCTACCGGGGCATCCCCAAGCTTAGATGCTTGAGACTTCTTGAAATATTATCTTGGGGTGCCTTGGGAATCCCCAATCTTGAGCTTTTGTGTCTCCTTAATTCCTTTTATATCCCGGTTTTCCTAAATCTCAAAAACTTCATCCACAACAAACTCAACAAGAACTCGTGAGATAAGTTAGTATAAAACAATGCAAAAACCTTATCATATTCTACTGTAACAAATTACTAAAATTATTATTCAACATTGCATACTAAATGTCTATGCATATTTAATACTCCTATCCTCAAATAGAATTATTAAACAAGCAAACATATGCAAACAATGCAAACATGACAGCAATCTGCCAAGACAGTATAGTCTGTAAAGAATGCAAGATTCATCATACTTCCCTAACTCCAAAAATTATAAGAAAAGTACTACGCTGTAAAAGATTTATCATAGATCATTATGCAAAAATTCAACATTATATCACTCTCTGACTTTTCTAGGGAATTTTTGCAACAGCGGTAAACTTTCTGTTTTCAAACAGCAACATATATACTAGCAAAATAAGCATGGTAAAGGCTATCCTTGGCATTTTTATTGAAAATAAGGATGCAAAACATTATTCTAAATAACAGAAAGCAAATAATAACAGAATAAAATGACGCTCCAAGCAAAACACATATCATGTGGTAAATAAAAATATAGCTCCAAGTAAAGTTACCGATGAACGAAGACGAAAGAGGGGATGCCTTCCGGGGCATCCCCAAGCTTAGGCTCTTGGTTGTCCTTGGATATTACCTTGGGGTGCCTTGGTCATCCCCAAGCTTAGGCTCTTACCACTCCTTATTCCATATTCCATCGAATCCTTACCCAAAACTTGAAAACTTCAACCACACAAAACTCAACACAAAACTCGTAAGCTCCGTTAGTATAAGAAAATAAATCACCACTTAGGTACTGTAATGAACTCATTCTAAATTCATATTGGTGTAATATCTACTGTATTCTAACTTCTCTATGGTTCATACCCTTACATACTAGCCACAGATTCATCAAAATAAGCAAACAACACAATGAAAACAGAATCTGTCAAAAACAGAACAGTCTGTAGTAATCTGTATCAAACGTATACTTCTGGAACCCCAAAAATTATGAAATAAATTGGTGGACCTGAGGAATTTGCCTATTAATCATCTGCAAAAAGAATCAACCTAAAATCACTCTCCAGTAAACAATGGCAGCTAATCTCGTGAGCGGTAAATTTTCTCTTTTTCACAGCAAGATCATAAAGACTTCACCCAAGTCTTCCCAAAGGTTCTACTTGGCACTTTATTGAAACAAAAGCTATAAAATATGATTAATACAGTAGCATAATCATGTGAACACACAAAAACAGTAAGGATAAATATTGGGTTGTCTCCCAACAAGCGCTTTTCTTTAATGCCTTTCTAGCTAGGCATGATGATGACAATGATGCTCACATAAAAGACAAGAATTGAAACATAAAGAGAGCATCATGAAGAATATGACTAGCAAATTTAAGTCTAACCCACTTCCTATGCATAGGGATTTTGTGAGCAAACAACTTATGGGAACAATAATCAATTAGCATAGGAAGGTAAAACAAGCATAGCTTCAAAATTTTCAACACATAGAGAGGAAACTTGATATTATTGCAATTCCTACAAGCATATATTCCTCCCTCATAATAATTTTCAGTAGCATCACGAATGAATTAAACAATATAACCAGCACATAAAGAATTCTTTTCATGATCTACAAGCATAGAAAATTTACTACTCTCCGATTAAGCAAAATTCTTCTCATTCGGAATGGCGGGAGTATCATAAGAGACTTGAATACTATAAATTGTTTCCACATTAAAAGAGTAATGTTCAGAAAAAGGGTAATCATAATCATGACAAGTTTTATAAATATAATCATCACTACTCTTTATAGCATAAGTTTTATCACAATAATCATCATAAGTAGCAACTTTGTTCTCATCATAATCGATTGAAACCTCTCCCAATATAGTGGAATCACTAAATAAAGTTGACACTCTTCCAAATCCACTTTCATATTCATCTCAATAAAATTCAACATCCTCCAAAATAGTGGGATCACTACTTCCTAAAGTTGACACTCTTCCAAACCCACTTTCATCAATATAATCATCATAGGTAAGAGGCATGCTATCATCATAACAACTTTGCATATCAAAACTTGGGAGGCTAAAAATATCATCTTCATTAAACATAGCTTCCCCAAACTTGGGACAAACATTAATTTCAGAAAATATATTTTCAAATATGTCATCCTCATCAAACATGGCATCCCCAAGCTTGGGCCTTTTCATATCATAAGCATAATCATTCTCATCATTAATAGTATGGATAGCACCAATAGTATAGCAATTATCATCATCACAATGAGTAGTAGGAGCAATATCATTTGAGAGGGATACCTTTTTACCTTCGTTGCTCCTTATCTTCCTTTTCTTCTTCACATTATGTGTGGGTTCAACCTTCTTTATTGATGGGATTGGTTGAATAGAAAGCTCCTCCTCGTTACCTGATTCATCATAAGAAATAATAGGAGGAGATTGGGAAGTCTCTTCCCTTTCATTAGTATTCTCATCATCTTCTATTTGCTTTCTTTTCTTTAGGTAATTGGCAATATAAGGATTTTCAATGCAATTCACCGTACGATACATATAAATCTTCTCTATATCAATATCAAGGAAATGCTCAAGATTAAATTTTGGAATAAGCTTAGTTGCATGTTTCAATTCTTCCTAACCCAAAAGCAAACTAAGTTCATTTAATGAGCAAGGGAGATCAAATCATCACAATTTTTGGACACGATTCGATCATGAAACAATTTGCATCGGAGATTTAAATGACCACGTTCATTGCAAAGTTCACAACGGTGAAGATATCTTAAAGTTTCAGCGCTAACATTAAGCCTTACTTGAAACCATTCAGTTTCTAAATGCTTATGCCTCTTGCAATATATATCTTCTCTATTCGGTTTGTTCATGCAAACATGCACTCCACAAAAGTTGACATGCTCATAAGATATATTTTCATCATGACTAGTGCAATCATCATTAGTACTATGGATATTCAAAGAGTTCATACTAACAACATTGCAATCATGCTCATCATTCAAAGATTTAGTGACAAATATTTTATAGATTTCTTCTTCTAGCATTTGAGCAAAATTTTCCTTACCATCATTCTCACGAAAGATATTAAAAAGATGAAGCGTGTGAGACAAACTCAATTCCGTTTTTTTGTAGTTTTTTTATAGACTAAACTAGTGATAAAATAACATGAGTTCTTTCTGTTCTATCTATTCAAGAGTTCATAGTAAAATAACATGAAGCTATTCTTTCCGCTCAATCTATCATAGAGTTCATACTAAAATAACACCTTAAGACACAAATCAACCAAAACCGTAATGTCACCTAGATACTCCATTGTCACCTCAAGTATCTGTGGGCATGATTATACGATATGCATCACACAATCTCAGATTCATCTATTCAACCAACACAAAGTACTTCAAAGAGTGCCCCAAAGTTTTTACCGGAGAGTCAAGACGAAAACGTGTGCCAAACCGTATGCATAGTTTCATGGGCGGAACCCGCAAGTTGGTCACCAAAACATACATCAAGTGGCACATGATATTCCATTGTCACCACAGATAAGCACGGCAAGCCATACATCAAGTGTTCTCAAATCATTAAAGACTCAATCCGATAAGATAACTTCAAGAGGAAAACTCAATTCATCACAAGAGAGTAGAGGGGGGAGAAACATCATAAGATCCAACTATAATAGCAAAGCTCGGGATACATCAAGATCGTGCCATAGAGGGAACACGAGAGAGAGAGAGAGAGATCAAACACATAGCTACTGGTACATACCCTCAGCCTCGAGGGTGAACTACTCCCTCCTCGTCATGGATAGCGCCGGGATGATGAAGATGGCCACCGGTGAAGGATCCCCCCTCCGGCAGGGTGCCGGGAAGGGCTCCCGAGAGGTTTCTGGTGGCTACAGAGGCTTGCGGCGGCGGAACTCCCGATCTTTCTTGATATTCGATGTTTTTAGGGTACGTAGGCTTATATAGGCGAAAGAAGTTGGTCGGGGTAGCCTCGAGGGGCCCACGAGAGGGTAGGGCGCGCCCGGGGGGTGGGCGCACCCTCCTGTCTCGTGGCTTCCTCGATGACCCCCCCCCCCCCGGCTTGCACTCCAAGTCTCCTGGATCATAATCTTTCCAAAAATCACGTTGCCGAAGGTTTCATTCCGTTTGGATTCCGTTTGATATTCCTTTTCTTCGAAATACTAAAACAGGCAATAAAACATCAATATGGGCTGGGCCTCCGGTTAATAGGTTAGTCCCAAAAGTAATACGAAAGTGTATAGTAAAGCCCGTTATCATTCAAAACAGATAATAAAATAGCATGAATGCTTCATAAATTATAGATATGTTGGAGACATATCAGGCCCGAACCTGGGTAAACATTGTGTCCCCCGCCTCCTGTTACCATTAGCTTTAGACGCACAGTTCGGGAACCCCTACCCGATATCCGCCGGTTTTGGCACCGACATTGGTGCTTTCATTGAGAGTTCCACTGTGTCGTCACGATAAGGCTTGATGGCTCCTTCAATCATCCACAACGACGCGATCCCGGGCGAGATTTTCCTCCCCGGACAGATCTTCGTATTCAGCGGCTTTGCACTACGGGCCAACTCGCTTGGCCATCTGGAGCAGATCGATAGCTACGCCCCTAGCCATCAGGTCAGGTTTGGAAGCCTGAACTACACTGCCGACATCCGCGGAGACTTGATCTTCGATGGATTCGAGCCCATGACAGGTGCGCCGTACAGTCACGATGAGCATGACTTAGATCTGCCATCGGACGGTGTTCAGGAGAACGCACCGGCAGCTGCCCTGGCTTTAGATCCGGAGCAGATCGTGCCATCCGAGGACGGGTGGATAGAACCTGCCACAGAGGCCGCATACTCATTGGCGATAGAGCCGAACACAGACTTCGCCTCCAATGAGGTCTGCGTCATCGGACCCTCGGACTCGTCTCCGGCCATAGGCTCCGAACCGTACGCATCCGTGCCCCTTGAATCTGACTGGGCACCGATAATGGAGTTTAGCTCCGCGGATATCTTTTAGCACTCGCCCTTGGGTGACGTGCTAAGCTCATTAAAATCTCTCTCCCTATCAGGAGACCCTTGGCCGAACTATGTGCGGCTTGAGTGGGAAGCGGACGACGAATAAATTCGTTAACCACCCACCACCCACTTAATAGCCACTGTCGACGACTTAACCGACATGCTTGATTTCGACTCCGAAGACATCGACGGTATGGATGACGATGCCAAAGAAGAACAGGAACCACCGCCCACAGGGCGCTGGACAGCCACCTCGTCATATGATATATATGGTGGACACACCCAAAGAAAGCAATGGCGATGAGGCAACAGAGGATAATCCCCTCGAGAAGCAATCAAAGCGCCGGCGTCAGCGGCGCCCCTCTAAGCCCCGCCATAGCAAGAATAGTGATACCGGCACGAGAGACGATAGCACTCAGGATGATGCCGAAGACGAAAACAATCCCGCCCAGCCAAAGCTTAGAGCAAGTCGGGCGAGAGGATGGTCAAGCTAGCCCTGATGAATAGACAATGGATGGAGACTCGGAGGATGACAATTACATGCCTCTCTCCGAAGACGAGGTGAGCCTCGGTGGCGAACAATTTATCGTGCCTGAGGATCCCGTTGAGCAGGAGCGCTTCAAGCGCCGGCTTATAGCCACTGCAAAAAGCCTGAAGAAAAAACAACAACAACTTCAAGCTGATCAAGATCTGCTAACTGATAGATGGACTGAGGTCCTGGCAGCTGAGGAATACGGACTCGAGCGCCCAACTAAAAGTTACCCGAAGCGCAGGTTATTACCTCAATTCAAGGAGGAGGCACTAGAGCCTACACTACCAGCGCAGGATGAGGCTGACCGGCCACCTCATGGCCGAGACAAAGTGGCGTATCAGCCCGAACACCAGCCAGCACCCCGCCACCAAACAAATAAAAACACGAAGGCCGGGGCTACACGCATGACTTCGAGACGAATTGGAAAATAAGGCAGGACAGTCAAGATCGATCTACCGATCACGGGGGCGTGCCCCAACACATGACGATGACCGCCACGCCGGATATACTAAATGCAAATCCGGCCGGGCCGAATACAACAAACCAGACTCATTTGAGCTGCATCGTGATGTAGCCCGGCATAGAGGCGCCGCAGACCCCCTATGCTTCACTGACGAAGTAATGGAGCATGAATTCCGAGAAGGGTTTAAACCCGTGAATATCGAGCCCCACGATGGGACTACAGACCCCGCGGTATGGATAGAAGATTTCCTTCTCCACATTCACATGGCCCGCGGTGATGATCTACATGCCATCAAGTACCTCCCACTAAAACTCAAGGGACCGGCTCGGCATTGGCTGAATAGTTTGCCGGCAAACTCTATTGGAAGTTGGGAGAACCTGGAAGACGCATTCCTGGATAACTTCCAGGGCACTTATGTGCGGCCACCGGATGCTGATGATTTAAGTCATATAACCCAACAGCCCGGAGAGTTAGCGAGGAAATTCTAGACGTGGTTCCTAACTAAAAAGAACCATATTGTCGACTGTCCGGATGCCGAAGCCCTAGCGGCCTTTAAGCATAACATCCGTGACGAGTGGCTTGCCCGACACCTCGGCCAAGAGAAGCCAAAGTCCATGGCAGCCCTCATGACACTCATGACCCGCTTTTGTGCGGGCGAGGATAGCTGGCTGGCTCGTAGCAACAACATATCAAGAAATCCCGGCACCTCAGATGCCAGAGATAGCAACGGCAAGCCCCGACGCAACTGGCACAAGCGTCGCAGTAATGGCGACAACGCCGAAGACACGGCTGTCAATGCCGGATTCAGTGGCTCTAAGTCCGGTCAGCAGAAAAAGCCCTTCAAAAGAAACAATCTGGGTCCGTCCTGTCTGGACCGCATACTCGATCGTTCATGTCAAATTCACGGCACCCCCGATAAACCAGACAATCACACCAACAGAGAATGCTGGGTGTTTAAGCAGGCCGGCAAGTTGAATGCCGAAAACAAGGAAAAGGGGCTGCATAGTGATGACGACGAGGAACCCCGGCTACCGAACACAGGAGGACAGAAGAAATTTCCGTCCCAAATAAAAACGTTACATATGATATACGCAGCCCATATTCCCAAGAGGGAGCGGAAGCGTGCACTAAGGGACGTCTACACAATGGAGCCAGTCACCCGAAAGTTCAACCCATGGTCTTCTTGTCCGATCACCTTTGATCGCAGGGACCATCCGACCAGTATCTGTCATGGAGGTTCGGCCGCGTCGGTCCTCGACCCCATCATCGACGGATTCCACCTTACACGATTCCTTATGGACGGTGGTAGCAGCCTGAACCTGCTCTATCAGGATACAGTGCGCAAAATGGGCATCGTTCCCTCAAGGATAAAACCCACCAAAACCACATATAAAGGTGTCATACCAGGTGTAGAGGCCTGTTGCACGGGCTCAATCTCACGGACGTAGTCTTCGGATCTCCGGACAACTTCTGAAGCGAGGAGTTAATCTTCGATATCGTCCCCTTTCGCAGTGGCTATCATGCACTGCTTGGACGAACCGCATTCGCCAGATTCAATGCAGTGCTGCATTACGCCTACCTCAAGCTCAAGATGCCAGGACCTCGCGGGGTTATAACAGTCAATGGAAACACAGAGCACTCCCTCCGTACGGAGGAGCACACCGCGGCCCTCACAGCAGAAGTACAGAGCATCCTTCTTAGGCAGACCTCCAATTCGACAATAAAGCCCCCGGACACCGCCAAGCGAGTCTGACGTACTTTGCAACAGGATCGTCCGGCACGACCAGAGCTTACCTAGCAATTCGGCCTCCGTCCTGGTCCCAGTCAAGCGGTGAAATTTGCGCCACGCTTACATAATTACGCACTTAAAATATCATGGGCATAGGCGGAGGCACGACTACAATGCGGTCCACAACGCGGCTCAGCCGCCCCAGGATCTGTATACCTTCACCCCTCTTCTTTCTTTCAGGTCCCTATTTTCTGGAGGCTCTTGTGATAGTCCGATTATCGGACCCATCACGGGACGGAAACACCAACGAGGCAAGGAGCTTTAACGTACAAGGGAATCCCCAAGTGGTCTCCGATAAAGATTGCTATACCTGTTTTACATACCCATACGCAGCTCACTCTTGGTTAGGACATGTCAAATAGTCCTATTTTGCTTATCGCACTACTTGTATATGTACGCCTTGACGTATTATTCAAATAACAATGGAAAATAATGTACAGTGTCAGCTTATTATTACATTTCTTTACCTTTTTCCTTGACTGTTTATTTATTACAAATTGCACACGTACATGTTGGTACGATTCAGTTCGCCAGGGGCTTCAGTGTACCCCATAACACGGAAAGAAAAGTACGAACACTTTCGACAGTGTGGCACCCCGAACTTATAGCATTATATGCATCAGCTCCGAATCATGTCTTGGGTCAATAGTTGGGTTTGCCCGGCTCCCATGTTTTGCTACCTTATGTTCCGCTATATCGTCTAAGGTGGCACAGGGAGAACTACTGCGATTGTGTCCCGATTCTTCCGAACGAGCACCTCAGTAGAGAAAGCCGAAAACTGACTGTCATGATGCGGCGAGAGCTGGTCGCTGTTCAAGAGGTTTCTAATACTTAAAGATTTTTTCCGCGTCTGGCGAGGAATCGGTCTTTGTCCGATTTAGGCGTGTATAGCGCCCAAGTTTGGCCTTCCGAATACCAGGGGCTACGCCGAAATTTAAAATTATAGAACTTCTATGGCTAAGTGAGAGTGATAAAGTTGTATAGTCCGATTGCCTTGTTCGTTGCGCTAAACACCTCCTTAAAGGACCAAAATTTTGGATAAAGAGTGTTTAGATTTATCCCAAACACCCCTGTACTAGTTACATGGGGGCAGAAGCCGACGACTGGCCAACTCTCAAATTTTATAAGCGACCGCACAGAAGGTAAAATTTTGAATCAACAAGTGTTATATTGCGCAAAAGAACTTGTGTCATATTACAGGATAAAACGAGTACATTCACTCAAAGATTACATCCTTCGCACATTGCTACGCCACAAGGCGAGAGCCCTTCAGGACACTATCATAATACTTTTCGGGGTGGCGACGCTTCTTGCCCTTCGGCACCCCTTCTGTCATCAGCTTCTCGGCATCCATCTTCGCCCAGTGCACTTTTGCGCGGGCGAAGGCCATTCGCGCACCTTCAATGCAAACTGACCACTTTATGATGTCAAGCCGCGGGCAGGCACTCACAAGACGCTTTACGAGGCCGAAGTAGCTGCTGGGCAGAGGCTCGGCAGGCCATAGCCGGACTACGAGGTCCTTCATGGCCAGTTCGGCCGCCTTATGCAGTTCGACTAGTTGCTTCAGTTGGTCGCTCAAGGGCATCGAATGTTTGGTCCCAATGTACTGAGACCATAACAGCTTCTCCGTCGAGCTCCCTTCTTCGGCTCGGTAGAACTCCGCGGCATCAGATATGCTGCATGGTAGATCTGCGAACGCTCCTGGAGAGCTCCAAATTCGGGTAAGTAAAAGGAAAGTCTCCTTCACATGCTTGCTTTGCATAATGAATGCCTTACCCGCCGCAATCTTCTTGGCCGCCTGAATCTCCTGGAGGGCCTTTTGTGCTTCGGCTTTGGCCTCTCGCGCGCTCTGGAGGGCCTTGTCGGTGTCAAAACCGGCGGATTTCGGGTACGGGGTCCCAAATTGTGCGTCTAAGGCTAATGGTAACAGGAGACTGGGGACACGATGTTTACCCAGGTTCGGGCCCTCTCGATGGAGGTAATACCCTACTTCCTGCTTGATTGATCTTGATGATATGAGTATTACAAGAGTTGATCTACCACGAGATCGTAGAGGCTAAACCCTAGAAGCTAGCCTATGATTATGATTGTTGTTGTCCTATGGACTAAACCCTCCGGTTTATATAGACACGGAGGGGCTAGGAATTACGTAGTCGGTTACAAAGAAGGAGATCTATCATCCGAATCGCCAAGCTTGCTTTCCACGCAAAAGAGAGTCCCATCCGGATATGGGACGAAGTCTTCAATCTTGTATCTTCATAGTCCAACAGTCCGGCCAAAGTATATAGTCCGGCTATCCGGATACCCCCTTATCCAGGACTCCCTCAGTAGCCCCTGAACCAGGCTTCAATGACGATGAGTCCGGCGCGCAGATTGTCTTCGGCATTGCAAGGCGGGTTCCATCTCCGAATACTCCAAAGTAATCTTCGAACACTTAAATCGTGTCCGGCTCTCCAAGACAAATTTCACATACCACCGTAGACAGAACAATATTTCACAAATCTAATCTGCTAACAACTCTTCATAGCGTGACATCATGCCACGGCCCGGTCATTATTCAAACCGTTTTTCACAACCAGCTACCGCACACATTGCGACGCAGTTTCCTTAGCACGTCTTGTCAAAGCAGAGATCGTGTCCCCTTATCGCGGGATCCTCATCAATACGGGTATGGGTAACCCAACCGCGCCATCAATCATGGTGCTTGGAAAATGAGTGATTTCGAGAGGCAAGTGGGGAGGCGCACATTTTTCACCGCCTTTATAAAGGGATAAGGATCTCCCGTTTTCACCCACGCCTTCTTCCTCCTTTGCTCATCCATTCCCGCACTCCCAAGCTCCAGCGCCCAAGTTCTCACCTTCTCCGTAGGACCATCCGCAGCATGTCCGGAGCGGGAGGCAAGTGGATGGCCTCCTCCGTCACGGAGGAGGACATTACCAAGCTTCGGGCGGCCGGATACCTGGCCGAAAACATTGCGCACAGGCTTCCAGCGGAGGGACAGATCACCCCACCCCAAAGTCTCGGGAGAGAGTAGTATTCCTCCCTCATTTCGTCCACGGACTAGGATTTCCACTTCACCCATTCGTCTGCGGGCTCATGTATTACTACGGGCTATATTTTCATGATCTAGCCCCAAATTTTGTCCTCAACATCCCGGCGTTCATCGTCGTGTGCGAGGCCTTCCTCCGCATCAAGGCCCACTTCGGCATGTGGCTGCAAATCTTCTGCGTGAAGCCGAAGATCGTGAGCGGCCAGCAGGCATAGTGCGGAGGCGCCATGGTGGGCAGAATGCCCAACGTTACATGGCTTGACAGCTCCTTTGTGGAGACTGTGAAAGGGTTGCAATCGGGGTGGTTCTACATCACCGAGCCGCGCGACGCCAACTGGGCGGCAACGCCCAAATTCCGGTCTGGCATCCCCATGCGGCTCACTTCCTGGGAAAAGAAGGGCCTGGCCTTGGGCAAACCTGTGGAGCTGACCGGACTCGAGGCCTGTATCAAAAGTATGAGGGACAAGAAGATCAAGCTTGTCAACATGGTCCAGGTCATGCTCGTCCGCCGGATCCTCCCGTGTCAAAGACAGGCATTCAATATGTGGGAGTTCGATCCGGCCGAACATCCGATGCTGCAAGAGCTCACGACGCATAAGGACGTCTGGAAGGTGTTGTTCAAGGCTGGTGACGCTACCTGAAGATCCAACAACCGCACTCGTGACGGAGATGCTGGTTCTGGCGCCTTACAAGGTGTCGGAGAAGAAGGCCGAAAACACGGCCACGGGGACCAGGAAGGGTCTCCGGCGCAAGGTTGCACCGGACGCCTATCCCGAAGATGATGAGGCGCACTCCTCCCACGAAGGGGAGGAGAAGAAGAGGAAGGCCGCCCCATCTGGGGAGGCTGAAAGGTCCAAGAAAGCGGCTGCGGGAACCAGGAAAGGTCTCCGGCGCAGGGTCGTGATAGACTCGTCATCCGATGACGCCGAGGCAGTTTCCTCCCATGGAGACGGGGGGAAACATGAAGAAATGCCCCCTCCCCGCACTAGGGAGGAGAAGAAAAGGAAAGCCGCCCCACAGGGGGAGGCTAGGACGCCGAAGAAGGGAAAGGCATCCCTTCCGGATCACTCCACCACGGCCGCCTACAGCAAGGAGGAGTGGCTGCCCATGGGCAAGCCCCTGGCGAGATCGTAAGTATCTGTACTCTATAGTACGTTCAATGCGTTTTATCTTCATGGTTTGTTATAATGCCGAACATGCTGTTGGGGAACGTAGTAATTTCAAAAAAAAATCTACGCACACGCAAGATCATGGTGATGCATAGCAACGAGAGGGAAGAGTGTTGTCCACGTACCCTCGTAGACCGAAAGCGGAAGCGTTAGAACAACGCGGTTGATGTAGTCGTACGTCTTCACGGCCCGACCGATCAAGCACCGAAACTACGGCACCTCCGAGTTCTAGCACACGTTCAGCTCGATGACGTCCCTCGAACTCCGATCCAGCCGAGTGTCGAGGGAGAGTTCCGCCAGCACGACGGCGTGGTGACGATCTTGATGTTCTACCGACGCAGGGCTTCGCCTAAGCACCGCTACGATATTATCAAGGTGGATTATGGTGGAGGGGGGCACCGCACATGACTAAGAGATCCAAGGGATCAATTGTTGTTGTGCCTAGAGGTGCCCCCCTACCCCCGTATATAAAGGATCAAGGGGGAGGAGCGGCCGGCCGGGAGGAGGGCGCGCCAAGGGGGGAGTTCTACTCCCACCGGGAGTAGGACTCCTCCTTCCCTTGTTGGAGTAGGAGAGAAGGAAAGAGGGGGAGAGGAGGAAGGAAAAGGGGGCTGCACCCCTTGTCCAATTCGGACCAGAGGGGGGCTGCACGCCTCCTTCCTTTCGGCCTCTCTCCTCTATTCCCGTATGGCCCAATAAGGCCCATATACTCCCCGGCGAATTCCCGTAACTCTCCGGTACTCCGAAAAATACCCGAATCACTCGGAACCTTTCCGAAGTCCGAATATAGTCGTCCAATATATCGATCTTTACGTCTCGACCATTTCGAGACTCATCGTCATGTCCCCGATCTCATCCGGGACACCGAACTCCTTCGGTATATCAAAACACATAAACTCATAATATAACTGTCATCGAACTTTAAGCGTGCGGACCTTACGGGTTCGTGAACTATGTAGACATGACCGAGACACGTCTCCGGTCAATAACCAATAGCAGAACCTGGATGCTCATATTGGCTCCCACATATTCTACGAAGATCTTTATCGGTCAAACCGCATAACAACATATGTTGTTTCCTTTGTCATCGGTATGTTACTTGCCTGAGATTCGATCGTCGGTATCTCAATACTTAGTTCAATCTCGTTACCGGCAAGTCTCTTTACTCGTTCCGTAATACATCATCCATAGTATGGCATACTTTTATACTTTTATAGGTCTGGTATAAGGAATGACTTTTATAGAATAGGTCTGGTCCAAGTATGGCATACTTTTATAGAACCTATGACTGATGGATAAGGAATGACTTTCATTCTCTTTCTATTTTATGTCATGGTCGGGGTTCGAGTCTTACTCAATTTCACACCTTTGCATTACTGGCAAGAACTCTTTCTTTGACTGTTCTATTTTGAACTACTTCAAAATCTTGTCAAGGTATGTACTCATTGAAAAATCTTATCAAGCGTATTGATCTATCTCAATAGATCTTGATGCTCAATATGTAAGTAGCTTTCCTAAGGTCTTGCTTTGAAAAAACTCTTATTCAAATACTTCTTTATGCTTTCCAGAAAATTCTACATTATTTTTGATCAACAATATGCCATTCACATATACTTATCAGAAAGGTTGTAGTGCTACCACTCACTTTCTTGTAAATACAGGCCTTTCCAAAAGTCTGCATAAAACCATATGCTTTGATCAACTCATCAAAGCGTATATTCCAACTCCGAGATGCTTGCACCAGTCCATTGATGGATTGCTGGAGCTTGCACACTTTGTTAGCACCTTTAGGATTGACAAAACCTTCTGGTTGCATCTTATTCAACTTTTCTTTAATAAATCCATTAAGGAATTCAGTTTTGACATCCATTTGCCAGATTTCATAAAATGTGGCAATTGCTAACATGATTCGGACAGACTTAAGCATCGATATGAGTGAGAAAATCTCATCGTATTCAACACCTTGAACTTGTCGAAAAACCTTTTTGCGACAAGTCGAGCTTTGTAGATAGTAACACTACTATCAGCATCTGTCTTCCTCTTGAAGATCCATTTATTTTCTATGGCTTGCCGATCATCGGGCAAGACAACCAAAGTCCACACTTTGTTCTTATACATGGATCCCATCTCAGATTTCATGGCCTCAAGCCATTTTGCGGAATCTGGGCTCATCATCGCTTCCTCATAGTTCGCAGGTTCATCATGGTCTAGTAACATGACTTCAGAATAGGATTACTGTACCACTCTGGTGTGGATCTTACTCTGGTTGACCTACGAGGTTCGGTAGTAACTTGATCTGAAGTTTCATGATCAATATCATTAGCTTCCTCACTTAATCGGTGTAGGAATCACTGGAACTGATTTCTGTGATGAACTACTTTCCAATTCAGGAGAAGGTACAAATTACCTTATCAAGCTCTACTTTCCTCGCACTCACTTCTTTCGAGAGAAACTCCTTCTCTAGAAATGATCCATTCTTGGCAACGAATGTTTTGCCTTCGGATCTGTGATAGAAGGTGTACCCAACAGTTTCCTTTGGGTATTCTATGAAGACGCACTTCTCTGATTTGGGTTCGAGCTTATCTGGTTGAAACATTTTTCACATAAGCATCGCAACTCCAAACTTTAAGAAACGACAACTTCGGTTTCTTGCCAAACCACAGTTCGTAAGGCGTTGTCTCAACGGATTTCGATGGTGCCCTTTTTAAAGTGAATACAGCTGTCTCTAATGCATAACCCCAAAACAATAGTGGTAAATCGGTAAGAGACATCATAGATTTTACTATATCCAATAAAATACGGTTATGACGTTTGGACACACCATTATGCTGTGGTGTTCCATGTGGCGTGAGCTGTGAAACTATTCCACGTTGTTTTAAATGACGACCAAACTCGTAACTCAAATATTCTCCTCCACGATCAGATCGTCGAAACTTTATTTTCTTGTTACGATGATTCTCCACTTCACTCTGAAATTCTTTGAACTTTTCAAATGTTTCAGACTTGTGTTTTATTAAGTAGATATACTCATATCTGCTCAAATCATCTTGTGAAGGTCTGAAAATAACGATACCCGCCATGAGCATCAATACTTATTGGACCGTATACATCAGTATGTATTATTTCCAATAAGTCACTAGCTCGTTCCATTGTTCCGGAGAACGTAGTTTTAGTCATCTTGCCCAAAAGTCACGGTTCGCAAGCATCAAATGATTCATAACCAAGTGATTCCAAAATTCCATCTTTATGGAGTTTCTTCATGCGCTTTACACCGATATGACCCAAACGGCAGTGCCACATATAAGTTGCACTATCATTATCAACTTTGCATCTTTTGGCATCAATATTATGAATACTAGATGGTACCCCGCGCGTTGCTGCGGGTACGTGTAGGTCTATTTCTATAAAATTGCAGATGTGATAGTAAGAGTAGACATTGAGTAATATAATGTAGAATAAGAGCTAAAAAGAGATTTTCTTTCTAAGTTCTTAGTGCTTTGCCACAATAATTAACTTTAATCTGCACAAAAGTCATATTAAATTTTCTAACAATTAATCATCTAATGATTAACTTTGGATGGAACTAACCAAAATGTAACATCGAAAGGAGCCGTAAATTTAATCTGCACAGAATAACAAAGTGTGATCTTATTCTTTACTTGTTTTTTGGGAAAAGGTCGCCAGCATGTAACATAGAAAGGAGCCGTATATATAAGTTGAAATACTCGGAAGGACATATACATATTTGAAAGATAAACGAATTGCTCGAAGTCAAGAAAGAGGAGCAGTTGCCTCTGATTAAATTAGCAAGTAAGTAGTGGAATGAAACAGGAGGAGAAAAATACAACACGGCTACACATATTATGCCCCAAATGTGGAGCTTCATGCATGTCGGTTGGAATCTCTTCCCGGTAAAATGCAGCAACAGAATGACCTATTGATGCAAAATCAAAGACAATGAAAAAACATGATGCGTTAGATGACAAAAACCTAAACTAACCAAAATAGTACAGTGAATCCTGGAATGCAAAAAAGATCCTAAAAGGAATAAGATCTGTATGAGTGAGATGGAATAGACATCCCGTGGTCGATACCTTGTAACTCACAATGTATAGCCAGTGTTCCAACCGGTGTAGGCCGTTGCCGGCGGCGTGGTGGTGGAACTCACCATACGTCTCACTTCCTTCACTGTTGTGGTCCTCCAGTGGATTCTATTCTCTAGGAAAATGGTGATCCAGCTGAGGAGGACATGGAGGTATGGTTGCTAATGGTGAACGACGGAATCCTCTCGGTTGTCATCAATTGGCAGTGCCTCCTGAGCAGAACTCACAAGCGGCCATGAGAGCAGCCACTCCATCATGAAGATCATTGTGGAGATGGCCATCCAAGAGACAGAGGCATGGCATATAGGAGGATAAATGAGTAGTGCGCCGCTCGTTTACATCGGCAGCCCGATGGTCACCCGCCTCGCCTTTATGGTTATGTGCATGATGCTATGAGGAGAGGAAGGGACAAACCTGCATTACCTCCGTAGCCGGCTGATCGTCTGCTTGATCAGTTGTGTGTACATGCACCTAGTGTTGTGACATGTTGGAGAAGAAGGGTCAAGTCTGGATGGAGGCCATGTAATCGGTGGTCTGTGGGGAAATATGAAGCATTACAGCAGTAGTAACTACAGGGAAAAGACAGGACAACTCGTAAGTATAGCTCTGAAGAAAACTAAGACAACAATGAATGATATGGCTTCACCATCATCGACAGAAAGGAGTACCCTGGACGACTTCCCTTCACAGTTGCGGGATCTGAGCTTCCCGAAAAAGGCTACCATCCCTGTAGTAGAAGCTCGGCTATGAATTAGCTGGGGCAGCACCCCGTTGAACGCTCACTGGGGGAGGTGGATGCATCGCTCCTCCAAACTATCGCTGGCAACGGAGGCCCAGCCCGGTTTTTCGAGGTCGAAAAGAAAGGCAGGTCTAGACTCCAATCTTACTAGCAACCAGTTGAGTTCCGGTGGAATCAAGCGGAACAAACCTCCAGTGGTGCCGGAGATACCTTGGCCGGATTGGAGAGAGGGGACGTCCAGGGCACCGCGGCCGCCAGCGATGCATGAACATAGCCCGATAGAATACCAGCGAGCAGCAGAGGTGATACGGACCGACGCTCATGCCGGAGGAGCTCCCTGACCCAGAGATTGGCACCCATCCGCCGCTTCCTACAAATAGAGGGGAAAAGATGATGTTGGAGGTAGTGAGGGTCCTTTTATTTATTTTTGGAGGAGGGATTGAGGCGTCCGTGGTTTGTGGTTGGAAACGGTTGAGTGTTAATGAAATGTCGTGCGTTTGCTTTGTTATAGAAGGATTATGTGGTTTATGTTTAGTAATTGACGGGGGCTGGTAACAAAATGTCGTGATTTGAGCCTGCTGATCCGTACGTTGTAGTTGTAAATTGAACTGATGACATGGCATGCATGATGATGTGGACTATGTGCATGTTGAGAGAATGCTTTGTAGTGGGGATCAACTTCTTAAGAATTTAAGATGTGTATCACTACGATCGAGATCCAACAAACTATTTTCATTGGGTGTATGACCATCGAAGGCTTTATTCATGTAACTAGAACAACAATTATTCTCTGTTTTAGATGAATAACCGTATTGCAATAAACATGATCAAATCATATTCATGCTCAACGCAAACGCCAAATAACATTTATTTAGGTTTAACACTAATCCCGAAAGTATAGAGAATGTGCGATGATGATCATATCAATCTTGGAACTACTTCCAACACTCATCGTCACTTCACCCTCAACTAGTCTCTGTTTATTCTCAGAACTCCTGCTTCGAGTTACTAATTTTAGCAACCGAACAAGTATCAAATACTCGGGGCTACTATAAACACTAGTAAGGTACACATCAATAACCTGTATATCAAATATACCCTTGTTCACTTTGCCATCCTTCTTATCCACCAAATATTTAGGGCATTTCCGTTTCCAGTGACCATTTCCTCTGCAGTAGAAGCACTCAGTTTCAGGCTTTGGTCCAGCTTTGGGATTCTTCGCGGGAGTGACAACTTGCTTGTCATTCTACTTGAAGTTCCCTTTCTTTCCCTTTGCCCTTTTCTTGAAACTAGTGGTCTTGTCAATCATCAACACTTGATGCTCTTTCTTGATTTCTACCTTTGTCGATTTCAGCATCACGAAGAGCTCGGGAATCGTTTTAGTCATCCCTTGCATTATAGTTCATCACGAAGTTCCAGTAACTTGGTGATGGTGACTAGAGAACTCTACCAATCACTATCTTATCTGGAAGATTAACTCCCACTTGATTCAAGCGATTGTAGTACTCAGACAATCTAAGTACTTGCTCACTAGTTGAGCAATTCTCCTCCATCTTTTAGGCGAAGTATTTGTCAAAGGTCTCATACCTTTTGACACGGGCATGAGTTTGAAACACCAATTTCATCTCTTGAAACATCTTATATGTTCCATGAAGTTTCAAAAAAGTTTTTTTAGTCCCGGTTCTAAGCCATAAAGCATGGTGCACAAAACTATCAAGTAGTCATCATATTGAGCTAGCCAAACGTTCATAACGTCTGCATCTGCTCCTGCAATAGGTCGGTCACCTAGCGGTGCATAAAGGACATAATTCCTGTGTGCAGCAATGAGGATAAACCTCAGATCACGGACCAAGTCCGCATCATTGCTACTAATATCTTTCAACTTAGTTTTCTCTAGGAACACATATAAAACATAGGGAAGCAACAACGCGAGCTATTGATCTACAACATAATTTGCAAAATACTACCAGGACTAAGTTCATGATAAATTTAAGTTCAATTAATCATATTACTTAAGAACTCCTACTTAGATAGACATCCCTCTAATCCTCTAAGTGATCACATGATCCAAATCAACTAAACCATGTCCGATCATCACGTGAGATGGAGTAGTTTTCAATGGTGAACATCACTATGTTGATCATATCTACTATATGATTCACGTTTGACCTTTCGGTCTCCATGTTCCGAGGCCATATATGTATATGCTAGGCTCGTGTTTAACCTGAGTACTCTGCGTATGCAACTTTTTTGCACCCGTTGTATTTGAACGTAGAGCCTATCACACCCGATCATCACGTGGTGTCTCAGCACGAAGAACTTTCACAACGGTGCATACTCAGGGAGAACACTTCTTGATAATTAGTGAGAGATCATCTTAAAATGCTACCATCAATCAAAGCAAGATAAGATGCATAAAGGATAAACATCACATGCAATCAATACAAGTGATATGATATGGCCATCATCATCTTGTGCTTGTGATCTCCATCTCCGAAGCACCATCGTGATCACCATCGTCACCGGCGCGACACCTTGATCTCCATCGTAGCATCGTTGTCGTTTCGCCATCTATTGCTTCTACGACTATCGCTACCGCTTAGTGATAAAGTAAAGGAATTACAGGGCGCTTGCATTTCATACAATAAAGCGACAACCATATGGCTCCTGCCAGTTGCCGATAACTCGGTTACAAAACATGATCATCTCATACAATAAAATATAGCATCACGTCTTGACCATATCACATCACAACAAGCCCTGCTAAAACAAGTTAGACGTCCTCTACTTTGTTGTTTTAAATTTTACGTGGCTGCTACGGGCTGAGCAAGAACCGTTCTTACCTACGCAACAAAACCACAACGATAGTTCGTCAAGTTAGTGCTGTTTTAACCTTCTCAAGGACCGGGCGTAGCCACACCCGGTTCAACTAAAGTTGGAGAAACTGACACCTACCAGCCACCTATGTGCAAAGCACGTCGGTAGAACCAGTCTCGTCTAAGCGTACGCGTAATGTCGGTCCGGTCCGCTTCATCCAACAATACCGCCGAACCAAAGTATGACATGCTGGTAAGCAGTATGACTTGTATCGCCCACAACTCACTTGTGTTCTACTCGTGCATATAACATCAACGCATAAAACCTAGGCTCGGATGCCACTGTTGGGGAACATAGTAATTTCAAAAAATTCCTACGCACACGCAAGATCATGGTGATGCATAGCAACGAGAGGGAAGAGTGTTGTCCATGTACCCTCGTAGACCGAAAGCGGAAGCATTAGAACAACGCGGTTGATGTAGTCATACGTCTTCAAGGCCCGATAGATCAAGCACCGAAACTACGGCACCTCCGAGTTCTAGCACACGTTCAGCTCGATGACGTACCTCGAACTCCGATCCAGCCGACTGTCATGGGAGAGTTCCGTCAGCACGACGGCGTGGTTTCGATCTTGATGTTCTACCGACGCAGGGCTTCGCCTAAGCACCGCTATGATATTAACGAGGTGGATTGTGGTGGAGGGGGGCACCGCACACGGCTAAGAGATCCAAGGGATCAATTGTTGTTGTGCCTAGAGGTGCCCCAGCCCCGAGATATAAAGGATCAAGGGGAGGCGGCCGCCCAGAGGAGGGGCCATGGGGGAGTCCTACTCCCACCGGGAGTAGGACTCCTCCTTCCCTTGTTGGAGTAGGAGAGAAGGAAAGAGGGGGAGAGGAGGAAGGAAAAGGGGGATGCACCCCTTGTCCAATTCGGACCAGAGGGGGGCTGCGCGCCTCATTCCTTTCGGCCTCTCTCCTCTATTCCCGTATGGCCCAATAAGGCCCATGTACTCCCCGGCGAATTCCAGTAACTCTCCGGTACTCCAAAAAATACCCGAATCACTCGGAACCTTTCCAAAGTCCGAATATAGTCGTCCAATATATCGATCTTTACGTCTCGACCATTTCGAGACTCATCGTCATGTCCCTGATCTCATCCGGGACTCCGAAATCCTTCGGTACATCAAAACTCATAAACTCATAATATAATTGTCATCGAAACCTTAAGCGTGCGGACCCTACGGGTTCGAGAACTATGTAGACATGACCGACAACCATTTCCGGTCAATAACCAATAGCGGAACCTGTATGCTCATATTGGCTCCTACATATTCTACGAATATCTTTATCGGTCAAACCGTATAACAACATAGGTTGTTCCCTTTGTCATCGGTATGTTACTTGCCCAAGATTCGATCGTCGGTATCTCAATACCTAGTTCAATCTCGTTACCGGCAAGTCTCTTTACTCGTTCCGTAATACATCATCCCGCAACTAACTCATTAGTTGCAATGCTTGCAATGCTTAAGTGATGTGTATTACCGAGAGGGCCCAGAGATACCTCTCCGACAATCGGAGTGACAAATCCTAATCTCGAAATACGCCAACCCAACATGTACCTTCGGAGACACCTGTAGAGCACCTTTATAATCACCCAATTACGTTGTGACGTTTGGTAGCACACAAAGTGTTCCTCCGGTAAACGGGAGTTGCATAATCTCATAGTCATAGGAACATGTATAAGTCATGAAGAAAGCAATAGCAACATACTAAACGATCAAGTGCTAAGCTAACGGAATGGGTCCAGTCAATCACATCATTCTCCTAATGATGTGATCCCGTTAATCAAATGACAACTATTTGTCCATGTCTAGGAAACATAACCATCTTTGATTAACGAGCTAGTCAAGTAGAGGCATATTACTGACACTCAGTTTGTCTATCTATTCACACATGTATCATGTTTCCGGTTAATACAATTCTAGCATGAATAATAAATATTTATCATGATATAAGGAAATAAATAATAACTTTATTATTGCCTCTAGGACATATTTCCTTCACATGCATATGCAGCCCGGCCAGGTCCCATCTTGAGGTATCCGCTTCGGATGGGTCTCTGAGTGAGTCGGAGATGGATTCACTCCCGACGGCCACCTCCCCACGACCTGCGGACGACACCGAGGTGTTGTCCCAAAGGATACCAGAGCAGGGAGCCGGTTCTGGAGACGCCCCAAGGCAAAATCCCATACGCCGGGTACATGGGGGGTAAGATCCCCATGGATTATGCGGACGGGAGCCACAACAAGTCCGGCTCCCAGCCGGTTACTGCGCCGGAGCCTCCGAAGGTTCCGGATTCCAGTAGGCAGCCCCTCACTAAGGAGGGCGAGCCGGCCGTGCCGATGAACTCCACCCAGCCAGAGGCATCGGATAATTTGCTGGAAGTGCTTCGTCGCGCTTCCATTGACGAAGAGCACCGTACTCTTATGAGTGCGGTGATTGAGAAGGCCCGATCCACCAAAAGCGGATTGACCGAAGCCTGCACCAGCCTCCTAACAGGTTTTGAGGTAAGTAATGAAAAGTGGGAGAAAATACCACCCGATAGAAAGTAGACCCTGATACTCTGTTTGGTGTTTGGAAAGATAAGCCAAACGGAGGTCAACTAAAAACCGCAGGAGTCTTGACAGAACTTGTCTATGTTAATAAGCAGGCGTTGCTGCTGGCCATCGCTTCTCACATAGCTGAGGTTGCCGGACTCAGGCGGGACCTGGGGCAGGCCGAAGAAGAGCTCGGCCTCGTGAAGAGGCAGCTCGAGGAGAACAAAGGTAAGTGATACCTCGTCCGTGTGTCATGTAGAGGAGAAAAATTGGTGATGCTATCAAAAAGCATCATGATTTTTATAGGGTCCGCGACCGAAGTGGTGGCCCTGAAGAAAGCGTTGTCCGAGGCCGAAGCCAAGGCGGCCACGGAGCACACCGAGCGTGAAAAGCGAGATGCTCGGGTGGGGGAGGTACAGCAAGAGCTCCAGGAGTTCGGCAAGAAGTTTGAGTCCTTGGAGCATGACTTCAAGACGCAAGCGTCCGAGCTTGCCAAGCCCTCGAGAGCACGAAAGATGCCAAGGCCGAAGCCCAAAAGGCCCTCCAGGAAATCCAGGCGGCCAAGAAGATAGTGGTGGGTAAGGCATTCATTATGCAGAGCAAGCATGTGGAGGAGATATTTCTTTTACTTAACCGAATTCAGAGCTCTCCAGGGGCATTCGCAGATCTGCCACGCAGCATATCGGATGCCACGGAGTTCTACCGTGCCAAAGAAGGGAGCTCAACGGAGAAGTTGTTTTGGTCCCAGTATGCTGGAGCCAAACACTCAATGCCATTGAGTGACCAACTGAAGCAATTGGTCGAACTCCACAAGGCGGCCGAACTGGCCATGAAGGGGCTGATAGTCCGGATGTGGCCTGGTGAGCCTCTTCCCGACAGCTATTTTGGCCTTATAAAGTGGATGGTAAATGCTTGTCCGTGGCTTGAGGTTATCAAGCAACCCGTCTGCATTGAGGGTGCCCGCCGGGCCTTTGCCCGCGCAAAGATGCATTGGGCCAAACTGGATGCAGAGAAGCTGGTGAAGGATGGACCCCCAGAGGGTAAGGAGCATCGCTACCCCGAGAAATATTATGATGGCGTTATGAAAGGCGCTCTCCTTGTGGTCGATGAATGTGCCAAGAACATAATCTTTGAGTGAATGTACTCATGTCGTCTTTGTAATATGAAAACGAGTTTGTTTGTGCTATATAACGCTTTTTGGATTTAAAATATTACCTTCTGTGCGATCGTTTATAAAATTCTGAAAGTAGGCCAGTCGTCGGCTTCCACCCCCGTGTAACTAGTACTGGGATGTTCGTGGAAAACCCAAACACTATTTATCCAATTTTTTGGTCCTTTAAGGAGGTGTTTAGCGCAGCGAACAAGGCAATCGGACTATACGGCTTTATAACTCTCACTTAGCCATAGAAGTCTATAATTTTAAATTTTGGCGAAGCCCCTAGTATTCGGAAATCCGAATTGGGGCGCTATACACACCTAAATCGAACAAGGCCGATTCCTCGCCTTAAGCGGAAAAAGTCTTTAAGGATTTAGTACCTCTCGAACAGCGACCAGCTCTCGCCGCATCATGACGGTCAGTTTTCAGCTTTCTCTACTAAGGTGCTCGTCCGGAAGAATCGGGACACAATCCCAGTAGTTTTCCCTGCGCTACCTTAGCCGATATAACGGAACATAAGGTACCAAAACAAGGGAGCCGGGCTAACCCAACTATTGACCCAAGACATGATTCGGAGCTAAAGCATATAATGCTATAAGTTCGGGGTGCCGCACTGTCGAAAGTGTTCGGACTTTTCTTGCCATGTTATGGGGCTCAATAAAAAGCCCCTGGCAAACTGATCGTACCAAAGTGTACGGATGCAATATTAAATAAATATTCAAGGGAAAATATGAAGATAGTAATAAGAAGCTGACGTTGTATACTATTTCCCGTTGTTATTTGGATAATACGTCAAGGCGTATGTGTATAATTAATGCGTTAAGCAGAAACGAATAGGACTATTTGACATGTCCTATCCAAGGGCAGGCTACATGCGGGTATGTAAAACAGGTATAACGATCATTAACAGAGACCACTTGGGTATTCCCTTGTGTGCAAAGCCTCTTGCCTCCTTGGTGTTCCCTCCTGTGATGAGTCCGATGGTCCGGTTCTCTGAAGGGGCTGCCCGAAAGTAGGGTCCTGAAAGAAAGAAAGAAAAAGGGTATGCGGGCCTCATGGCGGCTGAACCGCACTGTAGGCCGCATCATCGTCTCGCCTCCACCTATGCCCATGGTATTTTGAGTGCGTAGTTGTGTACACGTGGCACAAATGCCGCCTGAATGGGGCTGGGGCGGAGGCTGGATTGCTAATCGAGCTCTTGGCGTGCCTGACGATCCTGTTGCAGGGTGCTCCGGACTCGTTTGACGGTGTTCGGGGTTGTCATTGCCGAATTGGCTGTCTGTCGAAGAAGGCTGCTTTGTACTTATGCCGCGAGGGCCGCAGTGTGCTCTTCCGTACGGAGGGAGTGGTCTGTGTTTCCATTGACCGTTATAACCCCGCGAGGTCCTGGAATCTTGAGCTTAAGGTATGCATAGTGAGGCACCGCATTGAATCGAGCGAACGCGGTTCTTCCAAGTAGTGCATGATAGCCACTACGGAAAGGGACGATATCGAAGATTAACTCCACGCTTCGGAAGTTATCCGGAGATTCGAAGACCACTTCCAGTGTTATTGAGCCCGTACAGCGGGCCTCTACTTGGAATTACACCTTTAAAGGTGGTTTTGGTTCAGGCTGCTGCCACCGTCCATAAGGACTTGCGTGAGGTGGAATCCGTCGATGATTGGGTCAAGGACCAATGCGGCTGAGCCGCCGTGACGGATGCTGGTAGGATGGTCCCTACGATCGAAGGTGATCGGACAGGATGAGCATGGGTTGAACTTTGGAGCGACTGGCTCCATCGCATAGACGTCCCTCAGTGTACGCTTTCGTTCCCGTTTGGGAATGTGGGTGGGATAGATCATGTTTACCG
Organism: Aegilops longissima; assembly: GCA_021605205.1. Classification (NCBI taxonomy): domain Eukaryota; kingdom Viridiplantae; phylum Streptophyta; class Magnoliopsida; order Poales; family Poaceae; genus Aegilops; species Aegilops longissima. Next base: position 460,699,005 of record CM038680.1, read on the forward strand.
TTTTCACCTGGGGGGGAATTTCTTCTGCCCCCCCCAGTGTTCAGACGTTGGGGCTCCTCGTCATCATTGTTGTGCATCCCCTTGTACTTGTTTTCGGCATTCAACTTGCCGGCCTGTTTGAACACCCATCAATCTCTGTTAGTGTGATTGGCTCGGGGGTGCCGTGAATCTGGCACGAGTGGTCGAGTATGCGGTCCAGACTGGACGATCCCGGATTGTTTCTTTTGAACGGCTTTTTTCGCTGACCAGATTTCGAGTTGCTGAATCCGACATTGACTTACGTATCTTCGGCGTTGTCACCATTATTTTGACACGTATGTCTATTGCGCCGTGGCTTTCCGTTACTATCGCGGACATATGAAGTGCTGGAGCTTCTTGGTGTGGTGCTACTGCGAGCCATCCAGCTATCCTCGCCCGCGCAAAAGCGGGTCATGAGTGTCGTGAGGGCCGCCATGGACTTCGGTTTTTCTTGGCCGAGGTGTCAGGCGAGCCACTCATCGCGGATATTATGCTTAAAGGCCGCCACGGCCTCGGCGTCCGGACAGTCGACAATTTGGTTCTTTTTAGTTAGGAACCGAGTCCAGAATTTCCTGGCTGACCCTCCGGGTTGTTGGGTAATATGACTTAAGTCATCAGCATCGGCACGTAAGTGCCTTGGAAGTTGTCGAGGAATGCGTCCTCAAGATTTTCCCAACTGCCGATGGAGTTCGCCGGCAGGCTATTCAGCCAATGTCTGGCTGGTCCTTTAAGCTTAAGGGGGAGATACTTGATGGCATGTAGATCATCACAGTGAGCCATGTGAATGTGGAGAAGGAAATCTTTGATCCATACCGCGGGGTCTGTTGTGCCATCATATGATTCGATGTTTACGGGTTTAAACCCTTCTGGGAATTCATGATCCATTACTTATGTCAGGACCCCGATTCCAGGTCACATCGACCTAGCTGGTAACACCTCATATCACTTTGCGGCCTCACGCACGGTATTCCCACGGGTGTCGCCTTACCATGGCCCGGGACCGTTTGCGTCTTTTGGCTCACGTATATGATAGTGTCGCTAGCATCCACATGACAAAGAACCCGGGCCGACATGGCTAGTCGTGAACCCAAAGCGGCACTAACCTATGGGGACAGGCATACATGAATCACTTCGAGCATGTCGGTCATCAACGTATGAACTCGGGCTGTAGCACTGGGCTAACAGGACTCCGGTATCCCGGCTGTAGCGAGCTAGGCAGGACTCGAATATCACCGCGTGACATTTCCCGAGGGACAGACATAGGAACGAAATGAATCACATGCCGCCAGTCAAGTGTCCAAGCGGTAGTTTGGGCTAGCGGGACTCCGTGAACCGGGCTGTAGCGGACTACTATCGCCGAAGCACGAGACTACATTTCCCCATATGAGAGGCTGCCAAGGATAAACAACTAGTTTGTCGGATCCCACTCATACCAAGCATTTCAATCATACCATAATATGCCCGATATGAGTAAATACAACAAGGCATCACAACAAAACTCTACAACTCAAGTACTTTATTTAAGAGGCCCGAGGAGCCATACATAACATATTCATACAGGTAGGGGTCACATGACCCAACACTCAAGTCATACAATCATACAAGCACATGCGGAAGCAACCTAGTCTGAGTACGACTCTAGAAAGAAAGAAAGCTTGTTGGAGCCTTTCTATCTACAATGGCCCTTCACAAGTCTTAGATCGCCACCAGGTGGCTAGCTTACTCGTCAAGTCAACATCTACATAGAATCCGTCGGAGGGTAGTATAGTCCTCTAAAAATATTGATTACAAACATGAGTACAAAAGTACTCAGCAAGTCTTACCACGTAATCCTATCATACATGCACATTCTCAAGGAAGGAGTGGAGTTATTTGCAGCAAGCCAGCTTTGACTCTTGGCTAAGCTATCCCACGTGACACACTTTGTAAAGCATTTTGTCGCATACGAGTCCACTAATCACCATCACAATACTCCACCGTGGATCCTCTCTCGTCATCCCCGAGAGGGCCATCCACGATACTCACACTTATCTTGAGGCTTTTAGTAGTATCCATTCACTTGTCTATGAACTGATATAGGTAACCCAGAAGTCCTTCTCCGTGGACACGGCTATTCGAATAGATCATATTTAACCCTGCAGGGGTATACTTCTTCACACACGCTCTCACCACTTATAAATCGTTTACACGACATGTACTCGGCAACCTTCAAGCGGAAGCCCAACGTGGGTGTCGGCCACAGCCTACCTAAACACTCAAGTCCCTAGTCCAGGTTTATCGCCTATTCGGGTTCCATCCGCAGGGAGTCCGGCCGAGGTTTCCCATACAGCCCGAACGATGTGTGCAGGGTTCCCGAGATACCAAACGGGCACTCGGTACATCGGCCACGGTGCCTACCGCAACACAACCCACCCCTAAGGTCAGCGTTGCGTGCCCCAAAGATGCTACAAACACGAAACTACTTGCAACTCCGGACTAAGAACAAGGGTGGTTAAGAAGCGAGAGGGTCCATTGGTTTCGGGCCCAATGTGTGGTAGTAGCTAGTTCATGGATCACAAACACAGATCTCAGTTCTTAAGTTCGGCTTCAATGAAACAACCCACCATGTACTCCTACATGGCCTCTCATCGATACCTTTACCAAATCGTGTTCAACACTTTCACCCTCGAACCAACACAACCTTTCACTCCAGTTCATCATCCCGATGAGCCAGACATGACACAACTCTAAGCATAGCAAGCATAGCATGGTAGGAATCACAAACATGGCTCAATCAACTCCTACACATACTAGTGGGTTTCATCTAGTTCTTGTGGCAATGACAGTCATGCAAAGGAAGTGGGTTCAACTACCGCAGCACACAACAGTTGAATCGCGTTGTCTTAATGCAGTAAACGAGAGCGAAGCGAGAACATGGGTTTGTATCGGAATGATCAATGAATTGCTTGCCCGATGGAACTGGGGTAGAGAACGCCCTTGGATGGGTAGTCGAGGTTATCTTCGGGGGCAGAACCTATCATGAAAGCACACCGAAATAAACACACCAGACAATATGCAACAATATGATGCATGCTATGACATGGCAATATGGATGTGTGTTGGCCTAATGCAAGTTGAAGGAACAGGGGATGAACTCATTTGAATCAAGGATTCAAATGATAGCTCATTTGAGTTAGTTCTAATGGTGCAATTCCTTATTCTGGTTATTCAGCATAGTTAACTTGTTTTAACATGCATGAAACCCGTACCAATGGATAGAGTGTATTTTTCTGATAATTTTTCATATATAAATCTTTGCATTTGGAGTTATAGATAAAAAGTTATAAGCATTTGAAATTTGATTTATATTCGGAATTTATTATATAAAAATAAATCCAGAATTTGAATTAATGCGTCAAAGATGAGGTCAGCGTGACGTCAGGGGTCAACGGGTCGTCCAGTCAAACTGACCAGTGGGACCCGCATGTCGGGTTAGTTAAACTAATTAACTTAATAGAACTAATCCTAATTAGTTAACCGGGGGTCCACTGTCATTGACTCGAGACGATCAACAGGCCCTGATCGGGGTCGATGGTCAACTCGCTGGCGTCTAGCCACCGGGCGAGCCAAAGCGGCAGCGGAGCAGAGTGCTTTTGCACTTTCCGCCACCAAATGGGGCGCGAGGAGCATCTACGTGGAGTGGAGACGAACCGCGGTGTTTGGTGGGGTTAGTTGGAGTCGGGTGGCGGAGTTGGCACCGCTGACGAGTCGAGGCGGCGGCGGGGCTCGGGTGATGTCGAACTAGTTGCTAGGGGGCAAGGTGAGGCGCGTGGAGTGCATAGTTAGGCCCAGCGAACTCGGTGAGTGCGATGGACAGGGTGGCGTGGCGTTGGGTGGCGGAGCCTCGTCGGCGACGAGCTCCGCGGCGGTGGGTTCGGGTGATCGCGGTTGGGTTGTTGTGGTGCACGAGGAAGAGAATGGAGAGGATGGGAGGTAGCCAGCTCACGGTGATCCGTAGAGAGCCTCGTCGGGTCGGGGACGGTCGATCTGGCGGCGACGGCGAAGGGGATCTCCGGCGGTGGTGAGCCGGGCGGGTCGGGCTTGATAACCTTGGGCGAGCAAGAGCTCGGGGCTCGGCTTGTCCGACGAAGTCGACGACGGCGAGGCGACTGACAAGGTCTCGTGGCGCTGGGACGAGGGTGGCTACTGATTCTGACGGAGGAGCGGCGACGGTGGCGTCGGCCATGGCGAGGGAGAGCGAGAGAGGAGGCAGGGGCGAATGGGGTGTCCAGGGGTCGGGCGACGACACGGAGGTCGCCCAGGCGGGCGGCGGCGAGGGGGGTGAAGGCGGCGGCCAGCTGCGTGGCGCGCCTGCAAGGCGCCGGCGGGCACCAGAGCTGCTGTCACTCGGCGAGCCAAGCAGCTGTTGGCCTTGCGGCTGCTTGGGCTGGGCAGCGGCAGTGGGCGAGCACGGGCGACAGGTAAGTATTTTCCTTTTTTTAAGCTTTTTCTATTTTCTGTAACTTTGTGGGGTTTTTTAAAAGTATCAAAACTATTTTAAAAATCACCAAAATGCTCCTGGTCACTTGTTGGAATATTCCCAACATGAAACATTTTGGTTTGACAATTTTTGAACATTTAAAATATTTTATGTAATTTAAAATGCTCATTTCAAAAACTTGTGGATTAATCCTAGAACCCTTAGGTGACCTAGAAAATGGTTCACCTTCTTTGACATGGGTTCTGAACCCAAACAAAGAGGATGAGCATTTTGAAGGGCATTTCGGATTCATTGAAATGAATTTTAGTAAACCCTAGTTGTTTTAAGGGGGGGGGGTGTTCTGGGGTTTCCTGCCTTCCCCATTTCAAATTCAAATGAAATTTAAACATGATGCACACCCTAATGCATGGTCTATCGGGATGTGACAACTCACCCCACTCAAAAGAATCTCGCCCCGAGATTTAGGATCTATTGCGAAAAAGGTGGGATACTCAAGTCGAAGACGATCCTCCCTTTCCCAAGTTGCTTCTTGCTCGGAATGGTTTGACCATTGAACCTTTAGAAACTTGATATTCCGGCGTCGAGTGGTGCGCTCGGCTTGATCGAGGATCTGAACGGGATATTCTCGATAGGTGAGGTTATCTTGGAGATCAAGCGTTTACGTGGTCCACTTCACGGATAGGATCCGAAGCAACGCTGAGTTGGGAAACGTGGAAGACATCATGGACTCGGAAAGATGCGGAGGTAGTTCCAATTGGTAGGCAACTTCCCTCGTTTGGCAAGAATGCGAAAGGGTCCAATGTAACGAGGAGCCAACTTGCCTTTGATATCAAACGATGGGTTCCTTTAAAGGAGTAACCCGAAGGTAAGCCTTCTCGCCAATTTCATAAGTCATAGGCTTATGCTTGCGGTCATATTGGCTCTTTTGACGAGATTGGGCTGTTTTCAATTTCTCACGAATAACGCGAACCTGCTCTTTCGCTTCTCGAATCATATCCGGGCCAAAGAGTTGTCTCTCCCGGTTTCGACCAGTTAAGAGGCGTTCGACATTTCCGTCCATAAAGAACTTGAAAGGGCTTTGCCCAGCTGGCTTGATAACTATTGTTATAAGCGAACTCGCGAATGGAAGGCATTTCTCCCAATTCATGCCGAAAGAGATGATGAAGCTCAAGCATATCCTCTAGGATTTGATTGACTCGTTCTACTTGACCACTTGATTGGGGATGGAAAGCGGTGCTAAAGGAGAGACGAGTTCCCATAGCGTTTTGGAAACTTCCCCAAAATCGAGAGGTGAAAAGACTCCACGGTCTGAGTTAATCTCTAATGGAATACCATGAAGAGACACTATTCGAGAGATGTACAAATCAGCTAGCTGGCTAGCGGTTATACTCTCACGAACAGGTAGGAAATGGGCTACTTTGGAAAGGCGATCAACAACAACGAAGATAGCGTTATTCCCTCTCTTGGTCTGGGAAACCCGGTAATGAAGTCCATACCGATTTTATCCCATTTCCATTCAGGAATTTCCAAAGGTTGAAGGGTACCAGCAGGCCGTTGATGCTCGCTTAACTCGACGACGACGTCGCAATTAGCAATGTATTGAGCGATTTCTCTCTTCATCCTAGTCCACCAAAACCTCTGGCGAGATCTTGATACATTTTAGTACTACCGGGATGAATGGTGAGAGGAGAGTCATGAGCTTCCTTAAGGATCAATCGCCTCAAGGTTGCGCACCTTGGGAACCACTAGACGGTCTCCAAAGAACACGACACCTTGTTCATCGATGGAGAAACAATCTGCGACTCCTTTCTTGATGTTTCTCCCGACACGGGAGACTCCGGATCTACCTTCCGTGCTTTGATGATCTGATCCGTAAGGGTAGGTTTCGCCACCGTGGTGGAAAGGAATCCTCGAGGAACAATGTGAAGATTAAGCTTACGAAATTCCTCGTGGAGAATTGGTTGACTTTGTTGTAACATCAGATTGTTACAATAAGATTTGCGACTTAGTCGTCAGCCATGACATTGGCCTTGCACGGGTGTAGGATATTCCTAAGTCGAAATCTGTAATCAACTCGACCCAACGTCTTTGCCTGAGATTCAAATCCGGTTGGGTGAAGATATATTTCAGACTTTGGTGATCAGTGTAGATTTCGCAATGATTACCCAGAAGATAATGTCGCCAAGTTTTGAGTGCATGAACCACTGCTGCAAGCTCTAGATCGTGTGTGGGATAGTTATCCTCATGTGGACGCAATTGTCGAGATGCGTAGGCAATCACATGACGATCTTGCATGAGTATGCAACCTAGTCCTTGTCGCGAGGCGTCGCAATAGATAATAAAGTCCTTAGAGAAATCTGGTGGAACAAATACGGAGCAGATGTCGCGTCTTTTCAGTTCTCGAAAGCTGATCTCGCCTTGTGGCGCCCATTCGAACTTCTTATCTTTCTTGAGGAGTTCGGTTAGAGGTTTAGCAACTTTAGAGAAATTCTCGACGAAGCGGCGGCAATAGCTCGCTAAACCGAGGAAACTCGAACTTGCTTGACCGATTCAGGTGGAGTCCAATCAAGGACGGCTTGAACTCGCTTCGGGATTGACAGCAATACCCTTACCGGAGATTACATGTCCTAGATAGGTCACTTCGGTAACCAGAATTCACATTTAGAGAATTTGGCATAAAGGCGGTGCTCTCAAGTTTCATCAATACTAGCCTTAGGTGTTGGCATGTTCTTCCTCATTCTTGGAGTAGATGAGTATATCATCGAGGTATACCACGACTAATTTATCCAAATACTCCATGAAGATTGAGTTCATTAACCGAGAAAAGGTGGCTGGAGCATTGGTTAATCCGAAGGACATGACGGTGTACTCAGATTGGCCATAACGAGTGACAAAGGCCGTTTTGGGAATGTCCCGTTCTTGATTTTGATTTGATGGTAGCCCAACCTCAAATCCATCTTGAAAAGATCGAGGATCCAGCGAGCTGATCATACGTGTCGTTGATCCCGGGAGCGGATACTTGTTCTTGATAGTGACCAAATTGATGGTCGGTAATCTACAACCATCCGATCCGTACCATCCTTCTTCTTGACGAAGAGGACGGGCAAGCCCATGGAGATGAACTAGGACGGATGAAACCCTTTTGCAAGGACTCATCGAGTTGTTTCTTAAGTTCAGCTAGTTCTAGGGGTGCCATCTTATAAGGTCTTCTAGAGATTGGGACGGTTCCGGAATAAGATCTATCACGAACTCGACATCCTGTCGGTGGAACACTGGCAGTTCCTCCGAAAGACATCCGGGAAATCACGGACTCACCGGAATATCTTCGAGGTCCGGAAGGGGTTGGCATTTATGAGTAAAGTCGGCGCTTAGACACTCGGGTTAAAACATCCTTTGTTTTGCCGAAGGATGGGTAAGTTGAACAGTTCTAGTAGAGCAATCAATCTTAGCATAATGGGCTGACATCCAGTCCATACCCAAGATGATGTTTATGTCCGAGGACTTGAGAGCTATTAGAGATGCAAGAAAGACTAATCTGTCGACAAGAATTTCATTCCCATGACTTATTCTAGAGGTTTGCCATCTAGAACCAGGAGTTTGAATTTCCATGGAGGTAGGCATGTCACGAGAATGTGGTGTTGTGCAATCGAGCATAGCTCTCGTAAATAAATGAATGAGATGCTCCAAGATCAAAAGAACAGTTGCGGATGGCAATTAACAAGAAGCGCATCGAGGACGACGTTGGGATCCTCATAGGTTTCTTCAGCAGAGACATAGTTGACATGGCCACGAGCGGTGGCAAGCGGCTTAGCATAGGGCACCTTTCCTGCTGGCTTGCCGCGCCAGCAGACTTTCCGGCTTGATTGGGGTTGTTCTGGGACACTCTCGGATATAGTGGCCCGTCTCTCCACACTTGAAGCAAGTGATCACATTTGGACGTGGAGCAGCACTAGCAGTTGGACCTCCATAAGTCTTGGGTGGAAAATACGGTTGGTTGGGGCGAGGCGCCTCAAAGGATGGCCTCGGGGTGTACTGGGTGGTAGAGCCGATTTGGGACCCAAACCCGCGCTTCGGGATCCAGAGCGGATGACGATCGAGAATCACGGATGTGCTTGCGTGAAGCCTCAAAATCAGTCTGCCTAGCCGGTACCGATAGCCTTATTGACTAGCCGGGAAAGAGGTACACTCATGCAGACGGAGATCTCGGCGTAGCTCAGGGCTAAGTCCCTTGCGGAACCTTGCTTGCTTCTTAGCATCGGTAGAAACTTCTTCGGGAGCATAACGTGCTAACCTCCCAAATTCACGGCTGTAGGCATCCACTGACAGCCTACCTTGGGTGAAGCTGCAGAATTCCTCACGTTTGCGGTCCATAAGACCTTCTGGAATATGGTGCTCGCGGAAGGCAGCACTGAACTCATCCCAAGTTGTAACTTGTCCAGCCGGACGCATAGCCTCATAATTTTCCCACCAGAGACTAGCAGGGCCTTCAAGATGGTAGGCGGCAAAGGTAACCTTGTCAGCCTCAGCCACGTTGGCGGAACGCAGCTTGTGATGGATGCTGCGGAGCCAATCATCTGCGTCGAGAGGCTCGACGGAACATTTGAATTTTGGAGGATATAGCTTGACGAAATCATTGAGTGAAACCACATCGTTTCTTGGCTGGCGTGCTGTGTTTTGCTCAATCCGCCCAATAAGCGGTTGGTTTCGGCGCTTATTGCGCTCGCTTCCAAAGATCACCTCGCCAAAGATGGCGGTTGCGGCAGATTCACATTTCGGCTGCATGGCTTCTCCTGCTCCGAGCAGCAGGAGTATTGCGAGTGTTGACCATCCTGGGAGACAAAGCAAAGGTTTAAACCAGGATGGCAGAATTTAACAAGGAAGTGCGGAAGGTAATGGACAGTATGGAATGCAAAGATGTTCATCCGTATGACATGGTAATATAAAACTGCCATATATATATATACCAACGGTCATACACACCATTCATAGTTTGGTACAAGCCTGACGGAGTACAACTATAAGGAAAGGCGTTACATCTCATCGGAAGCATCCCAACTTCTATACATTATTCTTCTACACTTCCGGAACGATACACACTAAGTCGTATTCCACGAGTCACGCAGGACGGTGGAAACACAACTAGTACCATACTAGGAATACTACTACTATCTCAGCAGCTCCATAGTAGTCCTCATAGAAGTCACCACCTGCACTGAAGTGGAACATGATCGTCCGGAGCAGACAATCTGTGGAGCCTGTGGACCATAAGGACTCGGATGTGGCCGTGGACCAACAACCGGTGGCAGACGAGGCCCACGAGGAGGAGTGATGCCTCCAACCTCACGCCACTCCATAAAGTCTGGCAGACTCGCCGCACGGGTACAAGTCTCTCATGTCCATATATCCGCTTGCACGGCAGTGCAAACCTAGTCGAGTAGCCCGGTGGTTAGAACGGGCATTAAAAGCTCCATACGCAAGGCCGGTTCTCACGGTCCTTGTCCTCCAAAGAACTCAAGAGTAGTGCGAAGGAGTGAGTCCTCATGGGATGCATCGCTGTACAAACCTCGAAGGTAGCCATGCGCCCTGTGAAGGGATCTTGGCATATAGCGGAAGTCGGTGTTGCTCGACAAAGCAGTTCTCGCTCGAATAATAGTCATCATGGAATAGGCTGCATCTTGCATGATATTCCAATAGTGATTCGAGCCCATAAGAACAAAGTGAAGTGGCTCAAGAGCTCGGGATAGGATGGATAAATCCGACCGTGCATAGATATTGGCTTTGATTGAAATCCCTAAACTGCTCCTCGACGGTATATTCAGGATACCATCGATAACCAGCCTCAATCATCACCCTAACCAACATGGCCGTGTGACCGCACACATCAATGCAACGGGTCAGGCGAACCACTTGGTTCTGGGAACGGGTGGCCATCTGAAAGCACAGCCACAATGCAAAGGCATTAGAATTTCTAGGGAAAATCGGGCAGCATAACATCTGTAAATGCTCAAAATCAGATTTGAGACATTAAAATCAGATTGCAAATCCACTCAACAACATCATATCAAGGTTCTGGTTCAAATGATAGCATACTAAAATTTAGTAGCACTGAACTGAGGATGTAACCAACAATCCTATAAGTTACTACGGATTAGTAACACGTGAACTCGAGAGAGAAGAGAGCCTAGTCCTATACCCACGCCGAATGAGAAGAGGATGACTCAGATCGAGGGCATAAGGTAAAGAAGTAAAAGAGCCTTACGTTCCTCCCACAATCAATTCCCTACATATAACTAAAGCATTTCTAGACTCAACTTGACCAGTTTGGCTTAGCGAACCCACAGCAGCCTTGCTCGATGCCAACGCTGTCAGACCCGATTCCAAGTCACATCGACCTAGCTGGTAACACCTCATATCACTTTGCGGCCTCACGCACGGTATTCCACACGGTGTCGCCTTACCATGGCCCGGACCGTTTGCGTCTTTTGGCTCACGATATGATAGTGTCGCTAGCATCCACATGACAAAGAACCCGGCCGACATGGCTAGTCGTGAACCCAAAGCGGCACTAACCTATGGGGACAGGCATACATGAATCACTTCGAGCATGTCGGTCATCAACGTATGAACTCGGGCTGTAGCACTGGCTAACAGGACTCCGGTATCCGGGCTGTAGCAAGCTAGGCAGGACTCGAATATCACCCGTGACATTTCCCGAAGGAATGACATAGGAACGAAATGAATCACATGCCGGCCGTCAAGTGTCCAAGCAGTAGTCTGGGCTAGCAGGACTCCGTGAACCGGGCTGTAGCGGACTACTATCGCCGGAAGCACGAGACTACATTTCCCCATATGAGAGGCTGCCAAGGATAAACAACTAGTTTGTCGGATCCCACTCATACCAAGCATTTCAATCATACGCATAATATGCCCGATATGAGTAAATACAACAAGGCATCACAACAAAACTCTACAACTCAAGTACTTTATTTAAGAGGCTCCGAGGAGCCATACATAACATATTCATACAGGTAGGGGTCACATGACCCAACACTCAAGTCATACAATCATACAAGCACATGCGGAAGCAACCCAGTCTGAGTATAGACTCTAGAAAGAAAGAAAGCTTGTTGGAGCCTTTCTATCTACAATGGCCCTTCACAAGTCTTAGATCGCCACCTGGGTGGCTAGCTTACTCGTCGAAGTCAACATCTACATAGAATCCGTCGGAGGGGTAGTATAGTCCTCTAAAAATATTGATTAACAAACATGAGTACAAAAGTACTCAGCAAGTCTTACCACGAATCCTATCATACATGCACATTCTCAAGGAAGGAGTGGAGTTATTTGCAGCAAGCCAGCTTTGACTCTTGGCTAAGCTATCCACGTGACACACTTTGTAAAGCATTTTGTCGCATACGAGTCCACTAATCACCATCACAATACTCCACCGTGGATCCTCTCTCGTCATCCCGAGAGGGCCATCCACGATACTCACACTTATCTTGAGGCTTTTAGTAGTATCCATTTACTTGTCTATGAACTGATATAGGTAACCCGAAGTCCTTCTCCGTGGACACGGCTATTGAATAGATCATATTTAACCTGCAGGGTATACTTCTTCACACACGCTCACCACTTATAAATCGTTTACACGACATGTACTCTGCAACCTTCAAGCGGAAGCCCAACGTGGGTGTCGGCCACAGCCTACCTAAACACTCAAGTCCCTAGTCCAGGTTTATCGCCTATTCGGGTTCCATCCGCAGGAGTCCGCCGAGGTTTCCCATACAGCCCGAACGATGTGTGCAGGGTTCCCGAGATACCAAACGGCACTCGGTACACCGGCCACGGTGCCTACCGCAACACAACCCACCCCTAAGGTCAGCGTTGCGTGCGGCCCCAAAGATGCTACAAACACGAAACTACTTGCAACTCCGGACTAAGAACAAGGGTGGTTAAGAAGCGAGAGGGTCCATTGGTTTCGGGCCCAATGTGTGGTAGTAGCTAGTTCATGGATCACAAACACAGATCTCAGTTCTTAAGTTGGCTTCAATGAAACAACCCACCATGTACTCCTACATGGCCTCTCATCGATACCTTTACCAAATCGTGTTCAACACTTTCACTCTCGAACCAACACAACCTTTCACTCCAGTTCATCATCCCGATGAGCCGACTGACACAACTCTAAGCATAGCAAGCATAGCATGGTAGGAATCACAAACATGGCTCAATCAACTCCTACACATACTAGTGGGTTTCATCTAGTTCTTGTGGCAATGACAGTCATGCAAAGGAAGTGGGTTCAACTACCGCAGCACACAACAGTTGAATCGCGTTGTCTTAATGCAGAACGAGAGCGAAGCGAGAACATGGGTTTGTATCGAATGATCAATGAATTGCTTGCCCGATGGAACTGGGGTAGAGAACGCCCTTGGATGGGTAGTCGAGGTTATCTTGAGGCGAGAACCTATCATGAAAGCACACGAAATAAACACACAAGACAATATGCAACAATATGATGCATGCTATGACATGGCAATATGGATGTGTGTTGGCCTAATGCAAGTTGAAGGAACAGGATGAACTCATTTGAATCAAGGATTCAAATGATAGCTCATTGAGTTAGTCCTAATGGTGCAATTCTTATTCTGGTTATTCAGCATAGTTAACTTGTTTTAACATGCATGAAACCTGTACCAATGGATAGAGTGTATTTTTCTGATAATTTTCATATATAAATCTTTGCATTTGGAGTTATAGATAAAAGTTATAAGCATTTGAAATTTGATTTATATTCGGAATTTATTATATAAAAATAAATCCAGAATTTGAATTAATGCGCCAAGATGAGGTCAGCGTGACGTCAGGGTCAACGGGTCGTCCAGGTCAAACTGACCAGTGGGACCCGCATGTCGTGGTTAGTTAAACTAATTAACTTAATTAGAACTAATCCTAATTAGTTAACCGGGGTCCACTGTCATTGACTCAGACAATCAACAGGCCCTGATCGGGTCGATGGTCAACTCGCTGGCGTCTAGCCTTGGCGAGGCCAAAGTAGCGGAGCAGAGTGCTTTTGCACTTTCCGCCACCAAATGGGGCGCGGGAGCATCTACGTGGAGCTGGAGACGAACCGCGGTGTTTGGTGGGGTTAGTTGAGTCGGGGTGGCGGAGTTGGCACCGCGACGAGTCGGCGGCGGCCGGGCTCGGTGATGTCGAACTAGTTGCTAGGGGCAAGGTGGCGCGTGGAGTGCATAGTTAGGCCCAGCGCAACTCGGTGAGTGCGATGGACAGGGTGGCGTGGCGTTGGGTGGCCGGAGCCTCGTCGGCTGACGAGCTCCGCGGCGGTGGGTTCGGGTGATCGCGGTTGGGTTGTTGTGGTGCACGAGGAAGAGAATGGAGGATGGGGAGGTAGCGGGCTCACAAGTGATCCCGAGAGAGCCTCGTCGGGTCGGGACGGTCGATCGGCGGCGGCGGCGAAGGGATCTCCGGCGGTGGAGAGCCGGCCGGGTCGGCGCAGATAGCCGGGCGAGCAAGAGCTCGGGGCTCGGCTTGTCCGACGAAGTCGACGACGGCGAGGCGACTGACAAGGTCTCGTGGCGCTGGGACGAGGGTGGCTCTGATACTGACGGAGGAGCGGCGGCAGTGGCGTCGGCCATGGCGAGGGAGAGCGAGAGAGAGGAGGCAGAGGCGAATGGGGTGTCCAGGGGTCGGGCGACGACGCGGAGGTCGTCCAGGCGTGGCGGGCGAGGGAGTGAAGGTGGCGGCGGCCAGCTGCGTGGCGCGCCCTGCGCTCGCCGGCGGGCACCAGTTGCTCTGCTGGCGAGCCAAGCAGCCTCGTTGGCTGCTGCTGCTGGGCTGGGCAGCAGGGTGGGCTGCACAGGCGACATGTAAGTATTTTCCTTTTTAAGCTTTTTCTATTTTCTCGTAACTTTGTGGGGTTTTTAAAATATCAAAACTATTTTAAAAATCACCAAAATGCTCTGGTCACTTGTTGGAATATTCCCAACATGAAACATTTTGGTTTGACAATTTTTGAACATTTAAAATATTTTATGTAATTTAAAATGCTCATTTCAAAAACTTGTGGATTAATCCTAGAACCCTTAGGTGACCTAGAAAATGGTTCACCTTCTTTGACATGGGTTCTGAACCCAAACAAAGAGGATGAGCATTTTGAAGGGCATTTGGATTCATTGAAATGAATTTTAGTAAACCCTAGTTGTTTTAAGGGGGTGTTCAGGGTTTCTGCTTCCCCATTTCAAATTCAAATGAAATTTAAACATGATGCACACCCTAATGCATGGTCTATCTGGGATGTGACAACTTAATCAGTGAAGCAGAGGGGATGTGCGGCGCCTCTGTGCCGGGCAATGTCACGACGCAGTTCGACTAAGTCTGGTCGGTTATGTTTGGCCCGGCCAGACTTATTATTAGTGTATCGGGCATGACGGTCATCGTCATGTGCTGTGACGCGCCTCCGTGATTCGTAGATCGATCTTGGTTGTCTTGCGTTGTTTTCCAATATGTCTCGCAGGTCCCGCGTATTGCCCCGAGCCGTAGTATATGGGCGTCGGGGTGCGGGCTGGTATTCGGGCTGATACATCATTTTGTCTCGGCCACGAGGTGGCCAGTCAGCCTCGTCCTGTGTTGGTAGTGTAGGCTCTAAGGCCTCCCCCTCAAGTTGAGGTAGCAACTTGTATTTTGGGTAACCTTTGGTTGGGAGCTCGAGTCCGTATTCCTTGGCTGCCAGGACCTCGGTCCATCTGTCTGTGACCAGATCTTGATCAGCTTGGAGCTGCTGCTGCTTCTTTTTCAGGTTTCTTGCAGTGGCTATAAGCCGGCGCTTGAAGCACTCCTGCTCGACGAGATCCTCAGGCACGCCAAATTCATCGTCGCCGAGGCTTATCTCATCTTCGGAAGGAGGCATGTAGTTGTCATCCTCCAAGTATTCGTTCGTCGCCTATTCATCTGGGCTAACCTGCACGTCTTCCTGTTCGGCCTGCTCGAAGGTAGGCTGATCGGGATTGTATTTATCTTCGGCAGCATCCGGATTGTTTTCATCTCCTGTGCCGGTATTGCTGTGGCGGGGTTTAGAGCGGCGCCAGTGACGCCCATACTTTGATTTCTTCCTTGAGGGGGTGTCCTCTGTTGCCTCATCACCATTGTTTTCTTTGGGGGTGTCCACCATATATATATATCATATGAGGAGGTGGCTGTCCAGCGCCCTGTGGGCGGTGGTTCCTGTTCTTCTCCTGCATCGTCGTCTATACCGTCGATGTCTTCGGAGTCGAAGTCAAGCACGTCGGTCAAATCATCGACAGTGGCTATGAAGTGGGTGGTGGGTGGGCAACGAATTTCTTCGTCGCCTGCTTCCCACTCGGGCCGGACATAGTTCGGCCATGGATCTCCTGATAGAGAGAGAGGCCTTAGTGAATTTAGCACATCGCCAAGGAGGGAGTGCTGAAAGATATCCACGGCGGTGAACTCCCTTACTGGAGCCCAATCGGACTCAATGGGCCCGGGCACGTGCGGTTCGGAACCCACATCCGGACACAAGTCCGGGGGTCCGGTGACGCAGATTCGCTTAACGGCGGAATCTGTGTCCGGCTCTACCGTCGAAGAGTATGCGGCTTTCGTGGCGGGGTCCATCCACCCGTCCTCGGACGACGTGGTCTGCCCCGGATTTAGGTCCGGAGCAGCGGCAGGGGCGATATCCCGAATACTGTCCGACGCTCCTGATGTAGGCCCGAATCCGTCGAGGACCAAGTCTCCGCGGATATCGGACGTGTAATTCAAGTTTCGAACTCGACGATGGCTGGGGCGTAGCTTCGATCTGCTTCGGATGGCCAGCGAGTTGGCCCGATCGAAAGCCGCCGAACACGAAGATCTGTCCGGGAGAAAAGTCTGCCGACTACTCGTTGTTGAAGGTTGAGGGAGCCATCGAGCCTTACAATGACGATACGCAGGAACTCTCAATGATAGCACCAATGTCGGTGTCAAACCGCGGATCTCGGGTAGGGGGTCCCGAAGCGTGAGTCTAGGGCTAATGGTAACAGGAGGCGGGGACATGATGTTTACCTGTGTTCGGGCCCTCTCGATGGAGGTAATACCCTACTTCTGCTTGATTGATCTTGATGATATGAGTATTACAAGAGTTGATCTACCACGAGATCATAGAGGCTAAACCCTAGAAGCTAGCCTATGATTATGATTGTTGTTGTCCTACGGACTAAACCCTCCAGTTTATATAGACACCGGAGGGAGCTAGGGTTACACAGAGTCGGTTACAGAAAAGGAGATCTATCATTAAAATCGCCAAGCTTGCTTTCCACGCAAAGGAGAGTCCCATCTGGACACGGGACAAAGTCTTCAATCTGGTATCTTCATAGTCCAATAGTCCGGCCAAAGTATATAGTCCGGCTGTCCAGATACCCCCTTATCCAGGACTCCCTCAGGCCTTAGCAAGCTCGGACTCTTGCATCTTAGAGTCACGCTCCAAGGACTCATATTTTTGGACGAAATCCTGGAGCTCTTGCTGGAGCTCTCTGACCCGAGCCTCTCGCTTCTCATGCTTGGAGCGCTCCTTGGCCGCTTTGTCTTCGGCCTTGGTCAGCGCCGTCTTAAGGACCGGCACTTCGGTCGTGCCCCTAGTAAAGTTCATGACGCTTTCATTAGCAGAAACCATTTTTCCTTTTTAATATATAGACAGGGTATTGTGTACCTTTGTTCTCCTCGAGCTGCCTCTTCACGAGGCCGAGCCCTCCCTCGGCCCGCTCCAGGTCCTGCTTCAGTCCGGAGACCTCCGTAGTATGAGCGGCGGCGGCCAGCAGCGACGCCTTCTTATTCACATAGACATCTTTTGTTAGACTCTTGCGGATATTATTTGATCCTCTGTTCGGCCTTTCTTTCCGAACACCAAACAGAGCATTAGGGGCTACTGTCTATACTGTGATATTTTCTTGTATTTTTGTTAGTTACCTCAAAGCCTGTTAGAAGGCTGGCGGAGGCTTCGATCAATCCGCTTTTGGCGGACCGGACTGTTGGGTAACATAGTAATTTCAAAATTTTCCTACGCACACGCAAGATCATGGTGATGCATAGCAACGAGAGGGGAGAGTGTTTTCCACGTACCCTCGTAGACCAAAAGCGGAAGCGTTAGCACAACGCGGTTGATGTAGTCGTACGTCTACATGATCCGACCGATCCAAGTACCGAACGTACGGCACCTCCGAGTTCAGCACATGTTCAGCTCGATGACATCCCTCGAACTCCGATCCAGCCGAGCTTTGAGGGAGAGTTCCGTCAGCACGACGGTGTGGTGACGATGATGATGTTCTACCGACGCAGGGCTTCGCCTAAGCACCGCTATGATATTATCAAGGTGTATTATGGTGGAGGGGGGCACCGCACATGGGTAAGAGATCCAAGGGATCAATTGTTGTGTCTTCAAGGGATGCCTCCCTCCCCGTATATAAAGGAGTGGAGGATGGGGAGGGGGCCGGCCACCCTAGGCGCGCCCCATGAGGAGTCCTACTCCCACCGGGAGTAGGACTCCCCCCTTCCAAGTGGGATTAGGAGAGGAGAGGGAAGGACAGAGAGGGGGAAAGGAAAGGGGGCGCCCCCCCCCTCCTTGTCCAATTCGGACAGGGGGGAAGGGGGCGCGCGGCTGCCCTTGGCCGCCCCTCCTCTTCTCCACTTGGGCCCAAAAAGCCCAGTAGTATCCCCGGGGTGTTCCAGTAACCCCCCCCCCCGGTACTCCGGTATATGCCCGCTACTCCCCGAAACCATTCCGGTGTCCGAACATAGTCGTCCAATATATCAATCTTTATGTCTCGACCATTTCGAGACTCCTCTTATGTCCGTGATCACATCCGGGACTCCGAACTACCTTCGGTATATCAAAACACATAAACTCATAATATAACCGTCATCGAACTTTAAGCGTGCGGACCTTACGGGTTCGTGAACTATGTAGACATGACCGAGACACGTCTCCGGTCAATAACCAATAGCAGAACCTGGATGCTCATATTGGCTCCCACATATTCTACGAACATCTTTATCGGTCAAACCGCATAACAACATACGTTGTTCCCTTTGTCATCGGTATGTTACTTGCCCGAGATTTGATCGTCGATGTCTCAATACCTAGTTCAATCTCGTTACTGGCAAGTCTCTTTACTCGTTACGTAATGCATCATCCCGTAACTAACTCATTAGCTACATTGCTTGCAAGGCTTATAGTGATGTGCATTACCGAGAGGGCCCAGAGATACCTCTCCGACAATAAGAGTGACAAATCCTAATCTCGGAATACGTCAACTCAACAAGTACCTTCGGAGACACCTGTAGAGCACCTTTATAATCACCCACTTACATTGTGACGTTTGGTAGCACACAAAGTGTTCCTCCGGTAAGCGGGAGTTACATAATCTCTAAGTCATAGGAACATGTATAAGTCATGAAGAAAGCTATAGCAACATACTAAACGATCAAGTGTTAAGCTAACAAAATGGGTCAAGTCAATCACATCATTCTTATAATGATGTGATCCCACTGATCAAATGATAACTCATATCTATGGTTACGAAACTTAACCATCTTTGATCAATGAGCTAGTCAAGTAGAGGCATACTAGTGACACTATGTTTGTCTATGTATTCACACATGTATTATGTTTCCGGTTAATACAATTCTAGCATGAATAATAAACATTTATAATGATATGAGGAAATAAATAATAACTTTATTATTGCCTCTAGGGCATATTTCCTTCAGTTTCCCACTTGCACTAGAGTCAATAATCTAGATTATATAGTAATGATTCTAACACCCATGGAGCTTTGGTTTTGATCATGTTTTGCTCGTGGAAGAGGCTTAGTCAATGGGTCTGCAAAATTCAGATCCATGTGTATCTTGCAAATCTCTATGTCCCCTTCCGACACTTGATGACGGATGGAATTGAAGCGTCTCTGGATGTGCTTGGTTCTCTTGTGAAATCTGGATTCCTTTGCCAAGGCAATTGCACCAGTATTGTCACAAAATATTTTCATTGGACCCGATGCACTAGGTATGACACCTAGATCAGATATGAACTCCTTCATCCAGACTCCTTCATTTGCTACTTCTGAAGCAGCTATGTACTCCGCTTCACATGTAGATCCCGCCACGACGCTTTGATAAGAACTGCACCAACTGACAGCTCCACCGTTCAATATAAACACGTATCCGGTTTGCGATTTAGAATCGTCCGGATCAGTGTCAAAGCTTGCATCGACGTAACCATTTACGACTAGCTCTCTGTCACCTCCATAAACGAGAAACATATCCTTAGTCCTTTTCAGGTATTTCAGGATGTTCTTGACCGTTGTCCAGTGATCCACTCCTGGATTACTTTGGTACCTCCCTGCTAAACTAATAGCAAGGCACACATCTGGTCTGGTACACAACATTGCATACATGATAAAGACTATGGCTGAAGCATAGGGAACATCTTTCATTTTCTCTCTATCTTTTGCAGTGGTCGGACATTGAGTCTGACTCAATTTCACACCTTGTATTACAGGCAAGAACCCTTTCTTTGCTTGATCCATTTTGAACTTCTTCAAAACTTTATCAAGGTATGTACTTTGTGAAAGTCCAATTAAGCGTCTTGATCTATCTCTATAGATCTTGATGCCCAATATATAAGCAGCTGCACCGAGGTCTTTCATTGAAAAACTTCTATTCAAGTATCCTTTTATGCTATCTAGAAATTCTATATCATTTCCAATCAACAACATGTCGTCCACATATAATATTAGAAATGTTACAGAGCTCCCACTCACTTTCTTGTAAATACAGGCTTCTCCAAAAGTCTGTATAAAACCATATGCTTTGATCACACTATCAAAGCGTTTATTCCAACTCCGAGAGGCTTGCACCAGTCCATAAATGGATCGCTGGAGCTTGGACACTTTGTTAGCACCTTTTGGATCGACAAAACCTTCTGTTTGCATCATATACAACTCTTCTTCCAGAAATCCATTCAGGAATGCAGTTTTGACATCCATTTGCCAAATTTCATAATCATAAAATGCGGCAATTTCTAACATGATTCGTACAGACTTAAGCATCGCTACGGGTGAGAAAGTCCCATCGTAGTCAACCCCTTGACCTTGTCGAAAACCTTTCGCAACAAGTCGAGCTTTGTAGACAGTAACATTACCATTTGCGTCAGTTTTCTTCTTGAAGATCCATTTATTCTCGATGGCTTGCCGATCATCGGGCAAGTCAACCAAAGTCCATACTTTGTTCTCATACATGGATCCCATCTCAGATTTCATGGCCTTAAGCCATTTTGCGGAATCTGGGCTCATCATCGCTTCCTCATAGTTCGTAGGTTCGTCATGGTCAAGTAACATGACCTCCAGAATAGTATTACTGTACCACTCTGGTGCGGATCTTACTCTGGTTGACCTATGAGGTTCAGTAGTAACTTGATCTGAAGTTTCATAATCAATATCATTAGCTTCCTCACTAATTGGTGTAGTCGTCATAGGAACCTGTTTCTGTGATGAAATATTTTCCAATAAGGGAGCAGGTACAGTTACCTCATCAAGTTCTACTTTCCTCCCACTCACTTCTTTCGAGAGAAACTCCTTCTCTAGAAAGGATCCATTCTTGGCAACGAATGTCTTGCCTTCGGATCTGTGATAGAAGGTGTACCCAATAGTTTCCTTTGGGTATCCTATGAAGACACATTTCTCCGATTTGGGTTCGAGCTTATCAGGTTGAAGCTTTTTCACACAAGCATCGCAGCCCCAAACTTTAAGAAATGACAACTTTGGTTTCTTGCCAAACCACAGTTCATAACGCGTCGTCTCAACGGATTTTGATGGTGCCATATTTAACGTGAATACAGCCGTCTCTAAAGCATAACCCCAAAATAATAGCGGTAAATCAGTAAGAGACATCATAGATCGCACCATATCTAGTAAAGTACGATTACGACGTTCGGACACACCATTACGTTGTGGTGTTCCGGGTGGCGTGAGTTGCGAAACTATTCTGCATTGCTTAAAATGGAGACCAAACTTGTAACTCAAATATTCTCCTCCACGATCAGATTGTAGAAACTTTATTTTCTTGTTACGATGATTTTCAACTTCACTCTGAAATTCTTTGAACTTTTCAAATGTTTCAAACTTATGTTTCATTAAGTAGATATACCCATATCTGCTTAAATCATCTATGAAGGTGAGAAAATAACGATACCCTCCACGAGCCTCAATATTCATTGGACCACATACATCAGTATGTATGATCTCCAACAAATCAGTTGCTCGCTCCATAGTTCCGGAGAATGGCGTTTTAGTCATCTTGCCCATGAGGCATGGTTCGCAAGTACTAAGTAATTCATAATCAAGTGATTCCAAAAGTCCATCAGTATGGAGTTTCTTCATGCGCTTTACACCAATATGACCCAAACGGCAATGCCAAAAATAAGTTGCACTATCATTATCAACTCTGCATCTTTTGGCTTCAACATTATGAATATGTGTATCACTACTATCGAGATTCATCAAAAATAGACCACTCTTCAAGGGTGCATGACCATAAAAGATATTACTCATATAAATAGAACAACCATTATTCTCAGATTTAAATGACTAACCGTCTCGCATCAAACAAGATCCAGATATAATGTTCATGCTCAACGTTGGCGCCAAATAACAATTATTCAGGTCTAAAACTAATCCCGAAGGTAGATGTAGAGGTAGCGTGCCGACGGCGATCACATCGACTTTGGAACCATTTCCCACGCGCATCATCACCTCGTCCCTAGCCAGTGTTTGCTTAATCCGTAGTCCCTATTTTGAGTTGCAAATATTAGCAACAGAACCAGTATCAAATACCCAGGTGCTACTGCGAGCTCTGGTAAGGTACACATCAATAACATGTATATCACATATACCTTTGTTCACCTTACCATCCTTCTTATCCGCCAAATACTTGGGGCAGTTTCGCTTCCAGTGACCAGTCTGCTTGCAGTAGAAGCACTCAGTCTCAGGCTTAGGTCTAGACTTGGGTTTCTTCTCTTGAGCAGCAAATTTTTTGCTGTTCTTTTTGAAGTTCCCCTTCTTCTTCCCTTTGCCCTTTTTCTTGAAACTGGTGGTGTCGTGGAATTGTCATGGCAGATGTCCTCTTGCAAGGACTTAGTCGTGGAACCATCGCAACTAGGAAGCTTAAAGGGGTTAATCGGGACAAAGGACACGAGAGGGTTTATACTAGTTCGGCTCCTTACGGTGAAGGTAAGCCTACGTCTAGTTGGGTTGGTATTGCTTCAGGTTCCGATGACCAGGGAGCGAGATACGCTATGCCCGGTTCTCGATTGGTTGTTTCTTGCCCTAAGCCGCTAGCGGGTCGTCCCCTTATATACACGGGTTGACGCCCTGCGGCTTATAGAGTCCCAGCCGGCTCATAAACAGTGTCCGGCTCGGTGACTAGTTAATTCTACCTTATGATACAAGTCATGGCTTCATGGCGGTTTACCACTATGTGCCTTAAGTCGCCTGTGGGCTTTAGACCCTTTATGAACCGCCATCTTCATGCTTGGTCTTGGGCTTCTGTCTGGTAACCTCTTTACGTAACCCGGCCCCTCCTGGGCGCTTACACAAATAGTTATATCCCCAACATTAGGCCCCAGATTGATTTGAACCTGTTCATGTCAATCTTAAAATAACTTAAAACATAAATCTTCAGTCTTCTGACTGCGCAAAAAGACTTTCTTTAACCCGCCGTGATGTCATTCTTTGGATCTGTGTTAACCCGCCATGACATCATCTCTCCTTTTATTACGCCGTATCGGCCCAACGGATCTCTGTCTTTATTGCTCGTTCCGGAAATCGAGGTGTCAAGGCCGCTGGATAGTAATTCTTATCGCCTCGTTTCCCGCGCCGTCTCAGTTATGCTCTCCTTATAAATAGGCGCGACCTGGGTTTCATTTTCCCCCTTCCAGTCGTCTCCTTCCTCTAGCCTCCTCTCGAGCTCCGCCGCCACCGCCGTCAAGCTTCTCGTCTTCTCCGACCCAGGCCGCCGCATCAACCTGAATCGGACCAGAAACGCGCCGGCGAACCTCCGCAGCTCCTCCAGACCTGTGAGTTTCTTTTCTTTCACTGCCTAGATCTGCATTAGATCTTGCTTCGAGTTCGTTGGTGTTCATCGCCGCCCGCTACAAACCCTTGATAGTTCTCACCCCCTACGCCCTTTTCTGATCGTCAGATGGTATAGAACTGCTGCGGTAGATGTTTCACCCCCATTTTATATGCAAACGGATCCCTTTTCCTTTGTTCAGAGGCTTCTTTCGAGTGTATGAACTTCTCTGCACTTGTTTTTAGGTCTAGAAATTTTCTTTCCAGGACGACCATTTGATCCAAAATAATAGTTGTAACTTATGAAATCTGTTTTTATCATCCGGAACACTTCTTATGTTAAATGCCTTTAACATAACTGTTCAAATATCCGGTTTAAACGCATCCCACTTGATCTGTGAACCTTGGCGCCTTCTCAGGTCTTTAAACTGTTGAACTGTTGTTAACACTTGTGGCGGCTTAAATAATGTTGCCCAATTATCCTTATGTCATTAGGCCCCTTTAAGCTGCTATCTTCAGTAATTTGAATATTTTCTTCTGGGTTAAAATTAAGCCAGAACTTCTTGTTTTGTAATAGGCCAATCTGTTGTCATGGCGCCTAAGTCAACCAAAGCTCCTCAGAACTTGCAATCGGGTCCCATCCATCGTCACCAAAAGCAAACTGGCTGATTTTGTGAAGTCTGGCCATTTGCCAAAGAAAGAAGTCATGTCTTATCACCTCCCTGACCCATCCGAAGAAAAGCCTCAACCCAAAGAAGGGGAGGTGATAGTTTTCACGGATCACATGAGCCGGGGATTTGCACCTCCCGGCTCAAAGTTCTTCAGAGAAGTTTTAAATTTCTTTGACCTTAGACCTCAAGACATTGGACCCAATTCCGTGTCCAATCTTTGCAACTTCCAAGTCTTCTGTGAGGTGTATCTGGGGGAGGAGCCAGGCCTGCTCTTATTCAGAGAACTGTTTTACTTGAACCGGCAGAATGAGCGCGCCAACGGACCGAGTCTTGAACTTGGCGGTATCTCGATCCAGCGGCGGAGAGACTGTCTGTTTCCTTATGCTGAGCTGCCGAGTCACCCCAAATATTGGAACCAGTCATGGTTCTAATATCAGGATACCACCCCGGCTTTCGCGCCCTGCGCCTTGAGTCCAACCATCCGCTGGCGGATAAACTGACCGTTGTTGAACGTCTGGCGCTCAATCCCACCATCAAGAAGATTAAAGCTCTTACGGGAAATGGTTTAAACGGCATTGACTTGGTCCGGTCAGGTCACTTGGCGATACTCCCATTAAGCCGCCCGCTTAATGTGCACCTATACTGATGTAACAGAGCGACCCAATGCGCCACAGTTCGACGATTTACGGATGACGTAGCAGATGCTACAACCCCCATCCTGCTTGAAGGAGGGTACTATTATCAACAACACCTTGGGTTACTTCCTTACGCAAAAAGAACCCGCCCCTACGAGAAGTTACCAATCTTAATAAATACTTTTTAATATGTTTACCTCCTTGTACTTATAATTCCTTATCCTTCCCACAGGCCTGTGATGACTTCTGGAAAGTCAAATATGACCACGAGGCCGCCCAACAAGCCAGAGCAGCCAAGAAAAATGAGAGGAAAAACGCCAAGACGGGGACTTCAAAAAAGAAGAAACCCAGCGCCTCTGAATTGCTCAAATTGGATGACTCTTCTTCAGATGAGGAAGAGGTAATCCCTTATTCTCTTTAACTCCTTTGTTACTATTTTATTGATATTCCCGCCTTTCAGGAAGACACTGGAAACAGCCAAGCTCATGGTGAAGAGGTAACTATAATTTCCTTCGACTCGGAGCCTTTGCCAAAGCACAAAACCCGGCGGGTGACCCGAAAAGTAAGATTTTCACATCCCTTAGCTTATCAAGATCCTCAATTTCTTTTGAAGCAACAGAACCGGAGGCAAACCCGGACAAGTAAGGATTTAGATCTCTCTTCCGCTTACTCCGACGAAGGTGAAGTGTCGAATCGAGGTCATCTCCGCTTATGCTCGCTTATCCTTTGGCGAGTTTTATTCGTCAGCCTCTCAATTCATCTGACTCCAATTATCAGGATACCTCTCCTTCTTCTAGCGAGTCTATGCAATCCAACATGCCGTCTTTCAAGACTGCCCCTGGGTAATGTACCCTTGTTATCCTCATACTTTGCCTTACTCATATTTTGTACTCATCCCTTTGTTTTATTCACAGTGTGCACGCGAAGCCCAGTAAGAGGGCAAAGAAGAATAAGCCGATTGAAGAACCGGTAGCAACGGAGCCGGAACCCGGAACCACTGTCCCTGATGCTTCTACTCATCAGCCTCCTCCTGAGACGGCCCATGAAATTCCGACACCATCTTCCGACCCGCCTCAAAAAAACACTCTTGATAACTCCGATAAACCGGAAATTCCTAGCCCGGTCCGGACGGCTGAACCGGAAGTTGAATACTTGAAAAGCCAGTATGTTGAGCCGGGGCGGCCTACTGTTCTTGCCAGGTGTACCGCTAAGGAATAACTTGTCAAAAGCCGGAAGACCAAACAAGACATCGCTGATTATGCCCATTTAAGCATTGGCGATATAGTCTCAGGCTATCTGAATCAAGTGCATAACAGCCGCGACCTGGAAATTGACATGGTGAAACAGATACAGCATAAATCTGAGGTATAACTTATATTATTTCTCCTGAATCTTACTTATCAGACCAGCCCCAAGTCATCGCTTATAGATAAATATGCCGTAGACTTAGATACCGGCTTACTGTTAGCTCACCCGGTTTACAAGAAAGTATATTTAACCCGGCTGTAATATAGCAACTTTTAAAGAAGTGATACACATTAGCCCCCAAGTGTCAAGTATCTTTACTTGTAAAGTGCTTGAGACTTTAATATGCATAATCTGACATTATAAAGTAAAATTTTCTTCAGCATACATTAGCCCCCAAGTGTCAAGGGTCTTTACTTGTAAAATGCTTGAGACTTGAACAATACCTTACCATAACCTTACTTGTAACCCGACGTTATTGCAGGTCTCTACCAGTTAATTTGAATTGCAGATTGCTGATCTGAAGACCCGGCTGGCGGCCCAAGACCTTGAGATTCAAAAAGCCGACTCCAAATTCGCCTTCAGCATCTCTGAGCAAGAAAAGTTGAAGAAGGATTTTGACGCGGAGAAGAAGGCCTGGGCGGAAGAAAAATCTTCACTTGTGACCCGGGCCGAGACAGCAGAAGCAGCTCTTGCCGAAGCAACTGTCGAATTGTCCGGCTTAGAAAACCAGATATCCCAAATGGTCTCAGCAATTTTTGGTAGGTGACTATGTGTAACCTTTGAACATCACCATGATTCATTTGATAACTGTTTCAGATATGATCTCCGGCTTAATATTATATGCATAAATGCAGGTCCCGGGAGTACCAACCTGAAACAGAATATGCTGATCAAGCTTAAGGCGGTGTACACTCTAGTGGAACAGCTGTACACCGGGTCACAACGTGCCTTGGCTGTTGTGGCTTTATCAAATGATACTCCTTATCTCCTGCAGGATGTACTCAAACGGCTTGCCGTGTTACCTCAACGGATTCAGGAGTTAAGGAGAGCATCTGGTAGAGCCGGGGCCATAGCCGCCTTAAGCCGGGCCAAAGCGTTGGCTCCAGAGCTAGACTTAAACGATGTCTCTCTTGGATACCCTAGCTTAAAGGAGGACGACTCTGCATTCAATGAATCAGACTTCACCACTTGTGTGAGAGTTGTACGTCCTGTGGCCACCATCATCGGCAACGATATTGATCTTACGAAGTACCAGCCGGGTTATGACAACGACAACCGGAGGATTCCAACTCCTCATTATGATGATATCACCGATCCTCCAACTCGTAAGCATACCTTTGCTCTCGAAGTTGACCCGCCAGTTTAATAGATGATGAAGCGAATTTGAAGCCTTAAGCGGCATTGATCGGACCTCGTCAACCTTCCAGACAAAGCAGCGCATTTAAGAGGCGGAGAAGGATAACCCGAGTCGTCAAGTCCACCAAAGGAGTAACCCGCTGGCACTAAGTCTTTGAAAAAATAATGCCTCATTATTCAGACTCGGGAGTCTTGTAATAGGGTAGAAACACTTAACTCTGTCATGCCTTCGCGCATGTTTGTGATGCTTAACAATGTCTCAAGCCGCTATTGTTGTGCACTGCCGGCTTGCTAGAATTGCTTCTTAACATCCAAAAGCTTTTGCTTTACCCTGTGTATACAAACAAAAAATTCCTTTGGCATCTCACCACATCCAGGGTCGTGTAAAATAATATTAACCCGGAGTATGAACCAAAACATTATAAATATCAGCCGGTTTAAAGCGTACATTACCGGCTTACCTGTTCCCAAAAAACAGACAGTTGCACTTAACTTCTGAAAATTGGCACATATAATGTTTACCTGGCCCTTAATATTATTCACACTTATAGAAGAAGGTAAACCTAATTTTCAAAGGCCTCTGATTTGAATACGATCAGTAGAACCATTCCAAAGGGGTTAAGCTAAGATTCGGATACGATCATATAGCCCCCAATGGCTTTGGCGATGCCGATCAAGTGGGTATCGATAGCTATGTTCTCTTCGGTTCGAATACGACCTATGTTTGAACAGGAAGCCCCCAAGTGACCATGAGAGTTGTTTAATGACGCTGATTCGAATATGATCCACGTCAGACCCAAAGAGGTTAAGCTATGATTCAAATATGATCAAGAAGCCCCCAAGTGGGTTTGCTAGTGTGCCAATCAATTGGGTATCGACAGCTATGTTCTCTTTGGTTCGAATACGACCTATGTTTGAACAGGAAGCCCCCAAGTGACCATGGCTTGATTCAGATATGATCATAAGCCGGACCAAAGGGAAAACCGGATTCAGATATGATCCGGCTCCGTGTTAGTCATTTCCACCACCTGGTAAAGAAGACACATAAACCTTGTAGGATGGAAAGAAAAGAGGTCCTGCTTTATTGCTTTATATAATATATACATTGCTAAAAAGGAAAACAAATATACTCTGAAAGCCGGTGGCTTAAGTATAGTAGGGCCGGAGATGCGCTATGTTCCACGGCCGGCGGGTCTCCTCCTCCGACTTACGTGAGTCTTTGTGCTCTCAAACATCAATGAGGTAATATGACCCGTTGTTGAGATTCTTGTTGACCACGAAAGGTCCTTCCCAAGGAGGGGACAGCTTGTGCATACCGGATTGGTCCTGGATGAGCCGGAGCACTAAATCGCCTTCCTGGAAAGTTCTGCTTTTAACCCGGCGGCTGTGATAACGGTGCAGGTCTTGCTGGTAAATCGTCGAGCGGGCTATTGCCAAGTCTCGCTCTTCATCCAACAAGTCAAGTGCATCCTGCGAGCTTTTTCATTATCAGCCTCAACGTAAGCCGCCACCCATGGTGAATCATGCCGGATGTCACTTGGCAGAACCGCCTCCGCTCCGTACACCATGAAGAAAGGTGTATAACCAGTAGACCTGTTAGGCGTTGTGTTGATGGTCCATAGCATAGAGGGTAACTCCTCCACCCAACAACCCGGAGTTCGTTGTAAGGGAACTAAGAGCCGGGGTTTGATACCTTTCAGGATCTCTTGATTAGCTCTTTCTGCCTGACCATTAGACTGGGGGTGAGCAACAGCCGAAACATCAAGCCGGACGTGCTCTAGTTGACAGAACTCTTCCATGGCACCCTTGGAGAGATTAGTACCATTATCAGTTATAATACTATGCGGAAAACCAAAACGAAAGATCACCTTTTTGATGAACTAAACCGCCGTGGCTGCATCACACTTACTGACTGGCTCTGTTTCAACCCACTTGGTGAATTTATCCACTGCCACCAATAGGTGTGTCTTCTTATCTTTAGACTTTTTGAAAGGCCCAACCATATCAAGCCCCCAGACTGCAAACGGCCAAGTAATTGGAATAATCCTCAAGTCTTGAGCCGGCACATGAGCTCGTCGTGAGAATTTTTGACATCCGTCACATTTGCTGACCAGATCCTCCGCATCAGCATGAGCCGTCAGCCAATAAAAACCATGACGAAAAGCCTTGGCTACCAGAGACTTTGAACTGGCATGATGACCGCAATCACCTTCATGAATCTCACGAAGTATCTCCTGACCCTCCGTAGGTGATACACAACACCAAACGCCCAGTGGACGCTGCGGTGATGCAACTCGCCGTGAACAATCGTCATGGATTTGGACCGCCTGATGATTTGTCTTGCCAAGGTCTCGTCCTCAGGCAACTCTCCCCGGGTCATATAGGCTAAGTATGGAACAGTCCAGTCCGGGATGGCATGGAGAGCCGCAACCAGCTGTGCCTCCGGGTATGGCACTGCAAGCTCTTCCTCTGTAGGCACTCTGACAGAAGGGTTATGCAAAATGTCAAGGAAAGTATTAGGCGGCACCGGCTTACGCTGAGACCCCAGCCGGCTTAAAGCATCAGCCACCTCATTCTTCCTTCGATCAATGTGCTCTACTTGATAACCTTTGAAGAGCCCAGCCACCACATCAACTTCATAAGGGGATCCTTAGAATCCCACGTGCCTGACACCTGTTGAGCAACGAGGTCTGAATCGCCCAAGCATCTTACCCGGCTCAAATTCATCTCCTTGGCCATCTGGAGGCCATGGAGTAAAGCCTCATATTCAGCTGCATTGTTAGTACAGGGAAACAGAAGCCGGAGCACATAACAAAATTTGTCACCTCGGGGGGAAGTTAAAACAACTTCAGCCCCCGAGCCTTCCAACTGCCTGGACCCATCGAAGTGAATAGTCCAATACGTGTTATCCGGCTTCTCCTCTGGTTCCTGCAACTCCGTCCAATCATTAATAAGGTCCACTAGGGCTTGAGACTTGATAGCTGTGCACGGCATATACTTCAAACCGTGAGGCCCAAGCTCAATGGCCCACTTGGCAACTCGTCCTGTGGCTTCCCTGTTCTGGATGATGTCTCCCAAGGGGGCTGAACTTACCACAATTATAGGATGACCTGAAGTATCGCTTAGCTTCCGCCGCCATGAACACCCCATAAACCAGTTTCTGCCAATGCAGATACCTTTGCTTGGACTCTATGAGCACCTCACTGATGTAATAAACCGGCCGCTGAACCGGATGCTCCTTGTCAGTCTCCTTACGCTCCACCACAATGGCCACACTAACAGCACGTGAGTTAGCAGCAACATACAATAACAATGGCTCTTAATCAATCGGAGCTGCGAGAACCAGCGGCTCAGCCAATTGTCTCTTTAAATCTTCAAAAGCAGCATCAGCAGCTTCACTCCAGACAAAGGTGTTTGCTTTCTTCATCATCTGATACAGCGGTAAAGCCTTCTCCCCTAGCCGGCTTATGAATCGGCTTAAAGCAGCAACGCGACCCGCCAGTCGCTGAACATCGTTGATGCACACCGGTTTAGCCAGAGAGGTAATTTCCTTGATCTTCTTCGGGTTAGCTTCAATGCCCCTGTTTGAGACCAGGAATCCCAAAAGTTTGCCTACAGGTACACCGAATACACACTTGTCCGGGTTAAGCATCATCTTATAAACCCGGAGATTGTCAAAGATTTCCTTTAAGTCAGAGATCAAGGTTTTCTTCTCTCTGGACTTCACCACAATAATCCACATAAGCATGAACATTGCGCCCAATCTGATTGTGGAGACAATTCTGCACGCACCGCTGGTAAGTCGCCTGGGAACTTTTGAGCCCAAACGGCATAGACACATAGTAGAAGGCTCCAAACGGAGTAATGAAAGCCATCTTCTCCTGGTCCTTAACTGCCATCTTGATCTGATGATAACCAGAGTAAGCATCCAAAAAACTCAAACGCTCGCAACCCGCTGTTGCATCGATGATTTGATCAATGCGGGGTAAAGCAAAGGGATCGGCCGAACAAGCTTTATTTAAGTCCGTGTAGTCCAAACACATCCGCCAGGTGCCGTTCTTCTTGAGCACAAGCACCGGGTTAGCCAACCACTCCGGGTGAAAAACTTCCACGATGAACCCGGCCGCTAAGAGCCGAGCGACCTCCTCCCCAATAGCCTTTCGCCTTTCCTCATTGAATCGTCGGAGGAACTGCCTGACCGGCTTATACTTTGGATCAATATTAAGAGTGTGCTCAGCGAGTTCTCTCGGGACACCCGGCATGTCAGAAGGTTTCCATGCAAAGATGTCCCGGTTCTCACGGATGAACCCGATGAGCGCTTTCCTATTTGGGATCCAAATTGGTACCGATGTTGAATCGCTTGGAAGAGTCGCACGAGTGAAATCAACCAGTTTTGTCTCGGGCGCCGACTTAAATTTCAACGCCGAGTCTTGCTTTGTGGTTGGCTTCTTCAAAGAGGTCATATCTGCGGGTCAACATTAGTTTGATAAAACTTCAGCTCCTCTTGGCACAAACGGATTTAGCATAAGCCGCAACGCCTTCCTCGCATTCCAAAGCCACCTTTCAACTCCCATGCACGGTGATGGTGCCCTTGTAACCCGGCATCTTGAGCTGCAGATAAACATAACACGGCCGTGCCATAAACTTGGCATAAGCCGGCCGTCCAAACAGAAAGCGTGATATGGGCTCTCGATTTTAACTACCTCAAACGTCGACTTCTCAGCCCGGAATCATATTCATCTCCAAAAGCCACTTCCAGCTCAATCTTTCCAACGGATATGCCGACTTACGTGTACCACCCCATGAAAAACAGTGTTAGATGTCCTCAAGTCCTTATCGGTCCGACCCATACGGCTAAAGGTCTCATAATAGAGAATATTGATCTTTGCTCCGCCATCCATGAGCACCTTAGTGAATTTATATCCACCAACTTGAGGGGCCACCACCAAGGCCAACTGACCCGGGTTATCGACCCGGAGGGGGTGATCTTCTCTACTCCAAATGATAGGCTGCTCTGACCACCTCAGATAACGGGGAACCGCCGGTTCAACCAAATTCACAGCCCTTTTATGAACCTTCTGGTCACGTTTACACAAGTTAGTGGTAAACACGTGGTATTGCCCACCATTCAACTGTTTTGGATGGCTCTGATAACCTGACTGCTGCTGCTGCTGTCCTCCTTGACCGTGATCATTGTTGATTATAGCCACCTTGACCACCTTGAAAACCGGAACTTGAGCCGCCACCGGGCCATGGATACCACCTGCCCTGAACGCCACCGATCCGTGATTGCTATCAAACATGTTTGAATTCTTGAAAGCCTTCATGATCGCGCAGTCCTTCCATAAGTGGGTGGCAGGATTCTCCCGAGTACCGTGTCTTGGACAAGGCTCATTCAGAAGCTGCTCAAGAGATGGACTGAGCCACCGGATCGAGGAGGTGCTCTCCCTTACGCTTCTTGTTATTACCTTGGGCATTAGCATTGGCCACAAACGCTGGTTACCGTCCGGCTTACGCTTGTTGCCACCTTGACTTACCGATTGTTGCTGCTGACCCTTTCCATTGCCGTTTTTCTTTCCCTTCCCTGAATTTTCCTCCTTAGACGTGGGATCATCGGTAGTATCAGAATCGGCATATTTAACCAAAGCCGCCATCAGTGTACCCATGTCATTGCAATCACGCTTAAGGCGCCCAGCTCATCGCTTGGTGGCACAAAACGACAATTCGATGGAGCATAAGTATCAGAGAGCGGCATCCATCTTATCAGATGAATGTATTATTTCCTTGACCCAGCGCACCAAATGAGTTGTGGACTCACCCTCCTCCTGCTTACAATTGGTCAAGTCCACAATGGACATAGATTGCTTGCAAGTATCCTTAAAGTTCTGGATAAACCGGGCCTTTAACTCTGCCCATGAACTGATGGAATTGGGAGGCAAACTTTTCAACCAAGATCGGGCCGTTCCATCTAACATCATGGTGAAATACTTAGCCATTGCCGTGTCGCTGACCTCCAATAACTCCATGGCCATCTCATAACTTTCAATCCATGCCCCCGGCTGTAAGTCGGCCGTGTAATTCGGCACCTTTTGAGGTCCCTTGAAATCCTTGGGCAGACGCACATCTCGCGAGGCGGCACGGACATAAGGGACACCACCGGTTCTAGTGGCCACCCCTGCTCCAACAGAAGTCATTGGATACTCTGGGAGACCATCATATGCCGTCTGCTGAGCCGTTAATTGAGCCGCCCGTTCATCCTCCTGACGCAATCGATCCTGCACCGGGTTATAGCCACCGGGTTGGTTGCGACGCTGGGCATTGCTTGATAAAGCTTCGACTCTATGTACTGCCAGAACTCGGACTCCGGTTTGGACGAGGTGCTATCCAAGGCTGAGGAGTGGAATGAATCATGTCCCCGCCAGAAGAATAGGTTTCTTCTTTGTGCCAAGGCCGTCAAGAAGATCCCTAACCCTCCGGATTTCCACCGCCGTCGGGTCATCACCATCCACTGGAAGAGCCGCCAGACGCGCCGATGCTGCTATCAAGTTCTCCATGGGGTTGGAAAAGTGGCCGGAGGTGTCGGTATGTATCAAGGGCCATGCTCCGTGAAGAGGTGCCGTCTCTCGAGGCTGAACCGCCCTCCTGCTCGGGTGTCATAAATTGATTGGCTTGAGGCGTATTGCTAGGACCAGCTCCGGGTGTCGTGAAAAGATTCCGAGGATCGTAAACCGGAGGCGACGGACTGGGTCTTCGATGTCTCCTTCTCATCACCTCATTGGATGCATTCAGACTCATATTAAGCTGGAAAGCCTCATTTGGAGTCGCTGCTGCGTGCATCCAAAGCCGCCCGCTCGCAGCTAGCTCGGTGTCCTCACCGCCAAGGCCTCCTTGGCCGTGGCTATCTCCTCACGCACCTTTGCCACCTCAGCGTTATGCTCATCCGGATTTGCAGGAATAAGCTGTGGTGGTTAATAGGCCGTCAACTTGTCCATAAGATCTATCAAGACTGAGCCGGCGGGCGCTGGGCCCTCTGCCCGCCGCTCTCGACCCGGACGTCATTATCGCCGCAGCCGTCGAGTTTTGGCCGGGTTGGGTACCAGCCATGAAGACTCCTGCCCAGCTCGGCGGCTCATAGCAATATGGAACACTAGAGTCGTCAGAACAGCCCCCTAGCATGCCTTCTTGGACCTCGACATGAGAATCTGTTGAACCGGAGGGCGAATCATCATCGATGGGACGGCCGTCTCTTCGCCATCTTTAGATCCTTGAAAGTGCCTCTCCATGAACACAGCCCACAAAGGCGCGCTTCATGGTAGGTTGAACTCGGGCGGGTCTCGCACGCCGAGCCGTCTCAATGAGGTCGGTGCAGCTGTCCGCTCGGGCCCGGCTCACCAATCCGGCCGATGAAGGCGTGGATTCCGCTAAAGGGACCCGTACCAGTACTCAATTGAGTCGGCCTCGGGGCCCCACCTTCGTTGTCGATGTAGATCTTGCCGTGACGACTCTTGGTCATCCGCCCATCAGATATCCCTTGAGCCCTTGAAGCTGCCCTTCAAGAACTCAAACCACCGTGGCGCTGGCCCCACGGTGGGAGCCAACTGTCGTGGAATTGTCACGCAGATGTCCTCTTGCAAGGACTTAGTCGTGGAGCCATCGCAACTAGGAAGCTTAAAGGGGTTAATCGGGACAAAGGACACGAGAGGGTTTATACTAGTTCGGCTCCTTACGGTGAAGGTAAGCCTCCGTCTAGTTGGGTTGGTATTGCTTGAGGTTTCGATGACCAGGGAGCGTGTCGGGGGGAAGGATGCTGATCGTGCCCCACGAGCACCTACGGGACCTGGATCCCTTCGTGGTTCGGAGGGGGGCGGAGACCGCACAAAGAGCGGGTCGAGGCGATGCACACGAACGGATTTTTACCCAGCTTCGGAGCTCTCCGAAGAGATAATACTCCTACTGCTGCTTTGTGGATTATCTTGTGTTCTTGCTAGGGAGCAATGCCGGCTACAAGACCTAGCGTGTGTCGCCTTCATCGAGCTGGGCGAATCAACCCTTTCTACGCTGCCCGACCCTCCTTTATAGGCTCAAGGGGTTACCACATATGGCAAGTAGACAAGGTTACAATGGTAATAACCTAGGTTGGTAAACCGCTATGTACAGTGTACGGTAACCTATACCTAACTCGACGGCAAGGGACAAGAGTCATCAATGCCCGTCTTGCCGCCCGAACAAAGGCAACAGGGACCGTTAAGTGCGCCTCCGTCCGCCACGATGGTGGCTTGTCGCTGTTTGTCGCCTACTCTCCGCTGGCTGCACAGCCCCGACACGCTGCCCTGGGAGAGCCCGTGGTGACACGCTGGCGGGTGAGCTGGAGCGGAGACGAAGAGAGGTCGCCCGCCCGGCAAGCGCCTTTGCCGCAGCGGGAATGTCACGCTTGGGGTTTTAGCGCCCGCCAAGCCTTCCCGGCAAGCTCCTCTTGCCGGGCCTTATTCCTTTGTGCCCCGAGGGCCTTCCCGCAAGCTCCTATTGCCGGGTCTTGGTTGTTTTGTTCTTGAATGGCTCCAAGGAGCTTCAAGGTCTTGGCGGCCATCCGCCGCCCGCCCTGGCGCCAGGATCTGTCCGCACGAAGTTCGGGGTAATAGGGTACCCCTACTCTAGTACACGACAGAGCCTCGGCTCGGGCCACACACGGCGCCAAGCTCATGGGCCAGGCCCAAAAAAGGCACAGCGCGCGTGGCCTTGATTACGCCGCCGTTACTCGCCTTGGACCCACCACGCCCCCATGAACGCACGCGCGCCACCGCGTTTCTCAGAACGCACGCGTTAATTGTGGCGCTGTGGGTGAAGTGGGCGGCGTGTGAGGTCGCTTCATCCGTCGCCTCGCTTTCTGCCTCGCCACGTGGTTCCCATGCACTCGGGGTCACAGGCGGTGGAAGTGGGAACTTGGCCGTTGCAGCAGAGGCAGCTGGTCTGCCTGATTCCCCTGCTCTTCCTGCGCCGATTCGCCGAAAGGGCGGCCGAGCCCCCACCTTGCTTTTTTAAGAAGGGCGGAAGGGGAGCGCAGAAGCCCGCACTCTCCCATCCTTTCTTTCTTCAGCTTCGCCCCTTTCTCTCATTCACCATGGAGAAAGGGAACCTTGGTTCTCCATCGGTGGCGGCAAGGGTCGCAGCTGGGCGTCGCACCCCTCCCAATCCCACGCCCGTGATGGCTGAGCCACCAGCGAGGGGAAGAGGGAGGGGCGAGGTCGTGGACGAGGCCGAGGAGCCCGAGGAGAGGCGGGCGAGGCGGGCGCCGCCTCCGCCTCCGCCGGGCGGTTCTCCCCGGGCGAGGCCGTGGACGAGCCCGAGGTGCTCGGGAAGAGGCGGGCGGGCGCGCGCCGCCTCCGCCCGCCAGCGACTCCTTTTTCCCCGGGCGGTCCATAATGGGACGCCCTTGCGAAGTTCTTCGTCAAGCTGCGCTGGCGCCTCGTCGCCGCCTCCGCTTCCAGCCCCGCTCGATGGCGATGGAGTCGGATCCGCCGAGACGTTGAGGTTGCACGTGAGGAGCTGTGGGATCAGCGCACGCGAGTCGCGCTGTATTCCCAGCCCCTAATGTGATGTACCTTGATCGTGGGTGGAAGACGTTCGCCGCATCCACAACCTGCTGGCGGGGTTTACCTCCATTTTAAGTTAATGGAGGGTGACCTCCTCTCCGTCAAGGTCTTCGGGATCTTGGCACTTTCGGGCGAGGTGCTGCATGGATAGCTCCTCCGACAATGACGATTCCTCCTCAAGCGAGAGTGACGAGGAGGAGAGCGACAGCGCCGACGAGGGTAGCGGGCCCGACTAGTTGTCGGGCGCCGCTCAAGGCCACCGGGCGACCCCATCATCCGCGCCGCGGCGCCTTTGAACTCCCCGGGTCGTCTCCTTGGGTGGCTGGCGCGGGGAGGCTGCGGAAGGGAAGAGGGATGGCGACAAGGCCGTCAAGCCGAGTACGAGGGCGAGTGCCTCGACAGCAAGGCCGACGCCCCTGCCGCCTGCCTCGAGCTCGCCTCCGCCGACGCCATCCCCGTCAAGCCTTTGGAGAGCCCCCAAGATGTTCTCTTGGTGCCTTCGGCACTGTAGCTCAGCGTGAGGCGCTCCTTTGCCCTTCCCGCCTCCTTAACCTACCTCCCAAGATAGGGACAGAAAAGGGATTACGGGCATCTTATCTTTTTAATTTGTAAGCCTTCGGGCCTTATCGGCATTTAAGAACTTGTAATCCTCTCTTTCATGTTTTTC
Source organism: Aegilops longissima (assembly GCA_021605205.1). NCBI lineage: Eukaryota > Viridiplantae > Streptophyta > Magnoliopsida > Poales > Poaceae > Aegilops > Aegilops longissima. Next base: position 460,736,806 of record CM038680.1, read on the forward strand.
ACTCTCCACGGACTGTATCCGAGTAGAATGTTTTTAATGAAAGAGGGAAGTTCGACGAAGGACGAAAGGCTTATCTGATACCGCAGCCTCCGGCAACTCTGGCTCGCCGCAGACCCCGGTAATCCTGGCTTGCCGCGGCCCCCGGCAACTCTAGCTTGCCGGGGCTTGGACGCCGGTGCACCTTTCTTCTCTTCGCTGCTATTTCAGTTCCGAGGACAATTTAGCTAGTGCCATGATAGGTTATTTTTGCAATATATACTATCTTAGGCAGCCGAATGCAACGTTATTTCCTTTACTCGATTTCTTCCCTTGTATGTTTTTACCCTACGCTTTTAGGGAAACTTGCCGGTGCAGGCACCCTTGCCGCGAGCGCTGAGTGCGGAACTTCTCAGACTTCGTCAAGGGTCGCTATCGACAAGAAACCTCGTCGCGGACTAGTCGCAGCTCACTTAAACTGTTGAGCGGACTCGAAACAAAATAAGGGTGCGACCAGTACGATTTGGTTCCTCCGCGCACATGTTTTCCATACAAGGTACTTATCGTTCGAGGAAGATAACTCAAAAATTTAAAACTGGTCGCTTAAACTTAGCAACTTAGCTTTTCTGTTGTCCGTCTTCCGACAAGGCGACAGTTCCTCGAGCGATGCCCGTACCACTATCTTCTCCTCCTCTCCCCCCCGGTTAACTTGTGGGTGGATGAACCTCCTTCTTGTTTGAGAAGAAAGAAGAGAAAAAGATTGTTGTGAAGCCTAATGGCTCATTATCGCTTACCGGGTGTGGGTGCTGCACAAGATGTTAGTAACCACATGCCTATATGACTATGAGAGCATGCATTAACAAAAATGTGCGCAACCATAGGCTTTACTGATGCACGGGGTCTGCGCCCGGCTTTGTACAAAGGATTACATGCAACAGCGGCAAGACTTGTATAAAGGTTGGTTGCGGAACGGGTTCCGCAACCGCGCCTCATGGGTAAAACTTGCGAAGATGCTCTATGTTCCGTGAATTGCTCACCGAAAGCCGTCTTCGGTCTTAAGGCGGACAGCGCCGGGCCTAGTGACTCGCTTTACCCGATAAGGGCCTTCCCACTTCAAGGCCAACTTGTTGGGACTCTTGGCGGATTAAACGCTACCAAGAACAAGGTCGCCTTCCTCGAAGCTTCGCATTAACTTTGCGGCTATGGTAGCGACGCAAAGCTTGCTGGTAACGAGCAGCTCGTGACAAAGCTCGAAGACGATCTTCCTCGAGGAGCAGCGTCATCTTATCGCAGCTGCTCTTGCTCAAGCTCATCATAAGCGAGCACTCGAGGTGACCCATATACGAAGTTCCGTGGGGAGAACTGCCTGCTCCGTAGACTAGAGCAAAGGGTGTCCGCCGCTGTGGCTCGATTTGGCGTCGTCTGATCGACCAAAGAACCATCGCAGCTCCTCGATCCAGTTCCTTCCGCACTTGCGCAGCCTCGCCGAAAGTTCTGGTCTTGAGTCCTCGCAGCACTTCAGCGTTTGCTCTCTCGCTGACCGCTGCTTCTCGGATGAGCAACGGAAGCAAAGCAGATCTTGGCGCCAAGATCTTGGGCGACAGCATGAAGGTGCGACTCGTGAACTGCGTGCCGTTGTCGGTGATGATCCGATTAGGAATTCCAAAATGGCAAACAATTGACCTGAAGAACTTGACGGCTGACTGTGTTGTCACCTTCCTCACTGGTTCCACTTCCGGCCACTTTGTGAACTTGTCGATTGCGACGCATAAGTACTCAAAGCCCCGACAGCTTCGGGGAAGGGGCCGAGATGTCGAGCCCCTGCATCGAGAAGGGCCAGGATAAAGGGATCGTCGAGAGCTTGAGCTGGCTGGTGTATCTGTTTTGAATGGAACCGCACGCTTCACACTTGGTTACTTGTGCAGTTGCATCTCGGAGGGGCTTCGGCGGAAGAAACCTTGCCGGAAAGCTTTGCCGGCAAGTGTTTTGCGCCAATGTGGTGACCACATATGCCTCCGTGTATCTCTCGCCAACAGCTTTCATCCATCTTCCCGCAAATACACTTCAATTTCACTCCGCTGAGTCTTCTTCAGACGGGATGTTGTCAACAAACTGGTACATACTTGACTGCCGGGCTACTTTTTTCCGCTTCTTCTTGCTCTTGGGAAGTTCTCCTGTCTGAAGGAAATGGACGATCTGTTGTGCCCATGTCGGAGCCTATGGCTCGACAACAAGGACTAAAGGCTCTTCTGTCACTGCGGGACCATCAACTTCTATGGCATGGTCCCGCTGGTCCGCCGGAGCCGATGATCCCCGCTGCTTGCCGGAGCTAAGCTTGTCGGGAGCGTTGCTTCAACGACACAAACTGCGCGGGTTTGTCGGAGCAGATGCTCCTCGCTGATATTTGCGTTGGTTTTAGGGACCTTCTTGGCGGCGGCTTCGAGAGCTCGCGGGAAGTAGTCGCCGAAACCAATTTTCTTTTTGCTCGTCCTTTTGATGGTGCCACGGTTGGCTGAGTCAGCTTGAGCACAAAAATCCCTGGTTCCACAGCAACTTAAGTGCGGCACATTTGGAGAGGCCATCAGCTATATCATTCTGGTTTTGGAATGTGTTCCATTTGCAGGCCTTCAAAGTGCTCTTCCAGCTTCCTCACTTCATCGACGAGGCTTCCATCAGCGGACTCGTAATCCTTATTTACTTGGCGGACGACAAGTTGTGAGTCTCCCCGACAATGAGCTTCTTGATCCCAAGGTCCACAAAGAATCTCGAGACCGCAAGCAAGCCTTCATACTCTGCAGATTGTTTGTTGCTTGTTCCTTGGGAAAGTGCATCGGACTATGTACTTGAGGTGCTCTCCGGTGGGTGCGATGAGCAGCACGCCAAAGACCGGGCGCCTTGCAGCGAGAAAGCACCATCAAAGTACAACAGCCACTCTTTATTTGCCTCCTTGACGGGATGCTCGCTTCGAATCTCTTCATCTCTGCGTTGGCCCACTCGCTATGAATTCTGCCAATGCCCCGCTCAGATAGTTGAAGTGCTCCTGAGAGATAATACTCCTATCGCTGCTTTGTGGATTATCTTGTGTTCTTGCTAGGGAGCAATGCCGCTACAAGACCTAGCGTGGGTGTCGCCTTCATCGAAGCTGGGCGAACCGAACCCTTTCTACGCTGCCCCGGCCCTCCTTTTATAGGCTCAAGGGGTTACCACATATGGCAAGTAGACAAGGTTACAATGGTAATAACCTAGGTTGGTACACCGCTATGTACAAAGGTACAAGAACTCTATACCTAACTCGACGGCAAGGGACAAGAGTCATCAATGCCCGCCTCTGCCGCCTCAACAAAGGCAACAGGACCGTTAAGTGCGCCTCGTCTCGCCACGATGGTGGCTTGTCAGCCGTTTGTCGCCATTCCGCTGGCTGCACAGCCCCGACACGCCGCCCTGGGAGAGCCCGTGGTGACACGTTGGCGGGTGAGCTGGAGCAGAGACGAAGAGAGGTCGCCCGCCCCGGCAAGCGCCTTGCCGCGGCGGGAATCTTGTCATGCTTGGGGTTTTAGCGCCCGCCAAGCCTTCCCGGCAAGCTCCTCTTGCCGGGGCCTTGTTTCCTTTGTGCCCTGAGTGGCCTTCCTGGCAAGCTCCTCTTGCCGGGGTCTTGGTTGCTTTGCCCTTGAATGGCTCCAAGGGAGCTTCTGAAGGTCTTGGCGGCCATCAGGCCGCCCCGGCCCTGGGGCGCTGCGATTGTCCGTGCACGAGTTCGGGGTAATAGGGTACCCCTACTCTAGTACACCGACAAAGCGAGATACGCTATGCCCGGTTCTCGATTGGTTGTTTCTTGCCCTAAGCCGCTAGCGGGTCGTCCCCTTATATACACGGGTTGACGCCCTGCGGCTTACAGAGTCTCGGCCGGCTCATAAATAGTGTCTGGCTTGGTGACTAGTTAATTCTACCTTATGATACAAGTCATGCCTTCATGGCGGTTTACCACTACGGGCCTTAAGTCGCCTGTGGGCTTTAGACCCTTTATGAACCGCCATCTTCATGCTTGGTCTTGGGCTTCTGTCTGGTAACCTCTTTATGTAACCCGGCCCCTCCTGGGCGGCTTACACAAATAGTTATATCCCCAACAGGTGGTCTTATTGACCATCAACACTTGATGCTCCTTCTTGATTTCTACCTCCGCAGCCTTTAGCATTGCGAAGAGCTCGGGAATTGTCTTATCCATTCCTTGCATGCTATAGTTCAACACGAAGCTCTTGTAGCTTGGTGCAGTGATTGAAGAATTCTATCAATGACACTATCATCCGGAAGATTAACTCCCAGTTGAATCAAGTGATTGTTATACCCGCACATTACAGTATATGCTCACCGTGAACTATTCTCCTCCATCTTGCAGCTGTAGAATTTATTGGAGACTTCATATCTCTCAATCTGGGCATTTGCTTGAAATATTAACTTCAACTCCTAGAACATCTCATATGCTCCATGACATTCAAAACGTCGTTGAAGTCCCGGTTCTAAGCCGTAAAGCATGGCACACTGAACTATCGAGTAGTCATCAGCTTTGCTTTGCCACACGTTCTAAGGTCATCGCCAGCATCTCGCAGCAGGTTCGGCACCAGCGGTGCTTCCAGATTTAATTCTTACGTGCAGCAATGAGGATAATCCTCAAGTTATGGATCCAGTCCGTGTAATTGCTACCATCATCTTTCAACTTTGCTTTCTCAAGGAACGCATTAAAATTCAATGGAACAACAACACGAGCCATCTATCTACAATAACATAGACAGGCAAAAATACTATCAGGTATTAAGTTCATGATAAATTTAAGTTCAGTTAATCATATTACTTAAGAACTCCCACTTAGATAGACATCCCTCTAATCATCTAAGTGATCACGTGATCCAAATCAACTAAACCATAACCGATCATCACGTGAAATGGAGTAGTTTTCAATGGTGAACATCACTATGTTGATCATATCTACTATATGATTCACGCCGACCTTTCGGTCTTAGTGTTCCGAGGCCATATCGCATATGCTAGGCTCGTCAAGTTTAACTGAGTATTCGGCGTGTGCAAAACTGGCTTGCACCGCTGTAGATGGACGTAGAGCTTATCACACCCGATCATCACGTGGTGTCCGGGCACGATTTAACTTTGGCAACAAGTGCATACTCAGGAGAACACTTTTATCTTGAAATTTAATGAGAGATCATCTTATAATGCTCCCGTCAATCAAAACAAGATAAGATGCATAAAAGATAAACATCACATGAAATCTATATAAGTGATATGATATGGTCATCATCATCTTGTGCTTGTGATCTCCATCTCCAAAGCACCGTCATGATCACCATCGCCACCGGCGCGACACCTTGATCTCCATCGTAGCATTGTTGTCGTCTCGCCAACTATTGCTACCGCTTAGAGATAAAGTAAAGCAATTACAGGGCAATTGCATTGCATACAATAAAGTGACAACCATATGGATCTTGCCAGTTGCCGATAACTCGGTTACAAAACATGATCATCTCATACAATAAAATATAGCATCACGTCTTGACCATATCACATCACAACATGCCCTGCAAAAACAAGTTAGACGTCCTCTACTTTGTTGTTGCAAGTTTTACGTGGCTGCTACGGGCTGAGCAAGAACCGTTCTTACCTACGCATCAAAACCACAATGATAGTTTGTCAAGTTAGTGCTGTTTTAACCTTCTCAAGGACCGGGCGTAGCCACACTCGATTCAACTAAAGTTGGAGAAACAGACACCCGCCAGCCACCTGTGTGCAAAGCACGTCGGTAGAACCAGTCTCGCGTAAGCGACGCGTAATGTCGGTGCGGGCCGCTTCATCCAACAATACCGCTGAACCAAAGTATGACATGTTTGGTAAGTAGTATGACTTGTATCGCCCACAACTCACTTGTGTTCTACTCGTGCATATAACATCTACGCATAAAACCTGGCTCGGATGCCACTGTTGGGTAACGTAGTAATTTCAAAATTTTCCTACGCACGCGCAAGATCATGGTGATGCATAGCAACGAGAGGGGAGAGTGTTGTCCACGTACCCTCGTAGACCGAAGGTGGAAGTGTTAGCACAACGTGATTGATGTAGTCGTACGTCTTCACGATCCGACCGATCCAAGTACCGAACGTACGGCACCTCCGAGTTCAACACACGTTCAGCTCGATGACGTCCCTCGAACTCCGATCCAGCCAAGCTTTGAGGGAGAGTTCCGTTAGCACGACGGCGTGGTGACGATGATGATGTTCTACCAATGCAGGGCTTCGAATAAGAACCGCTACGATATTATCGAGGTGGATTATGGTGGAGGGGGCACCGCACACGGCTAAGAGATCCAAGGGATCAATTGTTGTGTATTCAAGGGGTGCGTCCCTCCCCGTATATAAAGGAGTGGAGGAGGGGGAGGGGGCCGGACACCCTAGGCGCGCCCCATGAGGAGTCCTACTCCCATCGGGAGTAGGACTCCCCCCTTCCAAGTGGGAGTAGGAGAGGAGAGGGAAGGAGAGAGAGGGGAAAGGAAAGGGGGGCGCCGCCCCCCTCCTTGTCCAGTTCGGACTGGGGGGGAAGGGGGCGCGCGGCTGCCCTTGGCCGCCCCTCCTCTTCTCCACTTGGGCCCAAAAAGCCCATTAGTCTCCCCGGGGGGTTCCGGTAACCCCCCGATACTCCGGTATATGCCTGATACTCCCCGAAACCATTTCGGTGTCCGAACATAGTCGTCCAATATATCACTCTTTATGTCTCGACCATTTCGAGACTCCTCGTTATGTCCGTGATCACATCCGGGACTCTGAACTACCTTCGATACATGAAAACACATAAACTCATAATATAACCGTCATCAAACTTTAAGCGTGCGGACCTTACGGGTTCGAGAACTATGTAGACATGACCGAGACACGTCTCCGGTCAATAACCAATAGCGGAACCTGGATGCTCATATTGGCTCCCACATATTCTATGAAGATCTTTATCGGTCAAACCGCATAACAACATACGTTGTTCCCTTTGTCATCGGTATGTTACTTGCCCGAGATTCGATCGTCGGTATCTTTTACTCGTTGCGTAATGCATCATCCCGTAACTAACTCATTAGCTACATTACTTGCAAGGCTTATAGTGATGTGCATTATCGAGAGGGCCCAGAGATACCTCTCTGACAATCGGAGTGACAAATCCTAATCTCGAAATACGTCAACTCAACAAGTACCTTCGGAGACACCTGTAGAGCACCTTTATAATCACCCAGTTATGGTGTGACGTTTGGTTCCAATAAGCGGGAATTACATAATCTCATAGTCATAGGAACATGTATAAGTCATGAAGAAAGCAATAGCAACATACTAAATGATCAAGTGCTAAGCTAACGAAATGGGTCAAGTCAATCACATCGTTCTTCTAATGATGTGATCCCATTGATCAAATGATAACTCATATCTATGGTTAGAAAACTTAACCATCTTTGATCAATGAGCTAGTCAAGTAGAGGCAGACTAGTGACACTATGGTTGTCTATGTATTCACACATGTATTATGTTTCCGGTTAATACAATTCTAGCATGAATAATAATACAATTCTGATGAAGAGGGTCAACGTATGGCAGCTTTGCTTGGATGTGATGTTGGCTCTATGCCATTTACTTACCTGGGACTGCCAATGGGTACTACTCGACCCACAATATATGACTTGCTTCCTTTAGTGGACCGCATTGAGAGACGACTATCTGCCTCTTCCTGTCTGTTGAATCAGGGTTGCCGACTACAACTCTTGAAATCGGTTTTATGTTCCATGTCAATATACTTCTTGTGTTCCCTTTCATTACCTCAAGGAATTCTGAAATGATAGATCGTATTATGCGGCAATGTCTGTGGCGAGGCAACTCGACACGCCAAGACAACCTTTAGCAGCTTGGGAGTTAGTTTGTCGGCCCAAGAACCGTGGAGGTCTTGGGGTTTTAGACCTCGCAAACAGAATGAAGCTTTGTTGATCAAGCATCTCTTCAAATTTTATAATAAGTTGATGTGCCACGGTTTCACTTATCCGGGACACATATTATGCTGCTGCTCCACCCCAAGTAACGCAAAGTTGTGGTTCCTTTTGGTGGCGAGATGTGATGAAACTTTATGACAAATTTTGTAAATTGGCCATCCCTCATGTTCGCTCAGGGGACTCGGTGGTTTTCTGGCTGGATCGGTGGCAACTTAATAACGAGGTGGTCTCCATGCAACAGCGCTTTCCGCGGCTTCACTCTTTTGTCACTGATGACACACTTACCATTAAAAATGTGATGGAGCTGCCTGTCCCAACCGACAATTTTCACCTGCCTTTATCAGTTGAAGCTTTTGAGGAATTCAATCAACTTCAGGCTTTAATGCCTCTCATAAACTTAAGTGAGGGAGTTAGTGATGTGTGGAAATGGCCTTCAAAATCTGGGGACTACCAATCCAGGATCTACTATTTGTCCTGTTTTTCTGATGTCGTGGCTGACCCTCTTTTTCGGTGGATCTGGAAATGTGCTTGCACCCTCAAACTCAAGGTGTTTGGATGGCTTCTTTTGATGGATCGCTTGAACACCAGGGATATGATGCAGAGACGTCATTGGATTATCCAGGATGATACTTGTGCCATTTGTTTCTCAGGTTTGCATGAAGATAGAGCTCATCTCTTTTTTGCTTGCAACTTTAGCCAACGTGTCTGGAATTATTTGGGCATTTCATGGAATGTTCAACCTAATCAGACCACTTTTGAAATGGCTTGTGAGGCCAGGAGGGAATTCGGCCAACCTTTTTTTACTGAGGTAGTATTTACGGCCACCTGGAATATTTGGACCCAAAGGAATGGAAGGATCTTCAGAAATGAGCTGCCCACTTTCAGAGCTTGGAGGAGGAATTTTATTCATGATATTACTCTCTTAGCTCATAGAATCAAGTGTAAATATAGAGATAGACTAACTGGTTGGATAGATTCTTTACACTAATACCCCTGTAAGTAGCCTTTTTTCCCCTCTTGTTTTCCTTTCTAATTTTGTACAGAATCTGTATTTGTTTTAATAAAGGGCTGTGAGGCTGTTGCCTTGCAGTATATAGTCAAAAAAAATAATAATATTTATCATGATATGAGGAAATAAATAATAACTTTATTATTGCCTCTAGGGCATATTTCCTTCACGGACCTTCTCAATCATCGCACTCTTATAAGAGTACGGTGTTCGTCATCAATGGAAGCGCCGCGAAGCGCTTCCAGCAAGTTATCCGATGCCTCTGGATGGACAGAGGTCATCGGTACAGGCGGCTCGCCCTCCTTAGCAACGGGCTGCCTGCCTGAGTTCGGAATCACCTGGGGTTCCGGAGCCGTATTCGGCTGGGGGCCAAACTTGCTGCGGCCCCCGTTATCAGAGTCCATGGGGTCTTCCCCCCCATGTCCTCGGCGATTGGGATCTCGCCTGGGGGCGTCTCCAGAACTGTCTCCCCCTGGTCTGGTATCCTCTAGGACAACACTTCGGTGTCGTCTGCGGGCCTGGGGGAGGAGGCTGTCGGGAGTGAAATACTGTTCATCGCCGATGGGTCCAGGGACTCCTCCGAAGAGGATACCTCGATGTGGGATTTGGCCGGACTGCATATGCATGTTCGGCATTGTAAGAAGCAATAAAGCAAAACATACTTGAAGTACTATAGTGTCCGGATACGTACGACTTAGCCAGGGGCTTGTCCCTGGGCAACCACTCCTCGCTGTTGTAGGTGGCCGTGGTGGAGTGGTCCGGAAGGTAGGTCTTTCCCTTCTTGGACGTTTCGGCCTCCCCCTGTGGGGCGGCCTTTCTCTTCTTCTTCCTCCCGGTTGGGGAGGGAGGGATTTCTTCTTCCTCCTCCTCGTCTTCGTGGGAGGAGTGCGCCTTGGTGTCTACTGACGTCGAGTCCGATACAACCTTGCGCCGGAGACCTTTCCTGGTCCCCGCGACCGTCTTCTTGGCCTTCTTCTCCGGCACCTCATAGGGCGCCGGAAACAACATCTTCGTTAGAAGCTCCAATTCTGGATCTTCAGGTAACGGAGCTGGACAGTCAATTCGCTCCGCTATCGCTACCCAGTCCTGCAAAAATGGCATGGAGGCTTAGGATCCTCCTGCGGATGTGCCGATAAAAAGCGCGTCCTGCGAAACATAAAAACTTACCGGATTGGCTGGACGCTTTGCGCTGAGTCCGAGATCTTCGGTTATCGGTAGTGGTACCTCGGTGGCCTTGAACAGCACCTTCCAGACGTCTTCACGTGTCGCGTCGAAGAGCTCTCGCAGCGTCTGGTGTTCGGCCGGGTCGAACTCCCACAGATTGCAAACCATCTCTGGCACGGAGGGATCCGGTGGAGGAGCATAACCTGTACTACGTTGACGAGCTTGATTTTCTTGCTTATCATATTCCGGACGCAGGTCTGAAGTCCGGTCAGCTCTACCGCGGAGCCCTAGGCTAAGCCCTTCTCTTTCCAGGAGGTGAGCCGCATGGGGACGCCGGATCAAAATTCGGGGGCCGCCGCCTAGTTTGTATTGCGTGTGTGACGCCCCCGATTCAATCGTACACTCATCATACACGCAAACGTGTACGATCAAAATGAGGGACTCACGGGAAGATATCACAACACAACTCTAAAACATAAATAAGTCATACAAGCATCATAATACAAGCCAGGGCCTCGAGGGCTCGAATACAAGTGCTCGATCATAGACGAAGTCAGCGGAAGCAACAATATCTCGAGTACGTACATATGTTAAACAAGTTTGCCTTAAGAAGGCTAGCACAAACCGGGATACAGACGAAGAGGCGCAGCCTCCCGCCTCGGGATCCTCCTAACTACTCCTGGTCGTCGCCGCGGGCTGCACGTAGTAGTAGGCACCTCCGGTAGTAGTCGCCATCGACGGTGGCGCTCGCCCCGGCTCCATCGTCTGGTCGCAGCAACCGGTAAAGAAAGGGGTAAAAGGGGAACAAGGCAACCGTGAGTACTCATCCAAAGTACTCGCAAGCAAGGAGCTACACTACATATGCATGGATATATGTGTAAAGGGCCATATCATGGACTGAATCGCAGAATGCCGTAATAAGAGGGGATATCTAATCACCGTCAAGACTACGCTCGCAGCCTCCATCTTGCAACATGTAGAAGAGAGTAGATCAAGTCCTCCAAGTAGCATCACATAGCAATAATCCTACCCGCGATCCCTCCTCGTAACCTCGAGAGAGAGCGACCACCGGGTTGTATCTCGCACTTGGAAGGGTGTGTTTTATTAAGTATCCGATTCTAGTTGTCATAAGGTCAAGGTACAACTCCAAGTCGTCCTGCTATCAAGATCACGGCTATTCAATAGATTAATCCTGCAGGGTGCACCACATAACCCAACACGCTTGATCCCATTTGGCCGACACACTTTTTCGGTCATGCCCGCCGCTGGAGATCAACACGCCGCAGCCCCACCTAGGCACAAGAGAGGCCAGCACGCCGGTCTAAACCTAAGCGCACGACAGGGTCTGGGCCCATCGCCCAATGCACACCTGACGCTGCGTGGGCGGCGGAAGCGTAACTAGCCCCTTAATACAAGAGCAGCCCACGCTCCAATCCGGCGCAAGGCCGGCCGACGTTACTGAAGCAAGCTTGGCCGATACCACGACGCCGGATACCCATAACTACTCCCGCAGAGATGGTCAGCATGCGATAGACCAAATGGCCGACTCGTGATCAAATACCAAGATCTCGTTAAGCGTGTTAAGTATCCGCGAACGCCGACCAGGCCAGCCCACCTCTCTCCTAGGTGGTCTCAACCTGCCTGCCGCTCCGCCACAAAGTAACAATGAGGGCCACGGACAAGATCACTGTAATGTAACAAAGGTAAAGTATATAGTATATGCTCGTGATCACCTCCCAAGTGATCACAGCCCAAAGAGTATAGCATGGCGTATTTGATAAGAGTGTAGGGCCACCGATGGAACACTAGCATCCTATACTAAGCAATAGGATAGTGTAAAGGTAACAACAAAGAGTAGCAAGGACAAAGCTATGCAGAAGATAGGATTAACCGAAAGCAATAACATGCTACACTACTCTAATGCAAGCAGTATAGAGAAGAGTAGGCGATATCTGGTGATAAAAGGGGGGGGGCTTGCCTGGTTTCTCAGACAAGAAGGAGGGTCCGTCAACACCGTAGTCGAACTGGGGGTCACCGGCAGCGTCGGTCTCGGTGTCTATCGAGAGAAGAGGGGGAAGAAACAATAAATATTTAAGCAAGCAGATGCATAGCGATGCATGAGATGACAAGTATCGGTGCTGGAGGTGCCCTAACGCGGTATGTGGTGATACCGGTGAAGGGGGGAAACATCCGGGAAAGTATCCCCGGTGTTTCGCGTTTTCGGGCAGATGAGCCGGAGGGGGAAAGTTGCGAGTTCGATAGGTTAGGGGGGTGTGGCGGAAGAACGGGTTGCTTATCCGGAACCGTCTCGTCGTTCTGAGCAACTTTCATGTCGAAAATAATTTAATCCGAGTTACGGATTAAAAGTTATGATTTTCTAAAGATTTTATTAATTTATGGAATTTAATTAATTATTTAAATTGATTCGAAAATGAATTAATGACATCGGCATGATGTCATGCTGACTTTAGCAGTCAACAGAGTTAACTGGTCAACCTGACTTGTGGGTCCTGTTTGTCATTGTCTGATTCATTAACAGTTAACTAATCAAGGTTAATTAGTCCTAACCAGTGATTAGGTTAATCTAAACAGAATTAATTATGTTAATTAATTAATTAATTAATTATTATTATTAATGTATTTATTATTTTTAGTTTATTATTATTTTTTTTAAACGTTTCAGGGGCGGGCCCCATGTGTCATAGGCACACGGGCCATTGCGGGTGTTGGGGGGTTCACGGGCGTCGGGCGCAGCGTAGTCTCAGATGGGCGTATGGCGGGCGCGACCGTGTGGGCAACCTAACTGGGCACCGACGCACCACAGCAGAAAGGCCGAGAAGAGGGAGGCCGGTGGCCTGGGCGGCTCGGGCGGGCGCTGGTCGGCAGCGAGGGGAGCCGCAGCGAGGGGCGCGCAAAGGCCATCGGGCGGTCGCCGAGCGAACGCGGTGGAGGCCGAGGTCGGGCGCTGGTGGAGGTGGCCGCAGACGGCGGTGGAAAGTTAGCGGGGGCCGGCCGGACGGCGCGTAGGCGCGGTCCGTGGCGATGCGTGCGTGCGACGCAGGGGGTACGGCGAACGACGCGGTGAACGCGGGGAAAGAGGAGGGAAAGGGGGCGGCTCACAGCGTTGCCGAGAAGGGGATGGCAGCGGGCTCGTGGTGGTGGAGGCAGCGAGGTCAGGGCGGAGATGGCGATGGTGACGCGAATCCCGACGAGGTCGGGGAGGCGGCGGCGACGAGCTTCAGGACGGAGCTCCAGGCGGTGGCTTGTTGCTCCTCGGGCAGCGAAAAGACACAGGAGGATGAACTTGGCGCCGGGGACGACGTGGAAGCAGCCGGATCCTGTCCGGGAACGGGAAGTGGTGGTGGAGGCTCGCCGGACTTGCTCGTTGGTGCGGTGGAGGTCGGGGCCGAAGGACGAGGAGGCGCGAATCCAACCAAGTCCTGGGCGAGGACGTCGACGCAAGGACGGAGAGAGGAGTTGCGAGCGGAGGTGGCGGTCCTCGGCACGGCACACTCCAGATCCGTGATGGAGCGAGAGGAGGGATCGGGCGAGCTGGGAGAGCGACGGGATCGAGCGCCTCTCCGTGACGGCGCTGGAGGGAGAGGGTGGAGATCGTGGTGGGAGTGGGGTTGGTTCTAGGGTTTGGTTGGGGAGGGCCTAATAGGCCAGGAGTCAAGGTGGCCACTGGGCAAGCCGGGCTGGCTAGCTGGGCTGGTTGGCCCATGGGGGGGCCTTTAATTTATGTTGTCTTTTGTTTTATTTTCCTTTTCTTATCTTTCCTTTTACTGTTTTGGTTTCTTTTAGCTTCATAAAACATAAAAGTTGTACCTATAATAGTATCACTAATTATACCTCTGCTACAAAAGGTTTAACCCCAAATAATATAGTTTAGTATTATATAAAATACAAGCGGCATTTAGTTAATTGTTTTACCTACTATTTTAATTATTTTAGAGCAGTTAAACATTTTATAAAAATGTGGTTTCTTTACAATAATCACTTATGATTTATTTGTCACCGTTTGAACATTTTAGTTTTGGCTTTTGTAAACTTTTCTAGTTTGACTTTATTTTAAATTTGAATTCAAACGATTCTCAATCCCGAGATTATCAACAAGAATCGAGTTGACTGGCATCATTAGCGAGAGGTTTATCGTAGCTTGATTATCCCAAGGCCACAATTCTCCTCCATTACAAGAAATCTCGGCCCGAGATTTAAGAGGGAAGTAAAGGGGAAAGTTCGGGTTACGAAATTCTAGGGAGTGTTCTTGGTGTTGGTTGTTCTTCTCGAAGAGGTTGATCCATTACATTGATGTTTCATTTTTCTGCTTCATCGCATCATGATGAAATTGTCGTCCTTTCTTTAGGATCTCCATCGTTCTTACGAAAGAATAAAGAGTGGGCATTCCGGGAGATCGACCTCGCAAGGTCGACTATCCGGTCGATAACATCGGGAGGGTGGCGGATAGCAACTCTCTAATTGAAACTTAAGAAAATATCGTGAGCAAAGTAAGAAGGTGCAAAATAGAAGTTTCAAGCGCATAGGCAATCGTTCGATGCCTGAAACAGAGTGTGAAAGGGGGTTCAAAGCAATCGGAATAAGTATTCTGTCTGATACCAGTATAGATTAGTAGGACGGTAGTCCATGAATTACATATGAGGCCACGCGCGAGGAATAAATTTGGGAATAGGGGTGCAGGGAGAGACAGGTTTCGATCATGTGGAATCAGGTTGTGGGCCCACCATGTGGATTAACAGCAGAAGGGCGTGACGCCCTGCACGCACCATGTAAGCATGGCAAGTCGAGGATAGTCTCGTCGGTTATGTCAGAACAACATCGGTACCAAGGGCGAGGGACGAAGAGAACCATTTTCCCGCTCGCTGAACGAGGCGGACCAATAGGCAAAGTTCTCGCCCATCGGTGGCTACCGGATGTCATCAACAATGGTAATGTGGTCTTGCCGATGAATTGTACACCGAGGTGTTTACATAAGGTGGAGAACATTACCGCTAGATCATATAGATCACAAGAAACATTAAACCAACCAATGGAAAGGCAAATATGATTATCGATTAAATGAGAATAATGGAAAGGAAAATGTGTTTAAACACATATTTCAAGGGTATATCCTTCCCAAGGACAAGCGAGCATGATATCCATGACAGGATATAATGTAGAAAACTCTTCAGGTAGGGGAGAGAAATTTCATGACATTACCCATACAACGGTGTTTGGATAATTGAGCAAGAAACGTTTAGTATTGGTCTTCAAATGTTCTTGTTGAAACATCGGAGTACCATAGACATGCTTCGAGATAGCATTGACATGGTCTTCAAGCAAAGGTCGGACTTTGATACACAAGCATCCATCGAAACAGCTTATAGAATAAGCCTTACTATTTCCTAATGGAAGAATGGCTACCCTTGCTAAAAGGAACTATAACAATAGGGCCTCCCACCGTGGGTGCTGGGCATGGCATCACCTTACGGGTCATATAAAGGCCAATGTTATATCTCATGGAAATATGTTCCAACCGCCATACCGGCCGAGATTCAGATCTGATTGGTGTTAAGATAACTCGCACTCGGGATGCCCGAGAAGAAAGGTGCAACACAAATTGTCGAGATGACAGATAAGATTCTCGGAATTGAACTATGGAAGCGAAGTTCAAACAAGAGTTCATCATTAAATCAAGGAGAGGATGAGGGGGTAGCTGATGGAATCAGCGAAAATCCTCGAGATTTCCAAAAAGGTGGATTTCCACAGTTATGTGAACAAGGAGATAACATTTGTCGGATCAAGTGATAAAATGGTGTATGCTCGAGGAGAACATACACAGCTTGAACATTGGATGAGAGGTGCACCAAATATGGGCTGGGTTGCACGCACCAACGCCGGAATGATGATTCAATAATCAATATTCTAAGAATGAACGGCCGACCATTAACTTCAAAGCAATAGGTTTGCTAGAAGGGCAGAATCCAAACAGCACTGTTTCACTTGTTTGGTACCCTGTTGGAATCAACACGAGCACCAAGAAAGAATGGTGATGGTGAGAAGCATCACTATACCAAGAATTCTTAAGAGGTGGAGCAATCCTCACAACATTCTTGATATAGAAGACAGTAATACTACAAGGTAGAACATAACCTAAGCTAGATAGTAAGGAAACCAGGTTCAACACAAAACATGAACAAATTTGTGTTGGGGAAGGTAAGAATGTTGCCGATGATAACACAAATCATCGAGAGGCAAGGATGGTATTTCTCATCACGAATTCAATTGATATCCCGAAGAACTCAGAATGCCGATGATGATCACAACGGATTGTCGCGAGATTTCATGAAGGTGTAATCGATCATGGCGACATCAAGTAAAAGGAATGATGAAGCTTAAATGATCTTGGGACCATGAGTAGGATACAATATCGATTCAAGCTTGTCGCTCAAGGTGGAACGATAAGACGAGGAAATCGACATAAGCTTAGCTATCATCGCAAATTGGTGCTCCGAGTATAAGGACCAGGTAGCACAGCTTAGAATCACACGACAATGATATAGCCAAACAGGCTAGGAATGGCGTGATCGGGTACAAACTCGCACTTATAGAAGCTATCAAGAGTTGTTGAACCAGAAAGCGGACTTGGTTCAGCTTATCGTGTCCTTGAGTGTTTAATAACTCGTGAGCCCGTGAAAATTGGAATCAGTGGGAAGGTAGCACTTGATGAAGAACCCATAAGAAGTTATGCGTTCCATGATAATCTCGAGATACCAGGGGGTAATACTCACACAAGATCAAAGTAAAGGTTGGACTGGTGTATTGATCCATAGAAGACAATTGTTTTAACTTGTCCGAGAAATGGAATCAAAGAAGAACAATCATGGTCGGAACCACGGTTGCAAGGGATCAATTCACAGATACCATATGTTAGTTATCAAGGAAATAGTTATTATTACAAGAAGCTTCCATGATAGGATATACATCGTGTCCATGGGCATGAACACAAAGTTCAAGGTCGACTCCCACTTCTTTAATGCATAACCTTTCATTCACTTCTCGCCTTCAACGAAATTGTGTGTTGAAATTTTATCTGACATAACACTAGTAGAGTAAGACCCGTAGTAGTTTCCGGGTTCACACAGTTTAGAGAAGGCATGTGTCCAACCCACTGGGGCCTCTTAGGAACATATACCACAAACTTCAGGAGTAAATAACACAAGCTCGATAGCAGAGCATGGTTGACAAAGCAGGGGATACAATTTACCAAAGGCGGTATATTTCCTAGGAAAGGCTCAAGGTTATTGAATATGAAGGACATTGTCAGATAAAATCCAACAAAGGATCTGGGTGAGTATCGCACCACTGCAGGAAGAAGCAAGGCAAAGACATTGGATTATAGAAACAACTGAATAACTTAGAGCTCAATTGCTAAGGAATTATGATTTACATATGAAGGATCGTAAGCGACGCCCGATCAAGGATGGATAAGTTCAATAGACTTAGGGGCACAATCGACGACAATTTAATTGGCGAGAACTGTTGGGGAACGAGTAATTTCAAAAAATTCCTACGCACACGCAAGACCATGGTGATGGCATAGCAACGAGAGGGAGAGTGTCCGTCCACGCACTGTGAGACCGAAAGCGAAGCGTTTAACAACGCGGTTGATGTAGTCGACGCCTTCACGATCCGACCGATCCAAGCACCGAACGACGGCACCTCCGAAGTTCTCGCACACGCTCAGCTCGATGACGATCCCTGACCGATCCAGCAAAGTGTCGGGATGAGTTCCACAAGACGACGGCGTGCAGGACGATGATGATGCTCCACCGACGCAGGGCTTCGCCTAAGCTACGCGACGATATGACTTCTCCGCGCAGGCTTCGCCTAAGCTCCATGACGATATGACCGAAGTGGAATATGGTGGAGGGGGCACCGACACGGCTAAGGAACGATCCGTAGATCAACTTGTGTGTTCTAGGGTGCCCCCACCCCGTATATAAAGGAGCCAAGGGGGGGGGGGCCGGCCAAGAGGAGGCGGCAGGAGTCCTACTCCTCCGGGAGTAGGATTCCTCCAATCCTAGTTGGAATAGGATTCACCGGAGGGGAAAGAGAGAGAGGGGCGGCCCACCTTTCCTAGTCCTAGTAGGACTAGGGAAGGGGAGGCGCTGCGCCACCTAGGGCTGGCCCTTTCTCCTTTCCACCAAGGCCCACTATGGCCCATATAGTTCCGGGGGTTCCGTAACCTCCGGTGCATCTCCAGAATTTCGATTTCACTCGGAACATTTCGATGTCCAAATGTAGGCTTCCAATATATCAATCTTTATGTCTTGACCATTTCGAGACTCCTCGTCATGTCCGTGATCACATCCGGACTCAACAACCTTCGTACATCAAAACTTATAAACTCATAATGAACTGTCATCGAACGTTAAGCGTATGGACCCTACGGGTTCGAGAACTATGTAGACATGACTTAGAACCATTCTCGGTCAATAACCAATAGCGGAACCTGGATGCCCATATTGGTTCCTACATATTCTACGAAGATCTTTATCGGTCAAACCGCATAACGATATACGTTGTTCCTTTTGTCATCGGTATGTTATTTACCCGAGATTCGATCGTCGGTATCCAATACCTAGTTCAATCTCACATCTTGGTAAGTCTCTTTACTCGTTCCGTAATACATCATCTCACAACTAACTCATTAGTTGTAATGCTTGCAAGGCTTATGTGATGTGTATCACCGAGAAGGCCCAGAGATACCTCTCCGACAATCGGAGTGACAAAACCTAATCTCGAAATACGCCAACCCAACAAGTACCTTTGGAGACACCTGTAGTACTCCTTTATAATCACCCAGTTACGTTGTGACATTTGGTAGTACCCAAAGTGTTCCTCCGGTAAACGGGAGTTGCATAATCTCATAGTTACAGGAACATGTATAGGTCATGAAGAAAGCATAAGCAACATACTAAACGATCAAGTGCTAAGCTAACGAAATGGGTCATGTCAATCACATCATTCTCCTAATGATGTGATCCCATTAATCAAATGACAACACATGTCTATGGTTAGGAAACATAACCATCTTCGATCAATGAGCTAGTCTTGTAGAGGCATACTAGTGACTATCTATTTGTCTATGTATTCACACATGTATTATGTTTCCGATTAATACAATTCTAGCATGAATAATAAACATTTATCATGATATAAGGAAATAAATAATAACTTTATTATTGCCTCTAGGGCATATTTCCTTCAAGAACCAGCTCATGTTTAAAATGACGTCTGAGCCAGAAGGATGGATTCTAAAATCTGATTGAGGATTACGAGCATTCGCAACAAATTGAATCAACGGACTCAAAATGATAATGACAAGAGATGCCAATAAGATTACGAGACTTATGGGATTAACCATAATGCAAGCAAGCAAGAATTTCAAGAGCAAGAGGATGCTCAGGATTTTTGGAAGATCGAATGGTATTTTGAAGACTTTCGTGAAACACATGAACAATCGATGAGCGGATACCGACAAGTGCGAGGATTTATTTGAAGGGGTATTCATGTGGCAAAGAACTGCTAGGAAGTAGGCACAAAGTATTCTCGGAACAATAGAGAAAACTTCGGGGTATCTTGTAATAACAAGATCAATGGGGGATGATCGTATGAATGGCAAGTGTAAGTAGTTATCCATACGGATTTATCGGTGGTCGGGAATAGCAAAAGTGATGGGCACAAAGTCTCGAGAGAATATCAAGGAGTATCTCTGAAATCTTCTGGTGCAGTCGGTGATCATCTGGACTGAAGGGCCTCTCCGGTAGAAAGTATTTTCGAGAACCTAAAGTTAGATTTTAGTAAAAATCGTTTAACCCGAATAGAAGAGCGTTCAGAATCCCAGAGTAAAGGTCGAGGAGTAAAAGATCCTAATACCACCCAATGGTGACGTGGGCCCATAAGGCACACAGCCATGTTAGTAAAAGTTTTGAATGTCTAGACTCGACTTCGGCCAAGGAGTTGGAAAGGGGGATTCCTATAGGCAGTCGGCTCTGATACCAACTTGTGACGCCCCTGATTCAATCGTACACTAATCATACACGCAAACGTGTACGATCAAAATCAGGGACTCACGGGAAGATATCACAACACAACTCTAAAACATAAATAAGTCATACAAGCATCATAATACAAGGGGGCCTCGAGGGCTCGAATACAAGTGCTCGATCATAGACGAAGTCAGCGGAAGCAACATATATCTGAGTACGTACATATGTTAAACAAGTTTGCCTTAAGAAGGCTAGCACAAACCGGGATACAGATCGAAGAGGCGCAGCCTCCGCGCAGGATCCTCCTAACTACTCACGGTCGTCGTCGCCGGGCTGCACGTAGTAGTAGGCACCTCCGTGTAGTAGTCGCCATCGATGGTGGCGTCGCTCCTGGCTCCATCGCCCGTCGTCGCAGAACCGGTAAAGAAAGGGAAAAAGGGGAACAAGGCAACCGTGAGTACTCATCCAAAGTACTGCAAGCAAGGAGCTACACTACATATGCATGGATATATGTAAAAGGCCATATCGGTGGACCGAAGCGCGAATGCCGTAATAAGAGGGGATATCTAATCCTGTCAAAGACTACGCTTCCGGCAGCCTCCGTCTTGCAACATGTAGAAGAGAGTAGACTGAAGTCCTCCAAGTAGCATCACATAGCAATAATCCTACCCGATGATCCCCTCCTCGTAACCGAGAGAGAGCGACCACCGGGTTGTATCCGCACTTGGAAGGGTGTGTTTTATTAAGTATCCGATTCTAGTTGTCATATGGTCAAGGTACAACTCCAAGTCGCCTTGTTACCAAGATCACGGCTATTCAATAGATTAATCACTGCAGGGTGCACCACATAACCCAACACGCTTGATCCCATTTGGCCGGACACAATTTTTCGGGTCATGCCCGCCGCTGGAGATCAACACGCCGCAGCCCCACCTAGGCACAACAGAGAGGCCAAGACGCCGGTCTAAACCTAAGCGCACAGGGTCTGGGCCAATCGCCTAATGCACACCTGCGACGCGTGGGCGGCCGGAAGCGTAACTAGCCCCTTAATACAAGAGCAGGCCTACGTTCCAATCCGGGCGCGCCGCCGTCGGCCGACGCCACGAAGTGCCGGTGATACCACGACGCGGGATACCCATAACTACTCCCGCGAGATGGTTAGTGCGATAGACCAAATGGCCGACTCGGATCAAATACCAAGATCTCGTTAAGCGTGTTAAGTATCCGCGAACGCCGACCAGGGCCAGGCCCACCTCTCTCCTAGTTGGTCTCAACCTGCCCTGTCGCTCCGCCACAAAGTAACAATCGGGGCCGTCGGGAACCCAGGCCCACCTCTACGGGATGGAGCCACTTGTCCTTTCAAATTTCCATCTCCTAACAAGATCAGTGTAATGTAACAAAGGTAAAGTATATAGTATATGCCCGTGATCACCTACCAAGTGATCACAACCCAAAGAGTATAGCATGGCGAGACGGACAAGAGTGTAGGGCCACCGATGGAACACTAGCATCCTATACTAAGCAAGAGGATAAAGGTAAAGGTAACAACAAGAGTAGCAAGGACAAGCTATGCAAAGAAAGATAGGATTAATCGAAAGCAAGAACATGCTACACTACTCTAATGCAAGCAGATAGGGAAGAGTAGGCGATATCCGTGATCAAGGGGGGCTTGCCTGGTTGCTCGACAAGAAGGAGGGGTCGTCAACACCGTAGTCGAACTGCGGGGTCACCGGCAGTGTCGGTCTCGGTGTCTATCGAGAGAAGAGGGGGAAGAAACAATAAATATTTAAGCAAGCAGATGCATAGCGATGCATGACATGACAAGTATCGATGCTAGAGGTGCCCTAACGTGGTATGTGGCGATATACGGTGAAGGGGAAACATCCGGAAAGTATCCCGGTGTTTAGCGTTTTCAGCGAATGAGCCGAGGGGAAAGTTGCAGTTCAATAGGTTAGGGGGTGTGGCGGATTTAACGGGTTGCGATCCGAACCTTCTCGCCGCTCGAGCAACTTTCATGTTGAAAATAATTTAATCCGAGTTACGGATTAAAAGTTATGATTTTCTAAAGATTTTATTAATTTCGAATTTAATTAATTATTTAAATTAATTCGAAAATGAATTAATGACATCAGCATGATGTCATGTCGACGTCGAGACTCAACAGAGTTGACCGTCAACCTGACTTGTGGGTCCCGCTTGTCATTGTGCGATTAATTAATGATTAACTAATCAAGGTTAATTAGTCCTAACCAGTGATTAGGTTAATCTAAACAGAATTAATTATGTTAATTAATTAATTAATTAATTATTATTTTTAATGTATTTATTATTTTTAATTTTATTATTTTAAAAAAAAAAGTTTCAGGGGCCGGCCCCATGTGTCATAGGCACAGGGGCCATAGCGGGTGTGGGGGTTCACGGCGTCGGCGCAGCGCAGCCAGAGGGGGCTATGGGCGCGACCGTGGGAAACCCAACTGGGCGCCACGACCACGGCAGAGCGCCGAGAAGAGGGAGGCCGGTGGCACTGGGCGGCTGGCGGGCGCTGGTCGGCAGTGAGGGGAGCCGCAATGAGGGCGCGCAAAGGCCATCGGGCGGTCGCCGAGCGAACGCGTTGGAGGCCGAGGTCGGCGCGGTGGAGGTGGCCGCAGACGACGGTGGAAAGTTAAGGGGCGGCCGGACGGGCGTAGAGGCGCTGCCTGGCGATGGCGGCGGCGACGCAGGGTACGGCGAGCGACGCGGTGAACGCGGGAAAGAGGAGGAAAAGGCGGCTCGCTGGCTGCTTTGAGAAGGGGATGGCAGCGGGCTTGTGGTGGTGGAGGCAGCGAGGTCAGGGCGGAGATGGCGATGGTGACGCGAATCCCGACGAGGTCGGGGAGGCGGCGGCGACGAGCTTCAGGACGGAGCTCCAGGCGGCGGCTTGTTGCTCCTCGGGCAGCGAAAAGACACAGGAGGATGAACTTGGCGTCGGGGACGACGTGGAAGCAGCCGGATCCTATCCGGGAACGGGAAGTGGCGGTGGAGGCACGCCGGACTTGCTCGTTGGTGCGGTGGAGGTCGGGGCCGAAGGACGAGGAGGCGCGAATCCAACCAAGTCCTGGGCGAGGACGTCGACGCAAGGACGGAGAGAGGAGTTGCGAGCGGAGGTGGCGGTCCTCGGGCACGGGCACACTCCAGATCTGGTGATGGAGCGAGAGGAGGGGATCGGGGCGAGCTGGGAGAGCGACGGGGATCGAGCGCCCTCTCCTGTGACGGCGCGGGAGGGAGAGGGTGGAGATCGTGGTGGGAGTGGGGTTGGTTCTGGGGTTTGGTTGGGGGAGTGGCCTAATAGGCCAGGGTCAAGGTGGCCGGCTGGGCCGGCTGGCTGGCTAGCTGGGCCGGTTGGCCCAGTGTGGGGGGGGGGCCTTTAATTTATTTTGTCTTTTGTTTTATTTTCCTTTTTCTTATCTTTCATTTTACTGTTTTGGTTTCTTTTAGTTTCATAAAACATAAAAGTTGTACCTATAATAGTATCACTAATTATACCTCTGCTACAAAAGGTTTAACCCCCAAATAATATAGTTTAGTATTATATAAAATACAAGCGGCATTTAGTTAATTGTTTTACCTACTGTTTTAATTATTTTTGAGCAGTTAAACATTTTATAAAAATGTGGTTTCTCTACAATAATCACTTATGATTTATTTGTCACCGTTTGAACTTTTTAGTTTTGACTTTTGAAAACTTTTCTAGTTTGACTTTATTTTAAATTTGAATTCCGAAACGATTCTGAATCCCGAGATTATCAACAGTAACCGAGTTGACCTGGCATCATTAGCAGAGGTTTACTGTAGCTTGATTATCCGGGCGTCACAGCGTGGCTCGGTGATGCAGAACCACCCCGACTGCCACCCCTTTACGGTCTCCACAAAAGAGCCCTCGGGCCAGGTGACGTTGGGCATCTTGCCCACCATGGCGCCCCCGCACTCCGCTTGCTGGCCGCCCACCACCTTTGGCTTCACGTTGAAGGTCTTCAGCCATAGGCCGAAGTGGGGCGTGATGCGGAGGAAGGCCTCGCACACGACGATGAACGCCGAGATGTTGATGATGAAGTTGGGGTCCAGATCATGAAAGTCCAGCCCGTAGTAAAACATGAGTCCGCGGACAAATGGGTTGAGGGGAAATCCCAGTCCGCGAACGAAGTGAGAGAGGAACACTACCCTCTCCCGGGGTTTTGTGGTGGGGATGATCTGCCCTTCGGCCGGAAGCTGGTGCGTGATGTTTGCGGATAGGTATCCAGCCCCATGAAGCTTCGTTATGTCCTCCTCCATGACGGAGGAGGCCATCCACTTGCCTCCCGCTCCGGACATGCTTGAATGACTTTGCGGAGAAGGTGAGAGCTTGGGTGCTAGAGCTCGAGCAAGAGAGAATGGATGAGCAGAGGAAGAAGAAGGCATGGGTGAAAAAGGGGAATCTGTATCTCTTTATAAAGGCGGTAGAAACTGTGCACCTCCCCAGTTGCCTTGTAAACTCACTTATTCCCCAAGCGCCGTGTTGATGGCGCGGTTGGGTTACCCACGCCCGTATTGATGAATATCCCGTGATAAGGGGACACAATCTCTGCTTCGACAAGACGTGCCAATAAAACTGCCTCACGATACGTGCAGTAGCAGGTTGAGAAAAATGGTTCGCATAATGACCGGGCCGCGGCGTGATTTCGCGCTATGAAAAATTGTTAGCAGAATAGATTTGTGAAACATTGTGCTCTCTACGGTGGTATGTGGAATTTGTTTTGCAGAGCCAGACACGATTCATGTGTTTCAAATCTACCTTGGAGTATTCGGAGAAGGAACCCGCCTTGCAATGCCGAAGACAATCTGTGCGCCGGACTCATCGTCATTGAAGCCTGGTTCAGGGGCTACTAAGGGAGTCCTGGATTATGGGGTCCTCGGACAGCCGGACTATATGCTTATGCCAGACTGTTGGACTATGAAGATACAAGATTGAAGACTTCGTCCCGTGTCCGGGTGGGACTCTCCTTTGCGTGTAAGGCAAGCTTGGCAATTCGGATATGTAGATTTCTTTCTCTGTAACCGACTCTGTGTAACCTTAGCCCCCCTCCGGTGTCTATATAAACCGGAGGGTTTAGTCCATAGGACAAGAACAATCATAATCATAGGCTAGCTTCTAGGGTTTAGCCTCTATGATCTCGTGGTAGATCAACTCTTGTAATACTCATATCATCAAGATCAATCAAGCAGGAAGTAGGGTATTACCTCCATAGAGAGGGCCCGAACCTGGGTGAACATTGTGTCCCCCGCCTCCTATTACCATTAGCTTTAGACGCACAGTTCGGGACCCCCTACCCGAGATCCACCGGTTTTGACACCGACAACCCCTGTCCCGCCGTAAGATCAAGCACGGCATGCTTTTGCCTGTCATCCACAAGGTTGATCGCAGACTATCGGGTTGGCTGGCCACGTTTCTCTCCTTGGGGGGGGGGGGGCAGGCTCACGCTGATTAATTCAGTACTTGCTGGCATCCCTACCTACTTCATGTCATTCTTTCAGTGGCCTAAGGAATCTCTAGACAAACTGGATGCTCTGCTTCGTGCTTTCTTCTGGCAGGGAAAGAATAAGGTGAAGGGGGGCCAATGCCTAGTGGCCTGGGATAAAGTTATTTTTCCTCGGGCTAGTAGTGGGCTGGGCGTCAGAAATCTTCAGGCACATAATCGGGCCATGATTTGCACTGTCAAAGGTTCTTCAGTCATCAAACATTCCATGCTACCGCTGGTTCGCCACTCAATATTGCACAAGTTCCATCCCTCTTAATGCGAGCACGCGTGACATTGCCATTTGGAAAGGCTTCAAGGTTTGCATCCCCTGGTCATCTCCTCCTCGTGTTGCTCTGTTGGTAATGGGGCTCTTGTTTCCTTTTGGCACGATCAATGGCTCAATGAGGGCAGGCTCGGGCACTTGTTTCCAATCATGATCTCGTTTGCTCGCCACCCCTTCTGTTCGGTTCAGTCACAACATGCAGCAGGAAGCTGGAACCTGTCTTTGCATCCCAATTTGTCGTACTCTGCGACTCAGCAACTACACCAACTCAACCAGTTAATTGCGCCAATAACTCCTGTCAGCTCTAGACCAGATTCTAGGGTGCCCCTCTTCTTCGGAAACAAGCTGCACACGGGCCATTTTTATCAACTAAACTTCAGATGGGTGCTTTGGGGTTTTGAACAGTGGGTTTGGGACCCAATCATCTCGCTAAAGCACAGAATCCTCCTCTGGCTCCTCTTCTGGGGTCGGCTCAGCACTAGAGAGGCCATGATCAGGAAAGGATGGGTTGCGGTGGCTCCTTCCGCCTGTTGTGACCTATGCCCAACCTTGGAAACGGTCCATCATATTGTGCTACGATGTCGGTATGTTAATGCTATATGGGACAAGCTGATGCTAACTTCTCTATGTTCAACTCTTCGTCACACATGCAGCTGATCAGCTTGTTCTCAAGCGAAAATGGAATATTCCCTTTGCGGCATCGGTTGTCTCTTTGTGGCATGCGAGGAATGATCGCACTTCCAATAAAAAATGTTATGCTGCTAGCTTGCTTCGTCTGTGGGCCAATAGAGCTTCCAAGCAGAGAGATAAAGCAGACTTGCAAACATGGGCCACGATGCTTGCGGCTTAGCTTAACCTAGCTTAGCACATGTTTTTCCTCTCTGTCTTCTCTTGCTTTTCTCTCTTAGGCTGCTTCCGGCCATGCACCTTGGTGCATTTAGCAAGACTTTGTAACCTACCCAGGCTCATGCCTGTTTTTGAAATATAAAGTTGGCCTCGTGCCACCTTTTCTTTTCCAAAAAAGTAGAACCCGACGAAAAGGACTGCCCCGACATGCACGTCCAATCCAGTGAACTGGGGTGACCGTGACTCAAAGTGTCTGTCCGTAGTGGCGTAGTCGCAACGAGAATACGTTTTTTAGGTTAGAAAAATGCAGAGAATGTCTAGCGACTCTACGTGCGGCGGTGCTTCCGGCTCGCATGAGACAGCATCCCAGGTCTTTGCGAGTACTGAACACAGGTGTACTGTGTGGACATAACTTGTTACGGAGAACCCACGGCACTGCGAATCGGTCCATCCCACCGGTTTTTTCGCGGCGAGCTGCAATCACGACGGACCAGACGAGTGGAAACCTCGTTCTCAGTCGTAGTAGTACAGCGAGAGCTTCTCAGAAGACGTATGTACTGCCTATCTCATAGTGACACTCCGTGGGTGCCTGGCTCCGCGCATCTTGGAACAGAGTAGTTGATTCAGAGAGCACAAGGATTCCAGATGTCTTTGGCTGGGAATATCATCAGGTCAACACATCAAACATTTGAACCCGACGCTAGGCCGTGTCGACTTTTCGACACGGCGCGACCGTACTACTGCATAAGTGTTAGTAGTAATTGTGATGAATTCAAGCTATTTTGAAGATCTGTGTAAGTGACTTCTCAAATTCCATTTTGGACCATCCATGCACCTGAGGTTTTGTGCGGCATTGCCTACCTTCCGGAGGAGTTAAAAGCACCCTAAATTCTGAAACTTGCACAAAATGTAATAATTTGGCTTAAAAATTGTAAAACTTCACCCGCCATCCTCAAACTTGTCTCATATATGACAATTAAGGATGGCAATGGGTCCGGTTTGGATCGGGTTGAACAATATCAAATCCATTTCCATATCCATAAAGACAGTCTTTGCCCACCCATGAAAATATCCATGGGTGAAAAATTATGTCCATGTCCAAATCCGATGGATATCCATACCCACTGGATATCCATTGGGTCCTCTCGCGACATATAAATAAGACATAACACAATATTAACATAAACTCTTCCATTCTTCACCTCGTGGTAGGCTAGGCTTCACTTATGGTAAATCAACATCCACTAACAACCTAAGATCAATTAGTATTTTTCTAACATATGAGAATGACGAGTCATTTAAGGAGATAAAAATAAGGGAAGCGGTGTTGGAGTATGTTACGGAGGGGATTGAATGTCAACTAATAAAAGTTACGATGGGGATTTTATAATTTCTTATGCATGTTTTAGATTTAAAAAGCGTAAAATTGTCGTGGGACATGTGACCGTGGGGCACGGATAGCAGATTTTTTTCCCATTAAGTAATACTATCGGGTCGGGTTTGGGTATATCAATGGTACAAGATTATATCCATGCCCTACCCACGAACAATGGGTATATCTAGTGCAAATGGGAGATTGAAGGAAATATGCCCTAGAGGCAATAATAAAGTTATTATTTATTTCCTCATATCATGATAAATGTTTATTATTCATGCTAGAATTGTATTAACCGGAAACATGATACATGTGTGAATACATAGACAAACATATAGTCACTAGTATGCCTCTACTTGACTAGCTCATTAATCAAAGATGGTTATGTTTCCTAACCATAGACATGTGTTGTTATTTGATTAATGGGATCACATCATTAGGAGAATGATGTGATTGACATGACCCATTCCGTTAGCCTAGCACTTGATCGCTTAGTATATTGCTATTGCTTTCTTCATGACCTATACATGTTCCCGTAACTATGAGATTATGCAACTCCGTGCCACCGGAGGAACACTTTGGTGCTACCAAACGTCACAACGTGAATCGGGTGATTATAAAGGAGTACTACGGGTGTCTCCAAAGGTACATGTTGGGTTGGCGATTTGAGATTAGGTTTTGTCACTCCGATTGTCGGAGAGGTATCTCTGGGCCCTCTCGGTAATACACATCACATAAGCCTTGCAAGCATTGCAACTAATAAGTTAGTTGCGAGATGATGTATTATGGAACGAGTAAAGAGACTTGCCGGTAACGAGATTGAACTAGGTATTGGATACCGAGGATCGAATCTCGGCAAGTAACATACCGATGACAAAGGGAACAACGTATGTCGTTATGCGGTTTGACCGATAAAGATCTTCGAGAATATGTAGGAACCAATATGGGCATCCAGGTTCCGCTATTGGTTATTGACCGAGAATAGTTCTAGGTCATGTCTACATAGTTCTCGAACCCGTAGGATCCGCGCACGCTTAACGTTACGATGACATTTTATTATGAGTTTATAAGTTTTGATGTACCGAAGTTTGTTCGAGTCCCGGATGTCATCACGGACATGACGAGGAGTCTCAAATGGTCGAGACATAAAGATTGATATATTGGAAGCCTATATTTGATACGGAATGGTTCCGTGAAATCGGATTTTAGGAACACCGGGGTTACGGAACCTCCGGGGATAATGGGCCTTAGTGGGCCATGAGGGAGAAGAGGAGGGCCGTCCGGGGCAGGTCGCGCCCCTCCCCTAGTCCGAATAGGACAAGGGGGGGCGGCGCCCCTTTCCTCTTCCCTCCCCCTTCCTTCTCCAACAAGGCAGAGGGGAGTCCTACTCCGTGGGAGTAGGACTCCTCCAGCGCACCCCTTGGGGCCGGCCGCACCTCCCCTCCTTCCTTTATATACGGGCAGGGGGCACCCCATAACACACAAGTTGATATTCGTGATCGTTCCTTAGCCGTGTGCGTGCCCCTCCACCATATTCCACCTCGGTCATAACGTCGCGGAGTTTAGGCGAAGCCTCGCGAGAGCATCATCATCACCACCACGCCGTCAGGTCGACGGAACTCATCCCGACACTTTGCTGGATCGGAGTCCGGGATCGCCATCGAGCTAAACGTGTCTTTGAACTCGGAGGTGCCGACGTTCGGTACTTGGATCGGTCGGATCGTGAAGACGTACGACTACATCAACCGCGTTGTCATAACGCTTCCGCTTACGGTCTACGAGGGTACGTGGACAACACTCTCCCCTCTCGTTGCTATGCCATCACCATGATCTTGCGTGTGCGTAGGAATTTTTTTGAAATTACTACGTTCCCCAACAATATCGGGCTGGCCCATTAGCATAGGTCGCTTGCTGGCTTTGCTAGCTTCAGCTCGCTCGCTCGGTGACGTACTGGTTCATCCGATTTTTCTTTCATTTTTTCATTTTTTGTTTTCTTTCTTTTACTTTCCGTTTCTTTCATTTCTTTACTGGTTTTCTTATTTTTTGTTTTTACTAGTTTTCTTTGTTTCTTTCATGGTTTTACTTATTTTCTCCTTTTTTCACTTTTCTTTCGTTCTATTTTGGTTTTCACTGGTTTTTATTTGTTGTCTTTCTTTCTTTGCTTTTCCTCATTGTTTTGTTTCTTTTCTTGGCTTTCTTCAATTTCTTTGTTCCTTCTCATGTTCATTCTTTTGCATTGTTATTTTTCAATTTTTCTTTTCTTTTTGGTTTTAAATGGTTTTCTTCTCTTTCCTGTTATGTTTGTCAATTTTCATCGGTTTCTTTTTTGTTCAACACACGTTTGTTTTCTGTACAGATTCAACATTTTGCGTATGCAACAGGCACATTTTTATATACACTTTTAACATTTTCTCAATACATGGTTATATTTTCTTTGTTTCTTTCAGGGTTTTCCTCGATTTTCCTTTTCATACACATTCCTTTTTTTCCTTTCGGGTTTTGTTTCTTTCACGATTTTTAATGGTTTCTTTTGTTTTTCTTTGTTTCTTTTTCAGTAATCGTTTTTCTCCATTCTTTTGCACTTGTTTTTTCGGTTTTGTCTTTCATGTTCCTTTTTTATTTGGTTTCCTTTGTTTCTTTTTTGGTTTTCTTTTTTTTTTCTTTGTTTCTTTTGGTTTTTATTCTACAATTTCGTATACATCAGGAAAATTTTCTAATACATGTTTAACATTTTTTAAACAGGTTTAATATTTTTGGATACACAATCAAATGTTTTCTATATACATTTTTAACATTTTTCAAATGCTTCACTAACATTTTTTAATAGAAGATTGTCATTTTAATACATGGTCGACATTTTCTCTATAGACAATACATTTTCAAATGCTTGAGTAAAAAATTCAAATAAAAGATTAATATTTTTCTGATACATGGTCAACATTTTTTGCTATACACATTTTACATTTTTGCATTGGATTTCTTTGGGTTAAATTTTCTTTTTGGTTTTCTTTGTGTTTCTCTGTTGCTTTTTATTGGTTTTTATTGGTTTTCTTCGTATTCCTATGCTTTTTGTAGATTTTCATCGGTTTCTTTTTGTGTTCATCGCATGTTTTTTCCTTTACACATTCAACATTTTTCGTATACATCAGGAATATTTTCTACATAAAAGTTTAACATTTTACATATGCATGGTTAATATTTGAAAACTTATATTTTATATCTATTCTTTTATTATATATGTCCTGATGTCTAATTGTTTCTCATTCACCTTGTACATTTTTCGTATTCATATGAAACATTATTTTCATACATGTTCAACAAATTTAAAATACTTGATTAACATTTTTTAAATGCATATTTTGATGTTTACAATTTCTATATACATCAAGTACATTATTATACATGCTTAACATTTTTAAACAATGATTAAATTTTTTAAATACATGTTTAGTTGTCTGCTTTGAGCCATACACATTTGTACATTTTTCATATAGAACTGAAACATTTATCTTGTATACGTTTTACATTTTCCATATATATGATTAACTTTTTCAAAACACATGAACAGTATTGCTCGGATATTAGTTAATTTTCAAATAAGTGTTGAAACATTTTTTTCAAAAGCTATCAACATTTTTTTAAATTGCACACACATTTTTTTCAAACTTCAGTAATTTTTTAAAATATGTGTAATTTCTACTCTTTGAAAAAAATAAAAAATAAAAAACGGAATCAAGTGAACGAATGAAAAACGATCGAGCGAACATCGCCACTGGGCCAGCCTATTACTATGTCGTTTCTGGCAAGGGGACAGTTTGTCTTGCTAGAAGCGAGCCATAGCCGCGCCTGTGTCTTCCCCGCAAAAAGAAAAAGCCTCATGTAGCAGTAGCCTGAATTGGTTTATGCATGATACCATACTCTTTGACTGATCATAGCTTCTTTTTTTGTTGTTGCGAAAGACTGGTAATAAAATACAAAGATTTAGAGGGTGTGTCAAGCATTTACCACACTAAATCACATTTGAAAAGCGAACTATGCAAGATTGACGAAATAATAACTCACATATATCTACATTTTTTCAGAAGATACATAAGCATATAAACACCGGAATTTTGCACATGTATAATTGGCAAAATGAACAATAACATAAAGGTAGCTATAACAATTGACTGTTTATTCTATTTTTTATGCCACTTATTTCTTGCTTCCGAATACAAAATAAACAAAGCAAAGCGATGGTGTGATTACTTAACGACCTGACTGTAGACCATTAACATCTTTCTTCTCGATGCTGAAATATTCGGCACTGGTTATTGTCGAGCTAGCCATCGATGATGGCTCCCCAAGTAGGCATTCCATCTCTTCAGGGTTCCGCTGCACCGATGGATGTTGCATGACCTTCCTCAGACTATCAAGCTTCTCCACAACTTCCTTCATCGATGGCCTATTGTCACCACACATCTCTAAGCATCGCATCGCTAGCTCCTCGATCTCTTCAATAATCTCTATGTTATCCCCATCCTTGATCTCAGCATCCAAGATTTGGTCGAGCTTATTCTCCTTCATGGCATACGTAAACATCATCGATAGGCTCTTCTCATGGGCAGGGACGTCTGGATCGAAATTAAATGGCAATTTGGCCGTGAGTAGCTCCAATAAAACAACCCCAAAGCTGTACACATCGCTCTTGTCCGTCAGCAGGTTGGTTTGCATGTACTCCGGGTCAAGGTACCCGCATGTTCCATGTACCAGTGTGATGAATTGCGACTTGTCAGTTGGTGCCAAGATGGAGGCGCCAAAGTCAGCTACTTTGGCTTTGTTGTCCCCGTCAAGAAGAATATTGGAGGACTTGATATCACCATGGAGGATCGGTGTCGAAGCCGATGAGTGAAGATAGGAGAGCGCATCGGCGGACTCGTGGGCGATCCCCAAGCGAGTAGCCAAGGAGATACGAAGGCCATGGTGACCGTGTATGAGCTGGAAGAGGGTGCCATTCGGGACAAACTCGTATACTAGCATGGGGACTTCCACTTTGAGGCAACACCCGAGGAGCTTCACAATATTTCTATCGTTGACCTCAGACAAAATTAACATCTCTTTACCAAATTCTTTCTTTTGTTGCTCGTCGGCGGTCTTGCATCTCTTCACGGCTACTTCCACGCCGCCCTCAAGAATCCCCTTGTACACGGTCCCATAACCCCCTTGACCCAGTACTTGTTGCTCGCTAAACCTGTTCGTGGCTTGCTGTAGTTCTTCTTCCGTGAAGATTTTGAATGCTATACCTTGCTTTGACCTCATCTCATCAAATAATATTAGACCACCGTGCTGCCGAAAGTAGTCTCGTTTCATCTTCTGCAACTTTCTTCTCTCTTGGATCATGCATGCACATGCTAAAGCAATCACTAAGGCGACTAGGCCAACAGTTGTACCTGCATTATCCATGCACATAGAGCTATAAATACATCTGTTCAATACTAATGTAATTTTGTTGAGCAGTGACAACTTAAAGTACTCTGTCGAGGAGAAAGAAAAATACTGGCCGATGAGTTTGGTAGGCCAAGATAAAGTTTGCGGAATACGGGCCGTTGTTACTTGTTCAACAGCATAATAATAGTGGACTGGACTATAATAATAGTATAAAGTCTGTAAGTTTCCTACAGATGTCCGATTAATCATTCATAAGCAGTATGTATGTTATATATAGTGCTCACAAAGAGAATAACTCACCTACAACAGGCATCACTGGAAAACGGAATTGACAATTGCCATTAGTCCATTTTTTTCCACGTCGACATGAGCAGGTGTAATGCCCTGCCGTGTTCTCGCACATTCCAGAGCCGCAGACAGTAGCATTTTGAAGGCACTCGTCAATATCTGGAACAAAACATTTTTTCCGGATCAACTTCCAAGGTGCGACTCATGAATCAAGGTACACGAGCGTTCATATCAAATGTACGAGGCAACAAAAGGGATAGAACCTTGGACGCGTCTAGCCGGCGCCCAGCCATCCAGTATTGTTAGCGAGCGACCGGATATTTAAGAAAAAAATTTGTCCTCTTTCCTAATCAGAAAATCTTTCTCATCTAATCCATTTTTCCGCTACGTATTAAATAGTAACACAGCCAGTATCTTTCGGTGCATGCACTTTGTTCTCCTATGCATTTATTTGTAGTTTCAGAATTTTAAAAAGGCATAACTTTTAAACCGCACATCGGAATTGCGATTTGTTTTCACCGTTGGAATCTTCGCGATATGCTCTTCAAAACTAGATCCCGCATGGGTATGTTTCGACGAACTAGTTTACCTGCCAACTAAACATCAATATGTGTGCAACTAGACTACATGTCGCGCCAACTGAGCATATGTGTGTGCCAATAGTCCTGACAACTAAACATCAATGTATGTGTAAACAAGACTACATTGCCGTGTCAACTGAGCATATGTGTGTGCCAATAGTCCTGTCAATTAAACATTAATATGTGTGCAACTAGACTAAATTACAAGCCAACTGAGCATATGTGTGTGCAACTATTCTTCTCTGCCAACTAAACATCGATGTGTGTGCAACTAGACTACATTACAAGCCAACTGAGCATATGTGTGTGCAATTATTCTTCTCTGCCAACTAAACATCGATGTGTGTGCAACTAGACTACATTACAAGCCAACTGAGCATATGTGTGTGCAACTATTCTTCTCTGGCAACTAAACATCGATGTGTGTGCAACTAGACTACATTACAAGCCAACTGAGCATATGTATGTGCAACTAGTCTTCTCTGCCAACTAAACATCAACGTGTATGCAACTAGACTACAATACAAACCAACTAAACATCTATGTGTGTTTAACTAGACTACATTACAAGCCAACTGAGCATATGTGTATGCAACTAGTCTCTACTGTCAACTAAACATCAATGTGTGTGCAAGTAGACTACATTACAAGCCAACTGAGCATGTGTGCGCAACTAGTATTCTCTGCCAACTAAACATCAATGTGTGTGCAACTAGACTATATTACAGTCTAATTAAATATTAATATGTGTGCACCTAGAGTAAGTTACAAGCCAACTGAGCGTATATGTGTGCAACTAGTCTTCTCTACCAACTAAACATCAACGTATGTGCAACTAGTCTATATTACAAGCCAACTAAACATCACTGCATCGATTCGGTTAGCTGCACTGTCGTCTTCAGATCACTAGCACGTCCCCCAAATTGATGTTGAGATCTGCTAGCTTGTCTTCCTCGTGGCACAACTCCAGCTCCAAAATGTTTGAATCTAGGCGAGCATGTATCAAAGAAACTGAATAAGGCGAGGCCAAATCAGTGTAGCTAACAACAACGAGCAGGATCCAAAGAGAAGTACAACTAGGAGCGGGATCCAAAGAGTAGTACAGTGTTGACGCTCGATCCCCGCTGATGCTCGATCGCCATGGCAGTTGCCGCCGCCGCTGCTTACAGGAGACCCCAACATGAGGTAGCAGGTACCTTGACGACCACCACGAAACCGCCATCCACAACGCCGACGCCGACGACATCTCTCTCTGGCTCTGAGAAAAAGGGGAGAGGGCGGCGGCGCTGCTGCTGCTCCGGCCCCACGGCCGACCTGCTCGCCGCACTCCGTCGCTCCGCCGAACAGAGTGTCGGCGAGGATCTCCGTGCCCTCAAGATTCAATGCCAGCGTGGACCTCCGTGCCCGACACCGAACAGAGACGAGGAAAGGGGATCGAGAAGAGGAACAAGAGAGATGGCAGAGTGGATAAGGCGAAGAGAGAGAGAGAGAGATATGGAGTGGTCGTTTCAAACAGCGACCTGTCGTCTAGCGCGGCCGCTCGGTTCGACTAAATCGTGCACGGCCACTTTTTAGATTTTGGGTAGAACCTTGGCACCCGTTCTGGATATAAGGGTTGCCTTCGTATCCATCGGAGCACGTGTAGCGATAACCTGGCTTGTCGTCGGTGGTGTTTACACACGCACTGCGGTCGCTAATGCATGCGTAGGAGCTCATGTTCTTCTGAGCTACGTCGCAACTCAGCGGTCCTGCCCGCCAGTGCAGCACAAGTGGAACTGTCCCATTGTATGCATCATAAAACACCGTGGATTCGACATAGCTAGTGCGGAAGTTGAAAGCCGCCTTTTCCATCAATACCATGTAGCTGCAACGGCTGTAATGCCATATTTCCTGGTGTTGTAGCTTTGGTCGAAATTACCATTATAAAACCGTACGCCTGTCGGGACATCTACTTGGCAGCAGCCGGCGCCGGAGCATGTGCCATCCATCAAGGTGTCGTCGCACGTTGACTTGCAACCTATTAAATACTGCACCCAAAAAGTGTAGTAGTACATGAGAATATGTGACGTCTTCAACCAAACTATGTGGGTAGAATCTAGGGGCATCTATCCGCGAATAAAGGGGTCCGGTCCGTGGACACGGATGCGGGAGGCTGTCATCCAACCGTAGCTGCATATATTCTCGTAATAACTCGAACCAACCGGACGAAATTCGTTCAAACAAGTCTGGATTTCATATAAACATGACGAATTTCACATAAATCGGGCGAAAACGTTTATAATTTGGATATATTTTTTAACTAAAAAGGTACAACTATGTACACGTACGGTCGCGCGGAGCTCCACCACAACACAGATACATACACTACGCTAGTCTACACCCGGCCGCAACTTGTCTTCCCATGTCCGTCAGCCTGCTCACCGGACTGCCGGGAGCCCCGGAGGTATATGTTTCAGGCGTCACCTTGGCGGTGGCCTTCCTGGGACCCAACCGGCGGCGGCTTCCCGTGTTCTACTTTTTCTTGATGTTGGCGGCGGACACGGACGCGCCGGCCGCCGACTCGTCGATCTCCCCCACAGTCGGCTTCTTTCTCTGCCCGCATGGCGCCGGTACGCGCGCATCGATAGCAGACGACGTGGTACGACGTGGCATCGTCAACGGCAGCGACGATGATCGTGCCGCCGTGCTACCCGTCGTGCCGGCCTGGAGTAACTCGCCACTCCTCCACGAGCTGGCTTGGAGCAACGAGTTGCTGAACCACGCGCCAGCTTGGGGCGGTGACATGCTCTGTCTGGCTAGGTGAGGGGGGTGGAGCAGCAGCGAGCTGCCTCACTCATATCCGGCGGGCTCGGCGGGCCTCCCAGCCGGCTTTTATGCCGGAGAACTGGTCTTCCTGCTCGTCGGATACCATTGAAAGGGTGGAGAAAGTGGTGGAATGAGGAGATGGGGAGCGGCGGGCGGAATGAGCTTGCCCAGGTTGCATTTAATGTCGGTCCGCTCATGAGCGGACGTGTGGCCTGAGTAGGTCGGCTTTTACACGGGTTTAATGAAGGCGTTTGAATGCGGTGAGGAGGCGTGGTTAGCCGGGCATGCAGCGGGCGGCGCCCTTGGCCGGCACGCCGTTTCAATGGCAGAGGCAGTGAGAGGCGACGTCCGCCCTGAGCCGCCTTCTTATGGAGCGGCGCGCTCTACAACGGCATGAAGGCGGGCAACTGCGCCGGGCGGGAAGCGGGCGCGGGAGGGGGAGGGTTTTTTGGTGTGGCAAGACGGTCAGAAGCGGGCTTGTGATCTGTCCGGACCCCCGCAAAGCAACCCCCCCCCGTTTGTCTCCGGCTTGCGAAAGAAATCACGTCTGGACCATGCCGCGGACTGATACAGGTCCGCGTTGGATGACTTCTGCTATCCCGATAGCGTGGTTCGGATGTATGCGGGAGGTTTACATGTCTGCGTTGTAGATGCTCTAATGACGTTGTTTTCATCTTACAAGTCAAATAAGCTTTTGTATTTTTGTAGCCAAATTTAAATAAGTTTCTAGGAAGTCATATAGTACATTTGAAAAGGAGGTAGCATTATAACCGATGGAAGTTCTAGCTGCGCCTGCATTGGAATCCTAATGAAATGGTGTTTAACAAGTTGTATGAAACAATTTCGCACATGATCCCGACCTAATCAGAAACATAAAGGTCCTTACAAAGAAACATGAAATAGAATTAGTTACTGGAATAATTTCGGAATTTGTTGCTCAGAAGGATGAGAGACAGATTCAAGCTCTACACGGGGCTGGAAGAGACTGAAGACATGAAAGCTGCCGGTCTACGCAATTGAGCCTTGATGTTCTTTGAGCTGCAGGTGGAGTGATGTCCCACTCTTCTGCTAGCGCCATTCTGGCCTGCTGTGGAGTAGTAGATGGCTTGACTGCAGAAAGATTGGTCATCAAGATGGTGACTGAAACACCACTTCTTATCCGGGGTCAAGGCTCTTGTTCTGACCTGGTTGGGCTCAGCAGCGACGAATTTGCATCGTTGCCTTCTGCTGTTGGTCTCAGTGCAAGGGCATTCATTCTTTCTTGAAGGTGTGGTTGAGGAAGAAATCAACTTGGTCGTAGGTATTAATTTTATATCATGTGACTATTCTATTGCAATTATCCATGTTAATGCTTTGTTGTGTTAACTGTTAAGATATCATTTGCTTGGTTGTCTGTAATAATGGATAAGTAACAAAAAAGACTAAACACGGTTGTTCCTGGCATACTTCCTGGAAGTTACTTCTTCCGTCTCATAATATAAAAGCATTTTATACACTACACAGGGGAGTATATTAAAACTAGAAAAATAAAAAAATGGTTTTCCAAAACATTTTCGCCAGATCAATTTTCAGTATAACTAGTAATGTGCCCGTGCGTCGCAACAGAGCCGAAGTAGAATAATACTTGTCACAAACTTGAAAACACACACTCTAGTTTTGATATAAATATATCACTAAAAATAATTATGTTTCATTCAAAATATATTCCTCGAACTGTTTTGATTAGGTGAGGGAGGGATGTGCTTGAATTCAAGATATTAAGGGATTTTCTGCAAATTAAAACAAAGAAGTCGGCTATTGTTATAAAAAATGCCACAACTTATGTCACGGTCATTAGGTGAGATCTAATGATAAAAAATGTCGGATGACAGACACACCATCATCATCAACTGAGTCTTTTATAAGAGTATATATATATATATATATAAAGATAGAAAAAAGGCGAAGTACTTACGGAGGAGCCCGTCATATAAGCGAGAGTATTACACCCGATGACAAAGATCTTGTTGTCCACTTCCGATATCCAGAAAGGTGTGCCGGTGAAGTCTGCTAATCCGTTGTAGTAGGTCATACCGCCAATGGCTTGGTTATAGCACTGCCATGAGATCGTCCTGGTGTTCATCCAGGCCTTGCCGTCTGGCACGGAGATCTTGGTCACCTCAAAATTCCTTTGAAAAGGCTTTGTGGTGCCGTTGATGCTCGTGCAGTCGAGGTTAAAGCCGCTGTGAAAAGCGCACTGCTCGCCGATGCCGAACGGGAACGGGATGTCGACTTCGCCGCACTTGGCCTGGCAGCCGGGATGGTGGCCGGCCGGTACATCGGCCATGGCCAGCACCCAAATAGCAGAAAGGCAGAGAAGAACAGGGCAAGAAAGAAGAAACCGAGAACACCCCAGCTTCACCTTTGCCGAACGGGTAGGTGTGGATGCTTGCTCCCGAGTTCCTAGCTACGCCGGGGTGTTCAAATATGTCACCCCAGTCCTCTCACAATCACGGACTGTGGCACGCTAATTATTTGAAGGGACACGAAGACTTGGACTTGACCAGTCCTTGGAAAACCTTTCAACTCGATTGATTGCCATTCATTTTTAAAACTTATCTTTGTCGCAATCTCGTCCGTCCAGATCCTATTGGAATGCGAGCCTTTCCTGTATTCACCCTTGCTGTCGCCCTATAGAGCCTTTCCTGCCTGTGTATTGCGCAGCAGTAGGTTGAGAATCTAGCCAGTATCCAATGCCTACAACAGTGTTCCTTTGGCACACATCGTGTCCTCTCACACGTTCTGAGAAAAGTAACTTGGACACTCGTATGGCCAGCGCTATCGTCATGAAAAGACATGTTCAATTAGCTGGCTAACAGACGGAACTGGTTGCATTAGCGAATGATTACATTTGCCACTGATGTGTTTCGACTAAATGTTCCACACGTCGAAGATGTACACGTGTTGCATGTCCGTTTATTATAACCACATTGTTAACCCCGAAATGTGCCCAATGTGAGCCTTCTGTTTGGACGTTCTTTTTTTCTAATTTGGCGTCTAGTATAACATGATGTTACTAATCTGCGTGCTACTAAATCATTAATACTAATGGACAGTATTACCTTTACTGCGTCGGTACAGCACCGCTGTCAGATTAGTCATAGTGGGAGTAACTTAGCTAATAACATAACGCATCCCAAAACAAGTTTGCTTATGTGGCACCTAGTTAATAAGGAGAGAGGTGTTTAGAGTAACATATTATGTTACTATCACATAGCGCTTCCCAAGAAATGTTGAGTCTATGAGCTAATAAATGAAGCGATCTATAACACTACTACTCCCTCCGTCTAGGTGAGTAAGTCATCTTACCAAATCCAGATTTTCCCAAAACCATAATGCGTGTAACATTAAATTCTCCTCGATCCCCTCCCCTCCCGTTCACGAGCGCTCTCTTTCCTCCTCGTTTCCCTCCGCTGCCTCGTTCTCCTCCCCGTGGAAACCCCTCCCCTCCCGTTTTCCTGTTCTCAAGTGTGAAAACAAAGCTGCATGCCATGCATGAGGTTCTCTCCCTTCTTTATAAGCTATGTTACTTTGCACTATGGAGGTAGTAACTTAGACTAATGTCATATGCATGACACTAGTCTAATTTACTCCCCACTATGACCAGCCTCATGGCGTGTGAACAGTGCCATTGAAAGAATCTGGACCCACCGTGATTATTGAAAGATGCATTGTGTTGTCTTGTCAACTCAACTGTCCTCTTTTCTCATCCCACCCAAGACCTGCCCTCCCAATTACCATACCACACCAACCATCGAACCAGCTCGTTTTCTTCCTCTCCTCGTTTTCTGCCCTCCACCTGAGCTGCTGCAGGGATCTTCATTGCTTCCATCTCCTCCGGCTTCCCGCCATCCATGCGACCACCAGGCCAGGGCAGCAGATCAATCTCCGCAAAAGGGTATTCCTACTAGCGTTTTGGGGCAAAACAATGTTTAACCAGGCATAATCTTAGCTCTGCTTGCAATTGCAAATAAAAATAGATTGTATTCCACCCACCAGCTCTGTGCTTGCAAACACACTCCCAAGTCCAACCATGAACTATCAGGCCCTAAATGTATTATGGAGGCCCAAATTACTAATGAACCGGACTAGCCGAGACCGAACCGAGTACTTCGGGGCTATGTTCGGTTTGCGTATGTTGAAAACCGAACTAAGGGGGTGTTTGGTTTCAGGGATTTTTTTTTTGTGTTGAGACTAGAAAAAGTTCCTAGCAAACCAAACAGGGAGAGACATTTTCAACACTTTTTGCTAAAAGTCCTTAGAAGCACCTCCTTGTGAGTCTTTTTTAAAAAGTCCTAGAAACTAAAAAAAATCCTATGACTAGAGAACCAAACACCACCTAAGTTCAGTGAATTCGGATTTATCCCTCGGGTACCCGAGCAGACCGAAAACCGAGTAAAAGGTAAGGACCTGTGCGCCAGTTGCTAGCTACTCAAGTGCTCTATATATGAACATGGACTCTATTTTCAGTACCCACTATCTGCCAAGTGCACGAGCCCCACAGCTGCATCGGGAAGAGGCGAACCTTACCCAGTAAGCTGCTGCCGCTATATAAAAAGAGAAATAACGCGGAGAAGTTCTAGTAGTACTCCTTTAGTTCTTTTTAGTCTGCATATAATTTTTGTCCAAAGTTAAAGTATCTCTACTTTGACTTAACTTATAAAAAAGGTATCAATATTTACAATGCCAAATCAGTATTGTTAGATTCATTATGAAATATAGTTTCGTAGTATATATATTTGGTATTGTAGACATTGATATTCTTTTATATAAATTTGGTCAAATTTTACGAAATTTGACTTGACACAAATCTAATACGCAAAGTAAAAATAGCCAGAGGGAGTACTAGTACATCCGCTTAAATTTCTTGTTACTACATGGAGTACTTTATCTAGTGAGCCGCCATCGCTAATTGCACAGAGTAATAAAGTTAGACGGAGTAACAAATGACACTAGCCTTTAGTAGCTAGCTATAGTAGCCTACAAGCACTGTATATTCAGCATAAAGTAGTGATTGCTGCTGCTAGTAGTAGGAGTAAAAGGCAGCGATTCCGGAGTTTATCTCGGTGCTGTTCGCTAGAACTGATAACCGAACCGAAAATTCGGTACACAAAATTTTCGGTTAGCTAATTTTCTATAGATCGATCGATCAGCATTTTGACAAAACCAAAATCTTAAATAGACTGAAAGACCGACCCGAACGGTTCGGTGGAACCGAACGCCCAGCCCTGCGTTGTTTGGATAGGAAGAATATACAAAACTACTTCGTCTGTCCGAAAATACTTGTCATCAAAATGGATAAAAAAGGATGTATCTAGAACTAAAATACATCTCGATATATCTCTTTTTATCCATTTTGATGACAAGTATTTCCGAACAGATGGAGTAGATCTCTATAAACTAGGAAAACTGTAACCGTATAAAACCTTATTTGGCTACTTCACCTAATCCATGAATTTAGGAAACTTAGTTTCCAGAAACCCATGATTCCGGATTTGTGGAAAAAATGACTATTAGTCGTTTTTGCAAAAACGCGTTTCACAAATATTGGTCGCAACTATTGTTTTCCGCATCTCTCTTGTTCCTGAACATTTCATTGGCTCTAGTTTTACTTCAGGATATAAGTCCTTCGGTAGCTTCATTGGCGACCACGAGACGTGCACAACAATTTGACCTTCAGGCAGGTGATAGAGTGAGCTCTAGCGCCGGCATGGTCGCCGCCGCGTGGCTGTCCGCCATGGACGTCAGGGTCGACGGTGGCGAGCACTCTCACGAGTTATGCGATGCCTGGGTGCGGCTGCTCCATTCGCATCAAAGACGGCCTCGGCCACCA
The DNA here is from genome assembly GCA_021605205.1 of Aegilops longissima. Classification (NCBI taxonomy): domain Eukaryota; kingdom Viridiplantae; phylum Streptophyta; class Magnoliopsida; order Poales; family Poaceae; genus Aegilops; species Aegilops longissima. The sequence continues at coordinate 460,780,035 of CM038680.1, forward strand.
AGGTAAACGCTCGCCGGAGGCCACGCGCACATGCTGGAAGTGCGAGGACAGGCGAGCAGCAGCCCAGGCGGAGCCTGTGCCGGGAGGAAGCAACGACCTTGGTGCCAGGGAAAAAGCCATCGCCGGTCAATAGCACGCGGAGTTGTACGGGCCCGACTGGAGGCGAGCAGCAGCCTGGACGGAGGAAGAACCATATCTGGAGCTTGGTCATGTACTCTCGTCAATGGACGATAGGGGAAGAAGGAGAAGGTCACGGGCTCACGGATGACAGCAAAAAGAAAATAAGAGTTGGCTATCCAAACAATGAACTGTAACAGCCCGGTTCTATTCTTTGCTAACCCAAACAAAGTTTTCTATAAACTCATTAACCATAAAATATATTGTAAAACTGGCTTTACGAAAATTCAGCTAAAAACTCGTACTATATATACCCATGGCTAAACTTCACTATCCAAACAATGCCAAGTGTATCCCTAACTCATGAGAGTCCAAACCCGTGGTTGGATAGAGGGTTGTTCCCCTTAATAGCAAGGCGTCAAGACTGTTTTGGTTGTTATTTTGAGATCTCTTGTCAATTTTTCCGATTATTTTTCCAACTTATAGGAACACAAACCGATAAAAGAGACCGTCCCAACTTGTACGTTCAAGTGCGAACCAATTTCTGGTTGGATGGTTAGAAGGACAGTAGTATCCCAACCCATCAAAGTTACGTTCCAGTGCGAACCAATTTATGATTGGATGGCTAGAGGACAAATCCCACCAAAGTTTATGTCCTAGACTTGATATTGATGCTCGCATTTTTTAAAATTTATTTCAAGCCTTCCATCAATGTGCGTTCAGGGGTAGGAGACGTTCCGTCGACTATGAAGACGTCTGTGACGACTTCATCATTCTCAAGATAATGTGCCGACTCAGTCTGTTGAAGATGCTCGTAGGGATAGGATGTGTGTGCGTTCATATGGGGTAAGATGCTTGTAGGGGTAAGATGCTCGTAGGGGTAGGTGTATATGAGCATACGTATGAGCATTTTGCATATGTACTGTGTTTTAGAAGAAGACTAGCAAGATGCCCGTGCGTTGCACGGAACATCAAGATCTTATGGGAGAAAAAGGATGAATGAGGGAATGTCTTATCTGCAAATGTGGAGAGGAGTGCGGGTAAATTGTCATAGTTTCCTTCTTATCCGTTAGATAGATCGGACGACCTATATTGCAGGATGACAGGCACACCATCATCACCAACTATACTTTCTATAAGGAGTTTAAAGCACCAAGAGTCCTACAACTTACGCCGAATGTGATGGTTTAGTCCTAGAACTTGCATTTTGACCCTACCCAGTCCTTGAACTTGCATCAAATGTGTAAATTTGGTCCTGACCAATCACAGAGTGACAAGTGGACGCCTGGGTCCCGGCCGGTCAGCGCTCGGCATTTTGCAAAGAGGCCCCTGCCTTTGGTTCGAATCTACCCGCAGGACATGCCAAAGTTCGCCACGAGGTGCTCCGCGTCGGCGCCGTGTTCGCCTCCGGCCTCTTGCGCGCGATCCGTTTCCTCTAGCTCAACTGGAAGGAGCTCGCCGCTGACATCGAGGCCGGCGCGCTCAGCCCACGCGTCACCAACGCGTGCGTGCGCGAGGCGGTCGCCGGCATCCTCCGGCCGGACCTCGAGCTCGCCCAGTTCGTCCGGGACGAGTGCTGCAACGACGACTGGGCCGGCATCGTCAGGCGCATTTGGCCCAACATGAAGTATCTCGACGTCATCGTCACCGGCGCCATGGCGCAGTACATCGGGACCCTCAAGTACTACAGCGGCGACCTGCCCATGGCATGCACGATGTACGCGTCGTCGGACTGCTACTTCAGGCTCAACCTCCGCCCGCTCTGCGACCCTTCGGAGGTGTCCTACACCATCATGCCCAACATGGGGTACTTCGAGTTCCTCCCCGTGGACGAGGCGACCGGCGCGGCGTCGTGCGTGGACGCGGGCAACCTGGTGGACCTCGTCCGCGTGGAGGTCGGGCGGTAGTACGAGCTGGTGATCACCATCTACGCCGGGCTGAACCGGTACCGCGTCGGCGACGTCCTCCGCGTGACGGGGTTCCACAACGCGGCGCCGCAGTTTCAGTTCGTCCGCCGCAAGAACGTGCTGCTCTCCATCGAGTCCGACAAGACCAACGAGGCGGAGCTGCAGCGCACCGTGGAGCGCGCGTCGGCGCTGCTCCGCCCGCACGGCGCGTCCGTGGCGGAGACGCGGAGTACACCAGCCAGGCGTGCACCAAGAGCATCCCCGGCCACTACGTGGTCTACTGGGAGCTGCTGAGCACGGGCGTCGGCGTGACGGCGGTGGACAAGGCCACGCTGGACGCCTGCTGCCTGGAGATGGAGGAGGCGCTGAATACGGTGTACAGGCAGAGCAGGGTGGCGGACGGCTCCATCGGGCCGCTCGAGATCCGGGTCGTCCGTGCCGGCACGTTCGAGGAGTTCATGGACTACGCCGTCTCCCGGGGCGCCATCATCAACCAGTACAAGGCGCCCCGGTGCGTGATGTTCCCGCCGATCATCGAGCTGCTGGACTCGCGCGTGGTGTCCAGCCACTTCGGCCCCGCGCTGCCGCACTGGACCCCGGCCCGGCGCTCCGTCTAGAGCGCGACGGCGGTCGTCCCACGAAGCACGACGACGGCTCCGCCTCGCGCACGTTGCCGTCGGCGTCATCGGCCAGTAGTAGCAATAGCAGTAGCAAGTACTCCCTCCGTCCGAAATTACTTGTCATCAAAATGAATAAAAAGGGATGTATCTAGATGTATTTTAGTTCTAGATTGTCCATTTTGATGACAAGTATTTTCGGACGAAGGGAGTAGCAGTAGAGTGAGTGCTGATAAAACGTTGCAGAGGCCGGTCTGCAGGCAGCTCGGTATCACGCCCGCGAAGACAGCATCGCGATATGTGTTGTCAGTCGTATTTGATTAGCCACCACCGAACACGCTGCCGTATTTCACCGTATTCCTCAGCAGGCCCCAAGTGGATGGACAGCACGGTACATGGGCGGAGCAGCATCTATACCTCCAACATGGGCAACTGTGTGTGGGGCGTCTCGGGTACTAGTGATTTGATGGGTTTGCAGGTTTCACTAATAATCATGGAGGAGGTTACATGTAGAACCATCGGCAATGAATGTGTGTTATTAGCACCCGAAGTGCCGCACAACATTTTCTAGAGAAATTTCAAGATGGTCCAAAGCAATATAGACAGTTAAATTTTAATTATCTAATGGCTGATATAACTAGTACTCTCTCCATATTTAAGTCAAACTTTATAAATTTTCAACAAGTTTGTGGAAAAAGTATTAACATATACATCACCGAATCAATACCAATGAATTCATAATTGAATATATTTTCACATCATATGGATTTGTCCTTGTAAATGTTCATATGTTTTCTACAAACTTGATCAAACTTTATAAAGTTTGATTACAGTAAAATCTAATATGCACAGTAAAAAAAATTTGAGGGAGTACCTCTTAGCAGGCAACATGAAGTAATAGATCATTAATCATGGCGTAGTATGGACATTCTTGCGGTATAATTATGGAAATAAATTATTATAATTTATTCCTTTCCTTTTATTTTTTTGCTGGACGTACCTTATCATCATGTATAACAAAGGAAGTAAGATGTTTGTCATGTTCTATCATATATGTCTATGGATGTTTTATTTTGTCGGTTGGGACCTAAACAATAGAAAATGCATAGATTTGTTTTCGGAAAACACCAAAAATGGATACTAGTTGACAAAATCATAGCAAAAAGCAGTCAAAATACCATCCTAATTTTCCTGTAAACAAAGCAACCATGTGTACTAGTGTTCTTGCACATTTTTTTGTTAGATAAGAAATTGTATAACAGAAAACGATTTGCTTATTTCTCACACAAGAAACAACCATACAGGTTCCTAGCATTACATGTGTACATTTATTTTCTTTACCAGCTTTCTCAGAATTATACGAATACACATACTGAAGATTATTAGGATGGAATCTAGATGAATTATAATAACGTTTTTTTGTAGTGTGTGTATTATTTTTATGATCACATGGATATGTGTCATATTTTACAACATGAGAATTACTTGTCTTCTTATGGTAGATACAACATATATGTACGAGGCTCGCATCTGAACTTTTATTATATTAAAAGGAGATGTGGGAAATACTTAAGAAATTCTTTTTAAAAAATTAATTGCCATATTATAATTTTTTGTGTTGGTCAAACATTTCCTTGATGAATGGAGGGCTCAAATCAAATATTTCTCTTGCCTCTTAAGGGGTAAGAGGGGCCCATCTTAAGAAAGCTCCTTAAAAAAAGAGGCAGTTAATTGTTCGCTATAAATCAGTAGCTAATTATACACTAATTTGAGTATTAGTTTATATATATAAAAAGAGATGCATTGACTGTACATGTACAGAAAATTGCCGCATATAAAAATGATACTTTTTAAGCTACTTTTTCGTTGGGCCAGTTGAACAATTATTGCACTACAACTCTGCAGACGGGGCAGGCTTATCTCGTGCCATTTTGAAAACGCGGACATGCACCATCTATTTAACGTGTGCAACTTTCATACATTTGTACTATTCACGTAGAAGTATATTGGCTAGTATACCTTGGAAATGTCTGACAGGATGGAATCACGAAATCCATTCCCACGAAGGGGATACCGAGCTACCTGACGCTCGGCCTCTGCAACACCGCTCTCAGTGAGTGCCCCCTTTGATGCTAGGAATGAGGCTGGAATATGGTTAATGGTTGATGTAATAGTCCGACACCTGCATAGACTAGAGGCCGATGCCGATTGTTTTTCTTTCTTCATTATCCTGCCTTTGGCCTTTCCATTTTGCCACTGAGAATCCGTTGCTGCTGCTCGTTCGAAAGTGTTAGCAAGAGGAGCAGAATTAACCGCGTCACATGGCTCATCGCCGCAATAATTGAGGCGTCCGCGGCTTTTCGCCGTCGATGGACTTGTACTGCTTCAAGGACGGCGGTAATCTGATTGTTGATGATAGCTGTCTAGTCGGAGTTACGTATATGTGTTGTTCGATGTTGACACTTGATTAGACAAGATCGGCTTGATGATCAGGCCATGACAAGCGTTGCCCATTGCTAAATCATGCATGCCGGACCCAAGCACGATCCTGCTGTCTGCGAGGTCGGTCGTCAGGCCGTTCTTTTGTTTGAATGGTCTACGGGGTACTGTTGCTAGTAGGAGCGGACCAGGATGCTTTCTTGACTGCGCGGTCAGGCTAACTCCACCGCACAGACTTCAAACAGATGTCCGCTTTGCCCGAATTTTGTCCGTTCGAGGTGATAATAGATAGCAAAACGGACATGAGTGTCCGCTCGTTGTTGGAGGCGCCCAGCGCAGCGATCGAACCCAAATTGTCCGCCTGCCCTTCAGCTCCTCGCGACGCCGCCGCCACAGGCGTGCCGTGCCGTGCCAGCGTGCCCGCCCTGCAAGCAGCCAGCTCGCGCTGCTTCGCCGCGCCAACCAGCTGCAAAGCGCTGCCGTCGCTTCGCCCCAGCCTGCCGTCGCAAGCATGGCGCCACGCGTGCCGTCTGCCCGCGCCGCACGTCGTCGCCCGCCGCCCTTGAAGCCGCGCGACGCGCGCGGCCAGCGCTTCATGGCGGCGCCTTCGCCACGCCCCTTTCGCCACGCCGCGCCCGCCGCCCGCCAAGGCGCCCGCCGCGCCCGGCCTCGCTCCGCCCGCCGCGTCGTCGCGCCCCGCCTCGCCCGCCCCCGCGCCCGGCCTCGCCTTTGCCCGCCCCCGCCTCGCGCGCGCCTCGCCCCGCGCGGCAGCAGGCAGCCGCCCTCGTGTCGTGCTCGTGCCACTAGTAGAAAAAGGGTCAAACGTGAAGCACATTAGTGCCGGTTTGTATTAGAGCCGGCACAAATGTATACATTAGTGCCGGTTCCAACGGCTAGCCTTTAGCACCGGTTCGTGGCTAACCTTTAGCACCGGTTCGTGCCACGAACCGTACTAATGAGGTGGTGGCAGGATGTTGTTAGTCTGGGCCCCTCCGGCACCTTTAGTACCGGTTCGTGCCACGAACCGGTACTATAGGTCCTCCTGCATATAAACCCTTCGTCCAACTCGCTCTGTTCTTCCCCCTTTCCCCTCTCCTCTCCTCTCTGTTCTTCCTCTTCTCCCCTCGAGCTCATCACACATTTTGCCCAAAATTTGTCAAGATTTAAAGGCCCCCATCCATTCAAGTGATCACAAAGGTTAGCAACTTTGTCCTTTCATCTCTCATTGCTAGATTAGCTCTTGCATTGGTTTATATAGTTATTAATTTGTGAGTTTAGTAATTTGGGAGGAAATATATATATATGTGCTAGTATTTGATTTATATGCAATTTGAGGTCAAAATAACACTTAGTTTGCATATGTAGGTGTGGTTTACTTAGTGCCTTCTAAATCTCTGTCGTAACCACCGTCGATCGCCCGCACCGTCCCGTCGCCGGCACCACCTTGTTGTGAGCCTCTTGTTCATGAAATTTTATATAAAAAATTGATGTTGTGTGATTTGGATATATAGTTACTCGTATAATAATTATCTTACCCGTACGTTGTTTGTTATACATAGTGCCATGGTTTTGATATCCATCCCCGTCGGCCCTCGTCCTTGTTATGATTCGGATGTGGTATATTCTCTTTTAAAACTATTTGTTGCATTTCGTGTTTATGACAAATTATGCCCATCAAGTTGACATAGATATTTTATCTAGGAGGTATGTGAACGGAAATTCCAACCGACCCTATTGTCGAGAGGTTAAATTTAGTTGAAGAGAAAGCGAGTACTTGAAAGAAAAATTGAAAAGAATTGAGGGGGAGAAGATGGAATTGGAGTTGCATGTTGCCGATGTCGTCGATGATCACATGATCAAGATGGAGAAAATGCGCTTGAAAATTAGAAAGATTAGAAAATATGCCATCGATAGTGAGGCTTGGTATCTGAAGGAAATATGCCCTAGAGGCAATAATAAAATTATTATTTATTTCCTTATATCATGATAAATGTTTATTATTCATGCTAGAATTGTATTAACCGGAAACATAATACGTGTGTGAATACATAAACCTACAGAGTGTCACTAGTATGCCTCTACTTGACTAGCTCGTTAATCAAAGATGGTTATGTTTCCTAACCATGAACTGTTGGGGAACGTAGTAATTTCAAAAATTTTCCTACGATCACTCAAGACCATGGTGATGGCATAGCAACGAGAGGATAGAGTATCCGTCCACGTACCCTCGTAGACCGAAAGCGGAAGCGTTATAACAACGCGGTTGATGTAGTCGTACTTCTTCCCGATCCAACCGATCCAAGTACCGAACGTACGGCACCTCCGAGTTACGCACGTTCAGCTCGATGGCGTCCCTCGAACTCCGATCCAGCCGAGTGTTGAGGAGAGTTTCGTCAAGACGACGGCGTGGTGGCGATGATGATGTTCCACCGACGCAGGGCTTCGCCTAAGCTCCGCTACGGTATGATCGAGGTGTAATCTGGTGGAAGGGGGCACCGCACACGGCTAAGGAACGATCTAATCGATCAACTTGTGTGTCATGGGGTGCCCCCTGCCCCTGTATATAAAGGAGGGAAGGGAGGGCTGGCCGGCCGGAGGGAGGCGCACAGGTGTCCTACTCCTACTAGGGTAGGATTCCCCCAAATCCTAGTCCAACTAGGGTTTGACCAAGGGAGAGGGAGAGAGGCGCCACCCCTTCTCCTAATCCTAATAGGACTAGGGAAGGGGGAGGGCTGCGCCAGCTATAGGGCCCCTTTTCTCTTTCCCTTAAGGCCCATCAAGGCCCATTGACTCCCGGGGTTCAGTAACCCCGGTACTCGATAAAATTCCCAATTTCACCGGAGTGATTCCGAGTCAAACATAGGCTTCCAATATATCAATCTTTATGTCTCGACCATTTCGAGACTCCTCGTCATGTCCGTGATCTCATCCGGGACTCGAACAACCTTGGTACATCAACATCATAAAACTCATAGTAACCGCCATCGAAGCGTTAAGCGTGCGGACCCTACGGGTTCGAGAACTATGTAGACATGACCGAGACACTCTCTCGGTCAATAACCAATAGCGGGACCTGGATGCCCATATTGGTTCCTACATATTCTACGAAGATCTTTATCGGTCGGACCGCATAACAACATCGTTGTTCCCTTTGTCATCGGTATGTTACTTGCCCGAGATTCGATCGTCGGTATCCAATACCTAGTTCAATCTCGTTACGGCAAGTCTCTTTACTCGTTCCGTAATACATCATCTCATAACTAACTCATTAGTTACAATGCTTGCAAGGCTTAGGTGATGAGCATTACCGAGAGGGCCCAGAGATACCTCTCCGACAATCGGAGTGACAAATCCTAATCTCGAAATATGCCAACCCAACATGTACCTTCGGAGACACCTGTAATGTACCTTTATAATCACCCGATTCGTTGTGACGTTTGGTAGCACCAAAGTGTTCCTCGGGCAAGCGGGAGTTGCATAATCTCATAGTCATAGGAACATGTATAAGTCATGAAGAAAAGCACTAGCAACAAACTATACGATCGGTGCTATGCTAATGGAATGGGTCATGTCAATCAGATCATTCAACCAATGATGTGATCCCATTAATCAAATAACAACTCCTTGTTCATGGTTAGGAAACATAACCATCTTTGATTAACGAGCTAGTCAAGTAGAGGCATACTAGTGACACTCTGAGGTTTATGTATTCACACATGTATTATGTTTCCGGTTAATACAATTCTAGCATGAATAATAAACATTTATCATGATATAAGGAAATAAATAATAACATTTATTATTGCCTCTAGGGCATATTTCCTTGATCTCCCACTTGCACTAGAGTCAATAATCTAGATTACACGTAATGATTCTAACACCCATGGAGTCTTGGTGCTGATCATGTTTTGCTCGTGGAAGAGGCTTAGTCAAGCGGGTCGCAACATTCAGATCCGTATGTATCTTGCATATCTCTATGTCTCCCACGGACCAAATCCGGATGGAGTTGAGCGTCTTTTGATGTGCTTGGTTCTCTTGTGAAATCTGGATTCCTTTGCCAAGGCAATTGCACCGATATTGTCACAAAAGATTTTCATTGGACCCGATACACTAGGTACAACACCTAGATCGGTTATGAACTCCTTCATCCAGACTCCTTCATTAGCTGCTTCGAAGCAGCTATGTACTCAACTTCACATGTAGATCCCATAGCGGCGCTTTGTTTGGAACTGCACCAACCGACAGCTCCACCGTTTAATGTGAATACGTATCCGGTTTGCGATTTAGAATCGTCCGGATCAGTGTCAAAGCTTGCATCGGCGTAACCATTTACGACGAGCTCTTTGTCACCGCCATAAATGAGAAACATATCCTTAGTTCTTCTCAAGTACTTAAGGATGTTCTTGACCGCTGTCGATGATCCACTCTGGATTACTTTGGTACTGCCTGCTAAACTTACAGAAGGCACACATCAGGTCTGGTACACAGCATTGCATACATGATAGAGCCTATGGCTGAAGCATAGGAACATCTTTCATTTTCTCTCTATCTTCTGCGGTGGTCGGGCATTGAGTCTTACTCAACTTCACACCTTGTAATACCGGCAAGAACCCTTTCTTTGCTCGATCCATTTGAACCTTTTCAAAACTTTATCAAGGTATGTGCTTTGTGAAAGTCCTATTAAGCGTCTTGATCTATCTCTATAGATCTTAATGCCCAATATGTAAGCAGCTTCACCGAGGTCTTTCATCGAAAAACTCTTATTCAAGTATCCCTTTATGCTATCCAGAAATTCTATATCATTTCCGATCAATAATATGTCATCCACATATAATATCGAAATGCTCTGAGCTCCACTCACTTTCTTGTAAATCTGAGGCTTCTCCAAAAGTCTGTATAAAACCAAATGCTTTGATCACACTATCAAAGCGTTTATTCCAACTCCGAGAGGCTTGCACCAGTCCATAAATGGATCATTGGAGCTTGCACACTTTGTTAGCTCCTTTGGATCGACAAAACCTTCGGTTGCATCATATACAACTCTTCTTCCGTAAATCCATTCAGAATGCAGTTTTAACATCCATTTGCCAAATTTCATAATCATAAAATGCGGCAATTGCTAACATGATTCGGATGACTTAAGCATCGCCACTGGTGAGAAGGTCTCATCGTAGTCAATCCCTTGAACTTGTCGAAAACCTTTTGCAACAAGTCGAGCTTTATAGACGATAACATTACCATCAGCGTCGGTCTTCTTCTTGAAGATCCATTTATTCTCAATTGCTTGCCGATCATCGGGCAAGTCAACCAAAGTCCACACTTTGTTCTCATACATGGATCCCATCTCAGATTTCATGGCCTCAAGCCATTTTGTGGAATCTGGGCTCACCATCGCTTCTTCATAGTTCGTAGGTTCATCATGTTCAAATAACATGACTTCCAAAATAGGATTACCGTACCACTCAGTGCGGACCTTGCTCTGGTTGATCTCTGAAGTTTCAGAGAAACTTGATCTGAAGTTTCATGATCATCATCATTAGCTTCCTCCTATTTGGTGTAGGTGTCACGAAACTGTTTTCGTGATGTACTACTTCTCAATAAGGAGTAGATACGATTATCTCATCAAGTTCTACTTTCCTCCCACTCACTTCTTTCGAGAGAAACTCCTTCTCTAGAAAGTTTCGAATTTAGCAACAAAAATCTTGCCTTCGGATCTGTGATAGAAGGTGTACCCAACTGTCTCCTTTGGGTATCCTATGAAGACACATTTCTCGATTTGGGTTCGAGCTTATCAGGTTGAAGCTTTTCACATAAGCATCGCAGCCCCAAACTTTCAAAAGCGACAACTTTGGTTTCTTGCCAAACCACAGTTCATAAGGCGTCGTTTCAGCGGTTTAGATGGTGCCCTATTTAAAGTGAATGTAGCCGTCTCTAAAGCATAACCCCAAAGCGATAGCGGTAAATCAGTAAGAGACATCATAGATCGCACCATATCTAATAAAATACGATTCGACGTTCGGACACACCATTACGTTGTGGTGTTCGGTGGCGTAAGTTCTTGAAACTATTCCGCATTGTTTCAAATGTAGGCCAAACTCGTAACTCAAATATTCTCCTCCACGATCAGATCGTAGAAACTTTATTTTCTTGTTACGATGATTTTCCACTTCACTCTGAAATTCTTTGAACTTTTCAAATGTTTCAGACTTGTGTTTCATTAAGTAGATATACCCATATCTGCTCAAATCATCTGTGAAGGTGAGAAAATAACGATATCCGCCACGAGCCTCAACATTCATTGGACCACATACATCGGTATGTATGATTTCCAATAAATCTGTTGCTCTCTCCATAGTTCGGAGAAGCGGTGTTTTAGTCATCTTGCCCATAAGGCACGGTTCTTAAGTGCCAAGTGATTCATAATCAAGTGACTCCAAAAGTCCATCGGCATGGAGTTTCTTCATGCGTTTTACACCGATATGACCTAAGCGGCGAGTGCCACAAATAAGTTGCACCATCATTATCAACTCTGCATCTTTTGGTTTCAACATTATGAATATGTGTATCACTACTATCAAGATTGAGTAAAACAAACCATTCTTCAATGGTGCATGACCATAAAAGATATTATTCATGTAAATAGAACAACCATTATTCTCGATTTAAATGAATAACCGTCTCGCATCAAACAAGATCCAGATATAATGTTCATGCTCAACGATGGTACTAAATAACAATTATTTAGGTCTAATACTAATCCGAAGGTAGATGTAGAGGTAGCGTGCCGATTGCGATCACATCGACTTTGGAACCATTCCCACGCGCATCGTCACCTCGTCCTTAGCCAATCTTCGCAATCCGTAGCCCTGTTTGAGTTGCAAATATTAGCAATGAACCAGTATCAAATACCAGTGCTCTGCGAGTATTAGTAAGGTACACATCAATAACAAGTATATCACATATACCTTTGTTAACCTTGCCATCCTTCTTATCCGCCAAATACTTGGGGCAGTTCCGCTTCAAATGACCAGCACGCTTGCAATAGAAGCACTCGGTTTGAGCTTAGGACCAGACTTGGGTTTCTTCTCTTGATCGACAACTTGCTTGCTGCTCTTTTGAAGTTTCCTTTTCTTTCCTTTGCCCTTTTCTTGAAACTAGTGGTTTTGTTAACCATCAACACTTGATGCTCCTTTTGATTTCTACCTCCATGCTTTCGGCATCGCGAAGAGCTCGGGCATAGTTTTGGTCATCCCTTGCATATTATAGTTCATCACGAAGCTCTTGTAGCTTGGTGGCGTGATTGGAGAATTCATCAATGGCGCAATCATCCGGAAGATTAACTCCCGGTTGAATCAAGTGATTGTTATATCCGGACATTACGAGTATATGCTCCCGATGTAACCATTCTCCTCCATCTTACAGCTATAGAACTTATTGGAGACTTCATATCTCTCAATCCGGGCATTCGCTTGGAATATTAACTTCAACTCTGGAACATCTCATATGCTCCATGGTGTTCAAAACGACGTTGAAGTCCCGGTTCTAAGCCGTAAAGCATGGCACATTGAACTATAGAGTAGTCATCGACTTTGCTTTGCCAGACGTTCACAACTTCGGTGCAGCCCTTGCACCAGGCACGGCACCTAACGGTGCTTCGGGGCGTGATTCTTACGTGCAGCAATAAGGATAATCCTCAAATTACGGACCCAGTCCGTGTAATTGCTGCCATCATCTTTCAACTTTGCTTTCTCAAGGAACGCATTAAAATTCAACGGAACAACAAAGACGAGCCATCTATCTACACATCATAGACAAGCAAGATACTATCGGTACTAAGTTCATGATAAATTTAAGTTCAATTAATCATATTACTTAAGAACTCCCACTTAGAAAAATATCCTCCAATTCTCTAAGTGATTGCGTGATCCATTTCAACTACACCATGACCGATCATCACGTGTGATGGAGTAGTTTCAATGGTGAACATCAATATGTTGATCATATCTACTATATGATTCACGCTCGACCTTCGGTCTCCGTGTTCGAGGTCATATCTTATATGCATAGCTCGTCAAGTATAACCTGAGTATTCGCGTGTGCAACTGTTTTGCACCCGTTGTATTTGAGCGTAGAGCCTATCACCCGATCATCACGTGGTGTCTCAAAGACGAAGAACTTTCATAGCGGTGCATACTCGGGAGAACACTTCTTGATAATTTAGTAAGGGATCATCTTATAATGCTACCGTCAATCAAAGCAAAATAAGATGCATAAAGGATTAACATCACATGCAATCAATATAAGTGATATGATATGGCCATCATCATCTTGTGCTTGTGATCTCCATCTCCAAGCACCGTCATGATCACCATCGTCACCGCACGACACCATGATCTCCATCGTAGCATCGTTGTCGTCTCGCCAACTATTGCTTCTCGACTATCGCTACTCCTTAGTGATAAAGTAAAGCAATTACATGGCGTTGCATCTCATACAATAAGCGACAACCATATGGCTCCTGCGATTGCCGATAACTTCGGTTACAAAACATGATCATCTCATACAATAAAATATATCATCACGTCTTGACCATATCACATCATAACATGCCCTGCAAAAACAAGTTAGGCGTCCTCTACTTTGTTGTTGCAAGTTTTACGTGGCTGCTACGGGCTGAGCAAGAACCGTTCTTACCTACGCATCAAAGCCACAGCGATACTTCGTCAAATAGACTCCGTTTAACCTTCTCAAGGACGGGCGTAGCCACACTCAGTTCAACTAAAGTGAGAGAGCAGACACCCGCCGGTCACCTTTAAGCAGCGAGTGCTCACAGCGGTGAAACCAGTCTCGCGTAAGCGTCTGGCGTAATGTCGGTCGGGCCGCTTCATCTCACAATACCGCTGAACCAAAGTATGACATCTTTGGTAGGCAGTATGACTTGTATCGCCCACAACTCACTTGTGTTCTACTCGTGCATATGACATCAACGCATAAAACCAGGCTCGGATGCCCTTTGTTGGGGAGCGTAGTAATTTCAAAAATTTTCCTCGATCACTCAAGACCATGGTGATGGCATAGCGAGAGGATAAGTATCCGTCCACGTACCCTCGTGACCGAAAGCGGGCGTTATAACAGCGCGGTTGATGTAGTCGTACTTCTTCCCGATCAACCGATCCAAGTACCGAGCGTCGGCACCTCCGAGTTCTGCACCGTTCAGCTCGATGGCGTCCCTCGAACTCCGATCCAGCCGAGTGTTGAGGAGAGTTTAAATCGACCTGACGGCGTGGTGGCGATGATGATGTTCCACCGGCGAGGCCGCCTAAGCTCCGCTCACGGTATGATCGAGGTGTAATCTGGTGGAAGGGGCACCGCACACGGCTAAGAGCGATCTAATCGATCAACTTGTGTGTCATGGGTGCCCCTGCCCTGTATATATAAAGGAGGAAGGGAGGGCTGGCGGCCAGAGGGAGGCGCACCAGGGTGTCCTACTCCTACTAGGGTAGGATTCCCCCAAATCCTAGTCCAACTAGGGTTTGACCAAGGGAGAGGAGAGAGGCGCCACCCCTTCTCCTAATCCTAATAGGACTAGGGAAGGGGGAGGGCTGCGACCAGCTATAGGGCCCCTTTTCTCTTTCCCTTAAGGCCCATCAAGGCCCATTGACTCCCCGGGGGTTCGGTAACCCCGGTACTCGATAAAATTCCCAATTTCACCGGAGTGATTCGAGTCAAACATAGGCTTCAATATATCAATCTTTATGTCTCGACCATTTGAGACTCCTCGTCATGTCCGTGATCTCATCCGGGACTCGAACAACCTTGGTACATCAACATCATAAAACTCATAATAGCTGTCATCGAAGCGTTAAGCGTGCGGACCCTACGGGTTCGAGAACTATGTAGACATGACCGAGACACCTCTCGGTCAATAACCAATAGCGGGACCTGGATGCCCATATTGGTTCCTACATATTCTCGAAGATCTTTATCGGTCGAGACCGCATAACAACATCGTTGTTCCTTTGTCATCGGTATGTTACTTGCGAGATTCGATCGTCGGTATCAATACCTAGTTCAATCTCGTTACCGGCAAGTCTCTTTACTCGTTCCGTAATACATCATCTCATAACTAACTCATTAGTTACAATGCTTGCAAGGCTTAGGTGATGAGCATTACCGAGAGGGCCGAGATACCTCTCCGACAATCGGAGTGACAAATCCTAATCTCGAAATATGCCAACCCAACATGTACCTTGGAGACACCTGTAATGTACCTTTATAATCACCCGATTCGTTGTGGCGTTTGGTAGCACCAAAGTGTTCCTCGGGCAAGCGGGAGTTGCATAATCTCATAGTCATAGGAACATGTATAAGTCATGAAGAAAAGCACTAGCAACAAACTATACGATCAGGTGCTATGCTAATGGAATGGGTCATGTCAATCAGATCATTCAACCAATGATGTGATCCCATTAATCAAATAACAACTCCTTGTTCATGGTTAGGAAACATAACCATCTTTGATTAACGAGCTAGTCAAGTAGAGGCATACTAGTGACACTCTGTAGGTTTATGTATTCACACATGTATTATGTTTCCGGTTAATACAATTCTAGCATGAATAATAAACATTTATCATGATATAAGGAAATAAATAATAACATTTATTATTGCCTCTAGGGCATATTTCCTTCATGAACAAGGAGTTGTTATTTGATTAACGGGATCACATCATTGGTTGAATGATCTGATTGACATGACCCATTCCATTAGCATAGCACCTGATCGTATAGTTTGTTGCTAGTGCTTTTCTACATGACTTATACATGTTCCTATGACTATGAGATTATGCAACTCCTGCTTGCCCGAGGAACACTTTGGTGCTACCTGAATCGGGTGATTATAAAGGTACATTATGTGTGTTCCAAGGTACATGTTGGGTTATATTTCGAGATTAAGATTTGTCACTCCGATTGCTCGGAGAGGTATCTCCGGCCCTCTCGGTAATGCACATCACATAAGCCTTGCAAGCATTGCAACTAAATGTGTTAGTTGTGAGATGATGTATTACGGAACGAGAAAAGAGACTTGCCAAGAACGAGATTGAACTAGGTATTGATACCGACGATCGAATCTCTGCAAGTAACATACCGATGACAAAGGAACAACGATGTTGTTATGCGGTCGACCGATAAAGATCTTCAGAGAATATGTAGGAACCAATATGGGCATCCAGGTCCTCTATTGGTTATTGACCGTAGAGGTGTCTCGGTCATGTCTACATAGTTCTCGAACCGAGGGTCCGCGACGCTTAACGCTTCGATGATGCTTATTATGAGTTTATATGATATTGATGTACCAAGGTTGTTCGAGTCCCTGATGAGATCACGGACATGACGAGGAGTCTCAAATGGGGACATAAAGATTGATATATTGAAGCCTATGTTTGATTCCGAATCACTCCGGTGAAATTGGGAATTTTCGAGTACCGGGGTTACTGAACCTCCCGGGGTCAATGGGCCTTGATGGGCCTTAGTTGAAAGGAGGAGGAGTGCTGGAGACCTTCCCCCTTCCCTAGTCCTATTAGGACTAGGAGAATGGGACTCTCCCTTCCCACGCAATCCTAGTTGGACTAGGATTGGGGAGGAATCCTACTCCGGTGGGAGGCAGTGCAGCCCTTGGTGGCCGCCAGCCCTCCCCTTCCCTCCTTTATATACAGGCAGAGGGCACCCCATGACACACAAGTTGATCATTGAGATCGTTTCTCAGCCGCAGCGGTGCCCCTTCCACCAAACTACACCTCGAATATACCGTTGCGGAGCTTAGGCGAAGCCCGCGCCGTGGAACATCATCATCGCCACCACGCCGTCAGGTCGATTTAAACTCTCCCTCAACACTCGGCTGGATCGGAGTTCGAGGGACGCCATCGAGCTGAACGTGCAGTAACTCGGAGGTGCCGACGCTCGCATTACTTGGATCGTTGGATCGGGAAGAAGTACGACTACTTCCTCTACGCTGCGTCAACGCTTCGTTGCTGGTCACGAGGGTACGAGACAACACTCTCATCTCGTTGCTATGCATCACCATGGTCTTGCGTGATCGTAGGAAAATTTTTGAAATTACTACGTTCCCCAACAGTATCATTATGCTGTTGGATCAATTGTTACCTTAGTTGCGATCTTGATCGCATTTGTTGTTGCATTTAAATGCTTTAGCTAGAGAGTTATTTGTTTGTTGCATTTAAGTGTTGTATGAACTTTATGTATGAACTTGTATTAATTTGGTCTATTCGGTGTTGTGTAATGAAGATGAGTCGGCAATGGATGTACGATGACCGATGCTCTCCCCAGTTCGTTGAGGGCGTGCATACTTTTCTTCTTGCGGCTGAGGCAAACAAGCGGGCGGATGGTTTTATGCCTTGTCCATGTGCTGGCTGTAAGAATGGTCGCAATTACTCCACGTCAAGAACCATTCACGTCCACCTGTTTGAGTCCGGTTTCATGCCCCACTATAATGACCAAGCACGGAGAAAGAGGGGTTATGATGGAAGACAACCATTATTCTCTGACTTAAATGAATAACCGTCTCGCATCAAACAAGATCCAGATATAATGTTCATGCTTAACGCTGGCACCAAATAACAATTATTTAGGTCTAAAACTAATCCCGATGGTAGATGTAGAGGTAGCGTGCCGACCGCGATCACATCGACTTTGGAACCATTTCCCACGCGCATCGTCACCTCGTCCTTAGCCAATCTTCGCTTAATCCGTAGCTCCTGTTTCGAGTTGCAAATATTAGCAACAGAACCAGTATCAAATACCCAGGTACTCTGAGTATTAGTAAGGTACACATCGATAACATGTATATCACATATACCTTTGTTCACCTTGCCATCCTTCTTATCCGCCAAATACTTGGGGCAGTTCCGCTTCCAGTGTCCAGTCTGCTTGCAGTAGAAGCACTCAGTTTCAGGCTTAGGTCCAGACTTGGGTTTCTTCTCTTGAGCAGCAACTTGTTTGCTGTTCTTCTTGAAGATTCCTTCTTCTTCCCTTTGCCCTTTTCTTGAAACCGATGGTCTTGTTAACCATCAACACTTGATGCTCCTTTTTGATTTCTACCTCCGCGGCTTTTAGCATTGCGAAGAGCTCAGAATAGACTTGTCCATCCCTTGCATATTATAGTTCATCACGAAGCTCTTGTAGCTTGGTGGCGATGATTGAAGAATTCATCAATGACACTATCATCGGGAAGATTAACTCCCAGTTGAATCAAGTGATTATTATACACAGACATTTTGAGTATGTGTTCTTGTGAGAACTATTCTCCTCCATCTTGCAGCTATAGAACTTATTGGAGACTTCATATCTCTCAATCCGGGCATTTGCTTGAAATATTAACTTCAACTCTGGAACATCTCATATGCTCCATGACGTTCAAAACATCGTTGAAGGCCGGTTCTAAGCCGTAAAGCATGGCACACTGAACTATCGAGTAGTCACCAGCTTTGCTCGCGAGACGTTCTTAACGTCGTCGGTTACATCAGCAGCAGGCACTGGCACCCAGCGGTGCTTCCGGGGCGTAATTATTCTGTGCAGCAATGAGGATAATCCCCAGGTTACGAACCCAGTCCGTGTAATTGCTACCATCATCTTTCAACTTTGCTTTCTCAAGGAACGCATTAAAATTCAACGGAACAACAGCACGAGCCATCTATCTACAGTAAACATAGACAAGCAAAACACTATCAGGTAGTAAGTTCATGATAAATTTAAGTTCAATTAATCATATTACTTAAGAACTCCCACTTAGATAGACATCTCTCTAGTTATCTAAGTGATTACGTGATCCAAATCAACTAAACCATGTCCGATCATCACGTGAGATGGAGTAGTTTCAATGGTGAACATCACTATGTTGATCATATCTACTATATGATTCACGTTCGACCTTTCGGTCTCCGTGCTCCGAGGCCATATCTGTATATGCTAGGCTCGTCAAGTTTGACTGAGTATTCGCGTGTGCAACTGTTTTGCACCCGTAGTATTTGAGCGTAGAGCCTATCACACCCGATCATCACGTGGTGTCTCAAAGACGAAGAACTTTCATAGCGGTGCATACTCGGGAGAACACTTCTTGATATTTAGTGAGAGATCATCTTATAATGCTACCGTCAATCAAAGCAAGATAAGATGCATAAAGGATAAACATCACATGCAATCAATATAAGTGATATGATATGGCCATCATCATCTTGTGCTTGTGATCTCCATCTCGAAGCACCGTCGTGATCACCATCGTCACCGCGCGACACCTTGATCTCCATCGTAGCATCGTTGTCGTCTCGCCAACTATTGCTTCTCGACTATCGCTACCGCTTAGTGATAAAGTAAAGCAATTACATGGCGTTGCATTTCATACAATAAGCGACAACCATATGGCTCCTGCCGATTGCGATAACTTCGGTTACAAAACATGATCATCTCATACAATAAAATATAGGATCACGTCTTGACCATATCACATCACAACATGCCCTGCAAAAACAAGTTAGACATCCTCTACTTTGTTGTTGCAAATTTTACGTGGCTGCTACGGGCTGAGTAAGAACCGTTCTTACCTCGCATCAAAATCACAGCGATAGTTTGTCAAGTTGGTGCTGTTTTAACCTTCGCAAGGACCGGGCGTAGCCACACTCAGTTCAACTAAAGTGAGAGAGCAGACACCGCCGGTCACCTTTAAGCAACGAGTGCTCGCAGCGGTGAAACCAGTCTCGCGTAAGCGTACGCGTAATGTCGGTCCGGGCCGCTTCATCTCACAATACCGCCGAACCAAAGTATGACATGTTGGTAAGCAGTATGACTTGTATCGCCCATAACTCACTTGTGTTCTACTCGTGCATATAACATCAACGCATAAAACCAGGCTCGGATGCCACTGTTGGGAAACGTAGTAATTTCAAAAAATTTCCTACGCACACGCAAGATCATGGTGATGGTATAGCAACGAGAGGGGAGAGTGTATGTCCACGTACCCTCGTAGACCGTAAGCGGAAGCGTTATGACAACGCGGTTGATGTAGTCGTACATCTTCATGATCCGACCGATCCAAGTACCGAACGTACGGCACCTCCGAGTTCAGCACACGTTCAGCTCGATGACGATCCCCGGACTCCGATCCAGCAAAGTGTCGGGGATGGGTTCCGTCAGCACGACGGCGTGGTGACGATGATGATGCTCTACCGGCGCAGGACTTCGCCTAAACTCCGCGACGACATGACCGAGGTGGAATATGGTGGAGGGGGGCACCGCACACGGCTAAGGAACGATCCGTATATCAACTTGTGCGTTATGGGGTGCCCCCTGCCCCCGTATATAAAGGAGGGAGGGGAAGGTGCGGCCGGCCCCCAAGGGGTGCGCCTGGAGGAGTCCTACTCCCACCGGGAGTAGGACTCCCCTCTCTTGCCTTGTTGGAGAAGGAAAGGGGGGAGGGGAAAGAGGAAGGGGGGCGCCGCCCCCCTCTCCTTGTCCTATTCGGACTAGGGGGGAGGGCGCGCGCCTGCCCTGGCCGGCCCTCCTCTTCTCCCTCATGGCCCACTAAGGCCCATTATCCCCGGGAGGGTTCCGGTAACCCCGGTGTTAGAATAAAAATCCCGATTTCACGGAACCATTCCGATATCAAATATAGGCTTCCAATATATCAATCTTTATGTCTCGACCATTTAGAGACTCCTCGTCATGTCCGTGATCACATCCGGGACTCGAACAAACTTCGGTACATCAAAACTTATAAACACATAATAAAGCTCGTCATCGTAACGTTAGCGTGCGGACCCTACGGGTTCGAGAACTATGTAGACATGACCTAGAACTATTCTCGGCCAATAACCAATAGCGGAACCTGGATTCCCATATTGGTTCCTACATATTCTACGAAGATCTTTATCGGTCAAACCGCATAACGACATACGTTGTTCCCTTTGTCATCGGTATGTTACTTGCCCGAGATTCGATCGTCGGTATCCAATACCTAGTTCAATCTCGTTACCGGCAAGTCTCTTTACTCGTTCCGTAATACATCATCTCGTAACTAACTTATTAGTTGGAATGCTTGCAAGGCTTATGTGATGTGTATTACCGAGAGGGCCCAGAGATACCTCTCCGACAATCGGAGTGACAAAACTGTTGGGGAACGTAGCAGAAATTCAAAATTTTCCTACGTGTCACCAAGATCTATCTATGGAGAAACTAGCAACGAGGGAAGGAGAGTGCATCTACATACCCTTGTAGATCGCTAAGCGGAAGCGTTCAAGAGAACGGGGTTGAAGGAGTCGTACTCGTCGTGATCCAAATCACCGGAGATCCTAGTGCGAGCAGACGGCACCTCCGCGTTCAACACACGTACAGCCGGTGGCGTCTCCCATGCCTTGATCCAGCAAGGAGAGAGGGAGAGGTTGAGGAAGACTCCATCCAGCAGCAACACAGCGGCATGGTGGTGATGGAGGGCGTGGCAATCCCGCAGGCTTCGCCAAGCACCAAGGAGAGGAGGAAGAAGAGATGCAGGCTGCGCCAACGAGAGGAGAAGTTCTCATGTGTGTGCAGCCCCAAACCTCAACTATATATAGGGAAGGGGGCTGCGCCCCTTTAGGGTTTCCCCACCCCAGGGGTGCGGCCAGCCCTAGATCCCATCTGGGGGCGGCCAAGGGGAGGAGTGCCTCCCAAGTCAAGTGGAGGCCTCCCCTTAGGGTTTACCCTTCCCATGCGCATGGGCCTTGGGGGCTGGTGCCCCTAGCCCATTAAGGCTAGGCGCCCCTTACAGCCCATGCTACTGTATTGGACATGGTGGAACACTTTCCGGACCTCCGGACCCCTCCGGAATCCTCCGGAACCTTCGAAGCTTTCGGTACAATACTGAAAAACCGAACTTTTCCGGAACCCGAACAACAACTTTCCATATATAAATCTTTACCTCCGGACCATTCCGAACTCCTCGTGACGTCCGGGATCTCATCCGGGACTCGAACAACATTCGGTAACCACATACAAACTTCCTTTATAACCCTAGCGTCATCGAACCTTAAGTGTGTAGACCCTACGGGTTCGGGAGACATGTAGACATGACCGAGGCGTTCTCGGTCAATAACCAACAGCGGGATCTGGATACCCATGTTGGCTCCCACATGTTCCATGATGATCTCATCGGATGAACCACGATGTCAAGGACTCAATCGATCCGTATACAATTCCCTTTGTCTAGCGGTATTGTACTTGCCCGAGATTCGATCGTCGGTATCCCGATACCTTGTTCAATCTCGTTACGGCAAGTCTCTTTACTCGTTCCGTAACACATCATCCCGTGATCAACCCCTTGGTCACATTGTGCACATTATGATGATGTCCTACCGAGTGGGCCCAGAGATACCTCTCCGTTTACGGAGTGACAAATCCATCTCGATCCGTGTCAACCCAATGGTCACTTTCGGAGATACCGTAGTGCACCTTTATAGTCACCCGATTCGTTGTGACGTTTGATACACCCAAAGCACTCCTACGGTATCCGGAATTGCACGATCTCATGGTCTAAGGAAAAGATACTTGACATTTGAAAAGCTTTAGCATCTGAACTACGATCTTTGTGCTAGGCTTAGGATTGGGTCTTGTCCATCACATCATTCTCCTAATGATGTGATCCCGTCATCAATGACATCCAATGTCCATGGTCAGGAAACCGTAACCATCTATTGATCAACGAGCTAGTTAACTAGAGGCTTACTAGGGACATGGTGTTGTCTATGTATCCACACATGTATTGCTGTTTCCGGTCAATACAATTATAGCATGTATAATAAACGATTATCATGAACAAGGAAATATAATAATAATAACTAATTTATTATTGCCTCTAGGGCATATTTCCAACAGTCTCCCACTTGCACTAGAGTCAATAATCTAGTTCACATCGTCATGTGATTAACACTGATAGGTCACATCGCCATGTGACCAACACCCAAAGAGTTTACTAGTGTCTTAAACTAGTTCACATCACCATGTGATTAAGTCTCAATGAGTTCTGGGGTTTGATCATGTTTTGCTTGTGAGAGAGGTTTTAGTCAACGGGTCTGAACCTTTCAGATCCGTGTGTACTTTGCAATTCTCTATGTCATATTGTAAATGCTGCTTTCACGCTCCACTTGGAGCTATTCCAAATGGTTGCTCCACTATCGTATCCGGTTTGCTTCTCGAGTCACTCGGATAGGTGTTAAAGCTTGCATCGGCGTAACCCTTTACGCCGAACTCATTATCACCTCCATAATCGAGAAACATGTCCTTATTTACTCCAAGGACAATTTTGACGCTGTCCAATGATCCATTCTGGATCATTCTTGTACCCCTAGTGACTCATGGCAAGGCACACTTCAAAGCGGTACACAGCATAGCATACTATAGAGCCTATGTCGAAGCATAGGGACGACCTTCATCCTTTCTCTCTTTTCTGCCGTGGTCGAGCTTTAACTCTTAACTTCATACCTTACATCTCGAGGCAAGAACTCCTTCTTTGGTGATCCATCTTGAACACTTTCAAGATCATGTCAAGGTATATGCTCATTTGAAAGTACCATTAAGCATTTTGATCTATCACTATAGATCTTGATGCTCAATGTTCAAGTAGCTTAATACAGGTTTTCACTTGAAAACATCTTTCAAATAACCCTATATGCTTTCCAGAAATTCTACATCATTTCTGATCATCCATATGTCAACAACATATACTCATCAGAAATTCTATAGTGCTCCCACTCACTTCTTTGGAAATACAAGTTTCTCATAAACTTTGTATAAACCCAAAATCTTTGATCATCTCATCAAAGTGCACATTCCAACTCCGAGATGCTTACTCCAGTCCTTAGAAGGATCGCTGGAGCTAGCATACCTTTTAGCATCCTTAGGATCGACAAAACCTTTTTGATTGTATCACATACAACCTTTCCTTACGTGAAGGTAAGGAAACTCGTCTTGACATCCATCTGCCAGATTTCATAAATGCAGCATATGCTAACATGATTCCGACGGACTTAAGCATCGCTACGAATGAGAGAATCTCATTGTAGTCAACTCCTTGAACTTGTGAAAAACTCTTCGCCACAAGTCGAGCTTCATAGACGGTGATATTACCGTCCACGTCCGTCTTCTTCTTAAAGATCCATTCATCTCAATGGCTTGCCGATCATCGGGCAAGTCCACCAAAGTCCATGCTTTGTTTTGATACATGGATCCTATCTCGGATTTCATGGTTTCTAACCATTTGTCGGAATTTGGGCCCACCATCGCTTCTCCATAGCTCGAGGTTCATTGTTGTCTAGCAACATGACCTTCAAGACAGGATTGCTTGTACCACTCGAAGTAGTTCGCATCCTTGTCACCCCACGAGGTACAGTAGTGACTTGATCCAAACTTCATGATCACTATCATAAGCTTCTACTTCAATTGGTGTAGGTGCCACGGGAACAACTTCCTGTGCCCTGCTACACAAACCTCATCAAGTCTCCACCATCCTCCCACTCAACTTTTCGAGACGAACTTTTCCTCGAGAAAGGACCCGATTCAAGAAACAATCCCTATTGCTTCCGGATCTGAATTAGGAGGTATACCCAACTGTTTTGGGTGTCCTATGAAGATGCATTTTGTCCGCTTTGGGTTCGAGCTTATCAACCTGAAACTTTTCCACATAAGCGTCGCAGCCCCAAACTTTTAAGAAATGACAACTTAGGTTTCTCCAAACGGTGTCGTCTCAACGGAATTACGTGGTGCCCTATTAAAGTGAGTGCGGTTGTCTCTAATGCCTAACCCATGAACGATAGTGGTAATTCGATAAGAGACATCATGGTACGCACCATATCCAATAGGTTGCAACTATGATGTTCGGACACACCATCACACTACGGTGTTCCAGGCGGTATTTATTGTGAAACAATTTCCACAATGTCTTAATTGTGTGCCAAAACTCGTAACTCAGATATTCATCTCTATGATCATATCATAGATATTCTATCCTCTTGTCACGATGATCTTAAACTTCACTCTGAAATTACTTGAACCATTCAACAATTCAGACTTGTGTTTCATCGAGTAAATATACTCAATATCTACTCGAATCATCGTGAAGTAAGAACATAACGATATTCATTGCATGCCTCGGCACTCATTGGACTGCACACATCAAAATGTGTTACTTCCAACAGGTTGCTACCTTGTTCCATCCTATTGAAACCGAGGCTTTTAGGTTATCTTGCCCATGTGGTATGATTTGCATATCTCAAGTGATTCAAAATCAAGTGAGTCCAAGCGATCCATCTGCATGGAGTTTCTTCATGCGTATGCACCAATAGACATGGTTAGCATGTCTCAAACTTTTCAAAAGCGAGTGAGTCCAAAGATCCATCAACATGGAGCTTCTTCATGCGTTTACACCAACATGACTTACATAGCGATTGCCACAAGTAAGTGGTACTATCATTACTATCTTATACATTTGGCATGAAAATGTGTATCACTACGATCGAGATTCAATAAACCATTTTTAGGTGCAAGACCATCGAAGGTATTATTCAAATAAATAGAGTAACCATTATTCTCCTTAAATGAATAACCGTATTGCGATAGACATAATCCAATCATGTCTATGCTCAAGCGCAAACACCAAATGATAATTATTCTGGTTTAATACTAATCTTGATGGTAGAGGGAGGCGTGCGATGTTTGATCATATCAACCTTGGAAACAATTCCAACACATATCGTCACTCACCTTTAGCTAGTCTCCTTTTATTCCGTAGCTTTTATTTGAGTTACCAACACTTAGTAACCGAACCGGTATCTAATACCCTGGTGCTACTAGGAGTACTAGTAAAGTACACATTAACATAATGTATATCAAATATACTTCTATCGCCCTTGCCCGCCTTCTTATCTACCATGAATCTAGGGTAATTCTGCTCCATGGCTGTTCCCTTATTACGTAAGAACTTAGTCTCGGGTTTGGGTTCAACCTTGGGTTTCTTCTTTGGAGCAACAACTGATTTGCCGTTTCATGAAGTGCCCCTTCTTGCCCTTGCCCTTCTTGAAACTAGTGGTTTCATCAACCATCAACAATTGATGCTCCTACTTGATTTCTACTTTCGCGGTGTCAAACATCGTGAATACCTCAAGGATCATCATATCTATCCCTGATATGTTATAGTTCATCACAAAGCTCTAGCAGCTTGGTGGCAATGACTATGGAGAAACATCACTATCTCATCTGGAAGATCAACTCCCACTCGATTTAAGTGATTGTTGTATTCAGACAATCTGAGCACAAGCTCAACGATTGAGCTTTTCTCCCTTAGTTTGCAGGCTAAGAAAACTCGTTGGAGGTCTCATACCTCTTGGCGTGAGCACGAGCCTGAAATCCCAATTTCAGCCCTCGAAACATCTCATATGTTCGCGATATTTCAAAACGTCTTTGGTGCCTCAACTCTAAACCGTTTAAGCGAACTATCACGTAGTTATCAAACGTGTATGTCCGATGTTCGCAACATCTACAAACAACGTTTGGGGTTCAAGACACCGAGCGAGTGCATTAAGGACATAAGCTTTCATCGTCCGCATAATCGCTACTTTCAACTTTCAACTATATTTTCTCTAGGAACATATCTAAGCAGTGGAACTAAAGCGCGAGCTTATGACATAATTTGCAAAAGGTCTTTTGACTATGTTCAAGATAATTAAGTTCATCTTATGAACTCCCACTCAGATAGACATCCCTCTGGTCATCTAAGTGATTACATGATCCGAGTCAACTAGGCCGTGTCCGATCATCACGTGAGACGGACTAGTCATCATCGGTGAACATCTTCATGTTGATCGTATCTACTATCGACTCATGCTCGACCTTTCGGTCTCCGTGTTCGAGGCCATGTCGCACATGCTAGGCTCGTCAAGTTAACCCCAAGTGTTTTTCTTGTGTAAATCTGTCTTACACCCGTTGTATGTGAGCGTAAGAATCCATCACACCCGATCATCACGTGGTGCTTAGAAGCGACGAACTGTAGCAACGGTGCACAGTCAGGGGAGAACACTTCTTGAAATTTGTGTAAGGGATCATCTTATTTACTACCGTCGTTCTAAGTAAACAAGATGCATAAACATAATAAACATCACATGCAATTATATAGTAGTGACATGATATGGCCAATATCATATAGCTCCATTGATCTCCATCTTCGGGGCTCCATGATCATAATCGTCACCGGCATGACACCATGATCTCCATCATCATGATCTCCATCATCGTGTCTTCATGAAGTTGTCTCGCCAACTATTACTTCTACTACTATGGCTACGGTTAGCAATAAAGTAAAGTAATTACATGGCGTTGTTTAATGACACGCAGGTCATACAATAAATAAAGACAACTCCTATGGCTCCTGCCGGTTGTCATACTCATCGACATGCAAGTCGTGAATCCTATTACAAGAACATGATCAATCTCATACATCACATATATTCATCACATTCTTTTGGCCATATCACATCACATAGCATACCTGCAAAAACAAGTTAGGCGTCCTCTAATTGTTGTTGCATGTTTTACGTGGCTGCTTTGGGTTTCTAGCAAGAACGTTTCCTACCTCATAAAACCACAACGTGATATGCCAATTGCTATTTACCCTTCATAAGGACCCTTTTCATCGAATCCGTTCCGACTAAAGTGGGAGGCGGCACCCGCTAGCCACCTTATGCACCAAGTGCATGTCATCGGTGGAACTGTCTCTCACGAAATGCGTGTAAGGTCGGTCCGGGCGCTTCATCCCACAATACCGTCGAAACAAGATTGGACTAGTAACGGTAAGCATATTGAACATCATCAACGCCCACAACTACTTTGTGTTCTACTCGTGCAAAGAATCTACGCAATAGACCTAGCTCGATACCCTTTGTTGGGGAGCGAGCAGAAATTCAAAATTTTCCACGTGTCACCAAGATCTATCTATGGAGAAACTAGCAGCGAGGGAAGGAGAGTGCATCTACATACCCTTGTAGATCGCTAAGCGGAAGCGTTCAAGAGAACGGGGTTGAAGGAGTCGACTCGTCGTGATCCAAATCACCGGAGATCCTAGTGCGAGCGGACGGCACCTCGCGTTCAACACACGTACAGCCGGTGGCGTCTCCCATGCCTTGATCCAGCAAGGAGAGAGGAGAGGTTGAGGAAGACTCCATCCAGCAGCAACACAACGGCATGGTGGTGATGGAGGGCGTGGCAATCCCAGAGGCTTCGCCAAGCACCAAGGGAGAGGAGGAAGAAGAGATGCAGGCTGCGCCAACGAGAGGAGAAGTTCTCATGTGTCCAGCAGCCCCAAACCTCAACTATATATAGGGGAAGGGGGCTGCGCCCCTTTAGGGTTTCCCACCCCAGGGGTGCGGCCAGCCCTAGATCCCATCTAGGGGGCGGCCAAGGGAGGAGTGCCTCCCAAGTCAAGTGGAGGCCTCCCTTAGGGTTTACCCTTCCCATGCGCATGGGCCTTGGGGGCTGGTGCCCCTAGCCCATTAAGGCTAGGGCGCCCCTTACAGCCCATGCTACTGTATTGGACATGGTGGAACACTTTCCGGACCTCCGGACCCTCCGAATCCTCCGGAACCTTCCGAAGCTTCCGGTACAATACCGAAAAACCCGAACTTTTCCGGAACCCGAACAACAACTTTCCATATATAAATCTTTACCTCCGGACCATTCCGAACTCCTCGTGACGTCAGGGATCTCATCCGGACTCGAACAACATTCGGTAACCACATACAAACTTCCTTTATAACCCTAGCGTCATCGAACCTTAAGTGTGTAGACCCTACGGGTTCGGGAGACATGTAGACATGACCGAGGCGTTCTCCGGTCAATAACCAACAGCGGATCTGGATACCCATGTTGGCTCCTACATGTTCCATGATGATCTCATCGGATGAACCACGATGTCAAGGACTCAATCGATCCGTATACAATTCCCTTTGTCTAGCGGTATTGTACTTGCCCGAGATTCGATCGTCGGTATCCCGATACCTTGTTCAATCTCGTTACCGGCAAGTCTCTTTACTCGTTCCGTAACACATCATCCCGTGATCAACCCCTTGGTCACATTGTGCACATTATGATGATGTCCTACCGAGTGGGCCCAGAGATACCTCTCCGTTTACGGAGTGACAAATCCATCTCGATCCGTGTCAACCCAATGGTCACTTTCGGAGATACCGTAGTGCACCTTTATAGTCACCCGATTACGTTGTGACGTTTGATACACCCAAAGCACTCCTACGGTATCCGGAATTGCACGATCTCATGGTCTAAGGAAAAGATACTTGACATTTGAAAAGCTTTAGCATCTGAACTACGATCTTTGTGCTAGGCTTAGGATTGGGTCTTGTCCATCACATCATTCTCCTAATGATGTGATCCCGTCATCAATGACATCCAATGTCCATGGTCAGGAAACCGTAACCATCTATTGATCAACGAGCTAGTTAACTAGAGGCTTACTAGGGACATGGTGTTGTCTATGTATCCACACATGTATTGCTGTTTCCGGTCAATACAATTATAGCATGTATAATAAACGATTATCATGAACAAGGAAATATAATAATAATAACTAATTTATTATTGCCTCTAGGGCATATTTCCAACAAAAACCTAATCTCGAAATACGCCAACCCAACATGTACCTTTGGAGACACCTGTAGTACTCCTTTATAATCACCCAGTTACGTTGTGACGTTTGGTAGCACCCAAAGTGTTCCTCCGGTAAATGAGAGTTGCATAATCTCATAGTTACAGGAACATGTATAGGTCATGAAGAAAGCAATAGCAATATACTAAACGATCAAGTGCTAGGCTAACGGAATGGGTCATGTCAATCACATCATTCTCCTAATGATGTGATCCCATTAATCAAATAACAACACATGTCTATGGTTAGGAAACCTAACCGTCTTTGATTAATGAGCTAGTCAAGTAGAGGCATACTAGTGACTATATGTTTGTCTATGTATTCACACATGTATCATGTTTCCGGTTAATACAATTCTAGCATGAATAATAAACATTTATCATGATATGAGGAAATAAATAATAACTTTATTATTGCCTCTAGGGCATATTTCCTTCAACATATGCCCGCTTAATTAAGACATGCAAACGTGTGTGCATGCAGATATCACTGGGTCTTGTGTATCATTAAAGTTGGCCTTGAACAGTTGAAATCTGGACTCACTACTCACGTAAAAACTGACTATAACATCTTGTTTGGGATAGTCAACAGGTAATTTCAATCATTATTAACTATATATCTCGGCCTATTTAGTTCGTCATTTTTCATGATATGAACTATTTAATAACCCCTTTACTCATTTTCTTTGTCGGCGGACAGGGCTTGGGCAAGGTTCATCAGCGTCACGGAAGGCGAATGGAAACAAAAGCTTTAATGGTTTCGACCCAAGGTAAGTAATTAAGTAGTACTAGCTAGCTAGCTAGCTGCCATCTCTTTAATTATCATGCTTGATTAATTATTATCTGATCAAATTCCATTCTCGTAAAGGCCCTGAAGCAAAGCGAGGGACTGATCTGTGTGCATTCTGCGTTTGCGAGAACATTCGCATGATGGCGTCCGAAAGGAGCAGATCTCAAAGACAGGAATGGGTACGCTTGTCAAAACACTATTCACAATTTTACACCATTATCGATATCTAGTCACACAACTAATACACATGCATATTGATCTCCTTCTTAACAGTTCACAGAGGTGCGGGAGAAGCTCCTAGAAAGCGAACACGAGAAGCACTTCAAGAGGAAATAGCGGGATTTTTGCTCGACCAGGTCATAAATCCGAAGGAGAATACTATTACCCGTTACGCCCCCATCGTGCTCAAGGCACCAATTAGGCTAATGCCACTGGCTCCAAGGCAACATGCATATGTAGGACAAATTGTATATAGCTATACATGTGTGTATGTGTGAATTAATTAATATGATGGTTTGTGAGACATTGATGATATATATATATATATATATATATATATATATATATATATATATATATATATATATATATATATATATATATATATATATATATATATATATATATATATATATATGCATAACGTGTACAATGTGTAGTATCGTAAAATACCAGCAAGCGAAAAAGAATTAAATTGATAACACAAATTTAATTGAAAATAAAAATAAAACAAAAACCCATTAAACATTTAGTACGGTTGGTGTTACTAAAGCGGTACTAAGGGCTCCCGTCACGGAGCTGGCTCGTGCCACATGGTTGGTTTTTAGCACCGGTTCGTCTTTGAACCGGTACTAAAGGGGGACCTTTAGTGACCACACTTTAGTGCGGTTAGGAACCAAGACTAAAGGGCCTTCTGAACAGTGCTATTACCCGATTCTGCACTAGTCGTGCAGCCGCCCGCGCCGCGCCAAGACGCTTCGCCTTGCCCAAGACGCCCCTACGCCAGACCGCCTCGCCTGCACGCCCCACGCGCACCGCCTCGCCCACCGCGCCCGCTTCGCCGACGCGTCGCCGCTGCGCCACTACCGCTTGCTTTCGCCGGCGCATGCAGCAATGGGTGGATGGGTGGGTGGGTTGGTGGGCCCTTTTTATTTGTATGACAGGCGGGCCACACTGCACATGCAAGCGGACCGAGGCGGACGAGGAGTGGCCAGAAAGCGCCCGTCTGTGTCCGCTTTGGCCTCAAAACGAGACCAACTTTGGTCCAGAGATGGGGCGAAACGGACACGAAACAGATAAAAAGATAAAATGAGGTCTGACGCTGGGTCGTCTGGTATGTCCGTTTTACCCCAAACGGACACAGCCGGACAAAATGGGGTCGTGCGGTGGAGTTGGCCTTAATGCTGTTGCGTCTCCTCTGCTCGTTTTCCTCTTCTACCGAGTCCAAACTGAGACGATTTCTACTTACATCGATCCTTCCCTTTGTCTTTTTTTCTCGCCAAAAGTTTTGTGTAAAAGGGGGTGACCGCCCTGGTACGTTTGTTTTTCTGCTTCAAATGTTGGATACTACGTGCGCTGTGACCTCTACTTTTTGCAAAGTGATAGTGAGGAATCCTTTCTTGGAATGGAACCGTGACCTGCGGGTAGATTCAAACCAAAGGCAGGGGCCTTTTTCAAAATGTCGCTCGCTGACCGGTCGGCACCCAGGCGTCCACTTGTCGCTCTGTGATTGGTCAGGACCAAATTTGCACATTTGATGCAAGTTCAAGGACTGGGTAGGGTCAAAATACAAGTTCTAGGACCAAACCATCACATTTGATGCAAGTTGTAGGACTCCCAGTGCTTTTAACTCATGGAGAATCAAGGCAACACATCAAAATCGTTTGAACGTGATGATGGGCAACGTTTTCACGCAGGTGCCTAGATACTGCTAGCTTTGCAGTGGCTCCACCTCCACGCCTCCAGGATCCCTCCTAGTGAATGAGCTGAGTTGCTAAGTGCGTGTCTGGTTGTCATGTCAAATATTACCAGCATTGCATATTTGTCTCAGTTCAGCCTGGCTGAGTAAAAACAGGTTAAAAATCAATATCTACATGTTGTTTGGTCGTTCGTATTGCATCAGTGGTGATTTTAGGGCTAGCTGTTTGGTTGCACACATATGTGCTTCAGAAGTCGGTAGATGCACATCATACCTGTTTGGCTGCGTGCACGTTGGTGTTCTGCTCATCCCTTTTAAATTCGGTGACCTTACCATCACATTTGTATCACAACAACAAGCATAGCATAAGAACAAACTACCTAATTAACAACACAACAACAGATAAACAACCACTGATAAGCATGCATACTAATAGTAGGGTTTAAGGTTTAAGACAACAGGGGCATCCCATGCCCCCTACTTCACATCAGGTGTTGATCCTGTCAAAATATAACAAGTTTGCAGCACTAGTTCACATCATCAACACAAACTACTAACATGTTTATACTTAAGACTTCTAGAGCGCGAGAGAAATGTTGCCAATGCGGTTGTGCCTGTTGCAGCGCACCCCTGCACATAATCGAGTTGTCGTGGTTGTAGATCTGCACCTTGAGGCCAAGCCCGGAGATTCACAAGACGAGGAGGTCGCCGGGGACGATCCTGTGGCGGCGACAGAAGTACTGCCAGCCTCGGTTAAGGACCATCTGACCCAGGAAGTTCTGGACCTGAACTCAGAACTCGCACCACTTGTTGGCCGACAGCGTAACGACGCGCGGGGGCTTGATCACCAGCCGCTGCTTCATCACCTCCATGAACTTGGGCAGGATGATGAGCGTGGCGAGATCCTCCATGTCCTTGATATGAACGTAGAAACGCAGCGGCTCTCATGCCCCCTCTTCGTGGCCGGTGCTCAGAGACCGTCCCCGTGAAGGTGGTTTGCTCATGGCAGCGATCCTGCCAGGCAGGTTCACCCTTTTGAGCAAGCAATTCGTTAGGATCAGGTCCTCGGCGCCCTCGGTGCCAGCCACGACATGCGCTCCTCCATCGGCTACGTCCCACTCCATCTTCATGATCTTGTCAGGTAAGATGACTTGTGTTAGTAACAAAGCATTGGCAACCCTCGAATGGGTGTTAAGAAAAACCCCTCCACCCACTGGGTTCTGAACAGCGGCGCACCTTATGTCTCCTCGAGCGGCGCAACCGAACCCAGGACCACCAGGTCCGGATACTGCGGTATAGCCGAAGCAGCCGACACCTCATCGGCCCGATGATGGGGCCTGGTGCAAAAGGGCGACGGCGTGCGGATGGCCGCCATCAGGTCAATGCCTGAGTTCACGAGGCCGGCCACCCACCGGTCTTGGATATTGTTGTTGCCGGCGATGATGGGTTAGGGGGCCGCGCGGCGGCGGGCGAGCCATCGGAGGAGAGTAAGGGCGGTGAGGAGAGTGAGAGAGTGGTGTGAATGGAGGAGTGGACGGTGACACGAGAGAGGGAAGGGAGTTATGAGACATCCCGTCCGTCTCCCGCGCTCTCCGAGGCGAGCAACGAAGAGGCACGCGTGGCTCTAGCGAGTCTGGCTCGCAAAAAAACTGCCGATTCGCAGCCGTGTCACCTTCCTCACATGCAGTTACCGATGGCAGCCGCTCATCCAGGAGGAGTGCGGGGCCGCCGGCATTGCCTTCCTCGCTTGCGGTGGCCAGTGGCGGCGAGGAGAGGCGCAACTGTAGGTGGCAGATTATTCGTGCGCTACACCCTCCTTGCCCAAATATGTTTCTGCACAATTCTTTTCCCTCCCTTTAGCAACTTCAGAAACAAGTACCGGATGCAACATCTATTGCCAACTTTTGGAATTGTTTACTCTAGTCAGCTTTATCTCCGTGCTTTTTTGTTAGAACCTACTCCCTCCGTCCCATAATGTAAGACGTTTTTTGACACTATACTAGTGTCAAAAAACATCCTACATTATGGGACGGAGGGAGTATCTCTGTGCTATTGCTATTGCTATTGGATGCCTAATCTTCCCATTTCTTGATCAACCATTTAGCATAGTTTGTCACCATCTGCATTTAAGATCAACCTTTAACTATATATAAGCAGTAGATTTTTTAAGGAAGGGGTACAAGGCTTTGGATTTGGAACTGAATCTCACACTGCTTTTACTACTTCCTATATCTGCAGTATGAAGTAGACACTATAAGGTGGGCATACAAACTGAATTTTCCCTTAGCAAGAACAACTACAGCCAACCACATTAACAGACAAATACATTTTACTCTTAAGAGCTAATTTCTCTTATTTCGTTCTGAGTCTAATTCAAAAATTATGAAAACATTCATGATTTTCAGCATATGCATATTGGAAGATTTAAATTTTAAAAAATATACACAACTTTAATAGGCAGACACGTGATGAAAACCTGCAAGTCTTTTCTCTTGGTAGTTGATGTGAATTCCCCCCTTCCTAACATCTTTCACCTCTGCTTTGATCCTTGGGACCCCGCTTTTACTAAGCTCTGCAACTGAGCTCATCATCAAGAGCATGCAAATAAGAAATGTATGGAATTACTATGGAAACAAGTGAAAGATGCAGATGCATATCCATGCTAAACTTGAGTAAACTAATGTATGGAACTTCATGACTGCTCGGAGATTGATTAATAGAGAATATAAAGCTTAAACAGTTGGCAGACAACACATTTGATAGCATGACTGGTAAGAGAATGTCCAATCCTAAAGTGTAAAATTAGAAGAAGGTACATCAGCTCTGTGGAATCTATGACTTTACAAAATGGCATCATGGTTTGAACATATTACATATGGACGCAAATAATCATGGCATGATGGCAAAAAAGAAAAAATGGCCATTCAGATCTCAACCACAAAAATCCTTTTGTAGCCCTTCACTATCTTCTAACCTCTACGACCTAAAGGGTAGAAAAACAGAATCAACATAAATATATGACTCTATACTATGTAGTTTACTGCATATATATATATTTTTCCGTGAGTTTGCGGGCATAAATAAATAAATTTATTTTCATTACTGTATTGGAGACATGCAAGAAAGCTTACATTCTTTTCCAAGCCCTTGTTCCAGACTTTGAGCTCCTGGGTTTGCGTGTTCAAGCATTTCATCTCCTTGGGCTTGAGACTTTGAGAGTCAGTTTAACTCCCAACTTCAATTTTCCAGTGTAGTTGTTTCACCTTGTCATCCAGCTGAAACCTCGGGCTCTCGATTTCCACTGAAATCGCGCAAGAATCGTCCTCAGAGACCATCGAAAACTTTCATTATCACTAGCTTTCTTCTTCCCACTTGCAGCTGATTCTGGCCAAAGAAGCTCTGCATTCCGACAGCTGCAGAGAATCATTTGTGCATTCAGCAAGTAAAATGCAACAAAAATGAAACATGCATGAGATATGCCGCAAATATTTCCAACTATACTAGCTCATAAGGGCGTTGTGCACTTCTAGTTTTATCAACCAATTAGCATGGCAAGATGATGGTGAGTGGTCTGATATTCATTCTTGAACAAAATTCTGCTATTGGCCGCCGGAGACGTGCCGATGCGCGATCCCCCACACTCCTCCTCCTCCCACGGTGGCCGCCGGCGCTCTCACTACCGTCGTCGGTGGCGGGATGGTATTAGACGGGAGGCGGAGAAAGGCGCCTCATCTCAGTGGAAGGTCACGGCGGCGAGGATGCTGCGGTCCGGAGAGGGATTTGGGGGAGAGAAGCTGGAGATCGGCGGGGGAGTGCAGAAGAGGAATGACTCGACCGACAGACTCCAGAGCCCATCTATCGCCCACATACATAGTTGCGGAGTTGGGCCCGCAGGCCGTTTCAAAAACCGGCCGAGGTTGTGGATAGCGCCGATCAGAAAGCGGATAATGGAACATACGTCTTCTCCCTTCAAAAAAAATAAATTGTCTTCGGCTCTTCCCATAGGTTCGGTTCCTCCCGTCCTCTGACGCCATGGAAATTTGAGATGATTTGTGTGCGTGCGGAGGTAGGCAAGAACGTGGCGGCGATCTCATTCCACCTCTTCACGCAGATCACGCAGGTTGGGTTCGGCTCGCGCCTCCTCCCCTCGTCCCATCTCAGGGCTTGGATCCCGACGGGATTTCGAATTTTCGATTGGTATAATATTGCATTGATAACAATATTTGACCTATCTGGATAAAAACTCGGCAATGTTGAACAATAGTCCAGAGGATGTGTTCATCAGAAAGTACTTTGCAGCTCATAAGGGAAATTCCTAGCAGATTTCAATGCTGCGGGTTTGCAGCCAGTCCCTGCTAACGCTATGCAATGTGATTGATTATTAACAGATTCAGAAGAATCATCACGGTTGGATGTTCTATGGTTCATTGGATTTAGATAAGAAGCACAACAATGAACATGCAAGGTCTTGCTAAATCAACCAGCAAGGCATTCCATCTCAAACAGAAAAGTATACTGGATCTTCTTTCTGAGGCGAGTAAACATTTAATTAAACATCTTTTTTTAAATGGTTACTTAAGCAACTAGTTGTACAATGTACTCTCGTTGGTCAATATAGTGGCAAGAGCATGAACGTTGATCTCAGCTAGGATGGAGGTCCCGAGCTTGTCGGAGTAGCCGAAGCAGTACTCCAGTCCTGGGTTGTGAGGCAAGACAACACCTCTTTAGGTGCGGTAAGTACATGAGTGGATGTACCGTCGAGCACATGGCCACGAATGCACAGTGCCGTGCTCCTTCCTGAAGGCGTTGCTCGGGGGCTGCTCAAGTGGCGGTGAAAGTGGCGGCGGTTCGGTGTCAACACATGCATTCTGGTCAGCTTCATCTTGGAGGCTGCGGCGACGTAGGCGACGCTCGTCTGGTGGAGCTACTGCCGATGGTCGAGGCATCGTCGGCGAGCCCCGAGCCATCGAGTTCGGGGCCTGTGGGGAAACCCCAGATCTGGTTCTTCCGGATCGGATGATGATAGCGTTCTATCGCTTACCCTTACGGGGCATCGTCTTGGAGCAAGTCTTTGGTGGAGGGATGATGGGCGGTGTTTCATCTCACACTTTGATGGCGGCGGAGATCGATGGCATGGCGTTGTGGAGACTCGGCGTCCGATGTGCGGAGATGGGCTCGCGAGGAGGAGGTTCTTGTCTGGCGTCATGGTGACGTCGATGGCTAAGTGGCTGAACAAGGTAGAAGCCTCAATATGATCTCAAGACTGTAGAAGATGGCGGCGACGACACACGAGTCGTCTCGACCGGATTGTGCCCCAGCACCGGTATGTGGCTCATTGGGGCCTCCGAATGAGTTTCGGCTTCCGGCTTTTGATGTTAGGCTTAGGTGAGTGGTTTGGGTAGTGGCCCAGCTAGCACCCCTTCGTCATTTTGGATAGGAGTAGCGGCATATGTTGCCAAGATGGTGGATTCAGGCACATTGTTGTAATACTCTATAAGGTCCTCAAGAATAATCAATAAAGTGGCCATATGCATCTCTCAGATGCAGAGGCCGGGGGTCATCCTCCTTTTCTAAAAAAAGAACTACGCCAAGAAGTAAGCCATGCCCCGAGTGCGAATTTTTGGAGGCCGAGCACCTCGGGTTGGCTTATCTCGGCCGTTCGGTTCGTCCTCGTGATCCGTTCTTGTCGGAAGCCTGCCCCCCACGCTCGAGCAGCAGGCATAGGTGCTAGAGCCCCTAGGAGTAAACCGGTGGCACACCTGTTACTAAGGTGGTGTTCGATGCGCTGTGTGTAGGTATTGGACCTGGCACAGCTCGGGTGGTTTTATTGTTTCCAACTGTACAAGGTCAAATTTACTGCGTGTGGCCCACCGCTCCTTTTCGATAAGCTTGGAGGTGGGGGGTGGTCGAGGAATCCAGTCTGGTTAATCTTCTTCCACAGCTCACTTCTGTCCGGCTGGTCGCCATGGATTTGAACATGGACCACGGAGATACAACTGCAGGACCGCACAGGTTAGGAGTTCTGCCGCCCCATGTTTCAATTGCATGCGTCCTGCTCTATATCTTGAATCGCATCTCATCTGGTATAGATAACCGCGGATCCGTTGATATGCAGGATGCCGGTCTTGGAGGCACGTCCTATAGCCATGGCCGGGCCGGTTGAGTCGCAGGCTTCTCTTAGCATAGCCGAGGCCGAGGTATGCCGCGTCGGAGACGGCGCACATGGCGGGGGGAGTGTTGGATTTCCGCCCATGGGGGGAGATTTTAACGTTTGTTCAGAGGCAACCAGCGGCTGGACCAGGAGGTCTGTGTGCTAGATCTTGATCCACTCCAGCTTTGTCTATGCGTGTTTATGCACCACCGCTAGGATTTAGTAGTTTATTTCCCTTGGATTGTTCTTCTGCGGTTGTTCATACATAATCTCTGCAGTAAAATTTCCAAAGTTCAAGGCTGACATTCATAATAGAAGTGTTACTGATCCTAGATGGATCAACGTTAGAGCAACATTGATCTCTCAAATAATAATCATTACACTGATTTTTTTATTATGGATGCCAAAATTGGATGAGTAACTAATATTAGTTACTGGTGGAGGTACTGAAGTGCTATCCTGTACTGCTGGCTTGAAGTAACTGTCAAAGTTGTTAGTTTTGTTATTCGAAAATGTTTTTTAATTTAGGGGCAAAAAGTTATGTTAAGTGGAAAATCTATTTCATAGAAACACTTGACATCAGGGTGTCCATCGCATCTTGTTGTGCTAGCTGGTGCGGCGATTTGTAGTGTAGATACATGTTGCATAATTATAGAATCTGTATTTCTATCAGAATTCTTAGGGGTTGTGTGTGTTCATTAGGGGGAGTCCTTTGTGAATTGCTTGGTGCTTATACTCGATATAATGATTTTGCTTTAGGGTGAGGATTGGCAAAGCACCTGCACAGCGGGAGGCAAACCCAAACAGAAAGAGTGCTCTGGAGATTTCGTTGAGAGCATTCATAACAAAGAAGAATGGAAATGTTAGAGAGTGCTCTGGGCTTGGGAGTGTGTTTGCGAGCACAGCTGCGGCCTGGGGGTGGGAAGGAAGGTACAACGCACATGAACTTGTGTTCTCGGTTATGGCTTTCCGCACGCACGAGCTGGTAAAGATTAATAGTAACACGATGTGCACAGGTCACGCCTTGTCTCGCATGCATGGAAATTTGATGTACGGGAGGCGGGGGTGGGTGGTTGGGGTGAGCGGGGCGATTTGACAGCACGAGCGCTGAGCACGTCGCGTACTACTTGTGTTGTACAGGTCACGCGGAACAGGCTGACCAGCGGGTTCACATGTTCGTCTGCTGCACCAGCGTTTTGATGGATGATGGATGCGAGGCTCGAGGTTACAACTGATGGCTATAAAAAATTGATCTATCTACCACAGCTACTACAGAGGCGAGGTGCTACTCCACAGGCGAGGCGGGTGTTCATGGCATTGTGCAAACGATATGCTAAGTCATGGATTTACAGATTTTTTGGTATAACTAAAATAAATTGCAAGGCGGGTGTTTATGAGAGGCTCTTTACATGTGAGGCGACTAGATGTGTGCCAGGGAACACTGCTGTAGACATTCAAGACCTGCTAGATTCTCACCCTAGTGCTGCGCAATACGCGGGCTGGAAAGGCTCTACGGCCGACACCGAGCGTGAATACAGGAAAGGCTCACATCCCAATAGGATATGAACGGAGGAGATTCCGGCCTACCTGAGGCTCGGCCTCCATTAGGCATTTTCGGCCATGCCCCTCTCATTTGCATTTCTTCCTAATATGTTTGGTTCGAGCCAGATAATAAATACAGTATGGCGATAATTATTTTTCTCTGGACTAGGTTCATGTGATCGGTATGTAGGTTGTGGAACAGGAGAAACAATGCGGTTTTTAGATGATTCAAAGTTTCAAATTTATCCATGCTTGAATTATTCCAAGAATTACTTGCGTATTCGACATGCAAATAGAAACTCCTTCGCCCCTTCGGATTAATGTATATTTATGGTTCAGGGGTTAATGTATATATTTAAAGAAAACATGGTATAAGCATATCACTAGTAGAAAAGGGGGCTATGGCCCAGGCCGGGTCAACCCATTAGTATTTGTCCCGGTTCGTGATCCCAGGGGGCCGGCCGGGGTCTCGTGGGCATTGGTCCCGGTTCGTCTGGCCCTTTTGGTCCCGGTTCGATGGGCCTCGCTCCTGGCCCACCACCATTGGTCCCGGTTGGTGGCTTGAACCGGGACCAAAGGCTCCCCTTTAGTCCCGGTTCATGCCACCAACCGGGACCAATGAGATGCCTATATATACCCCTCACGTAAGAGCAGAGCACACCGCCTGCTGTTTTCTGGCTCACCGAGGGGAGAGGGATTGGTGGTGCTCTAGCTCACCTCCTATGCACACAAGGTGTTCGATAGAATGCCCGAGCCACACTACTTAAGCTTTCTCCTCTCCAAGCTCGACCTCCAAGCTCCATTTTCCTTAATATTTGTCTAGGTTTAGCGGTCCGTCACGCCCCGTCCCCGTCTTCACCGCCGTCGATCACCAGCGCCGATCTCATCGCCCGGCACCACCGCTGGTGAGCCTCTTGTTCTTATCTTCTTTCTAAAAGGAAAATATTCTTACTTGTATGTTTAGATAGATACTTGTATTATTTTCTTACTTTTATTATTGCATCTTATATAGTGCGATGGTTTTGGTATCCGCCCCCGTCGGCCCTCATCCTGTCTATGATTCGGATGTGGTATATATTATCTTTTCATAGCTATTGATTCATTTATTGTTTATGAAAATTATGCCGACCAACGTGACATAGATTTTATTTATCTAGGAGGTTGTTGAACCGGAAATTTCAACCGACCCTATTGTCGAGAGGTTAAATTTAGTTGAAGAAGAAAACAATTTCTTGAAGGAAAAAATAAAAAAACTTGATGAGGAGAAAATGATATTGGAGTTGCATGTTGCGGATGTCGTCGATGATCACAAGATCAAGATGGATGCAATGCGCTTGAAGATTAGAAAGATTAGAAATATGCCATTCATACCGAGGCTTGGTATCATTATGCCGTTGGATCAGTTGTTACCTTGGTTGCGATTATGATCGCATTTGTTTTCGCATTGAAATGTTTTACATAGTTTCAATGTATGGTTTAATTAATTTAGATGCTCTGCAGAGCTTTATGTTGTTAGATGAGAACTATGTATGTACTTTGGTTTTATGTGATGATGAACTTCTATTAATTTGGTCACTTAATTATCTATTCATGATGTTCTCGTAATGATTTTTGACACACTTAATTATATATAATGCACGCAGATGAAACGGCAATGGATGTACGGTGACGACACACCTCTCGAGTACATTAAGGGCGTGCATGATTTTCTCAAGTGGCTGAGGCAAACAAGCAGAATGGTTTTATGTGTTGTCCATGCCCTATATGTGGGAATACGAAGTCTTACTCTGACCGGAAAATCCTTCACACCCACCTACTTTACAAGGGTTTCATGCCACACTATAATGTTTGGACGAGGCACGGAGAAATAGGGGTTATGATGAAAGACGACGAAGAAGAAGAGTACGATGACAACTATGTGCCCCCTGAATACGGTGATTGTTGGGGAACGTAGCAGAAATTCAAAATTTTCCTACGTGTCACCAAGATCTATCTATGGAGAAACCAGCAACGAGGGGAAGGAGAGTGCATCTACATACCCTTGTAGATCGCTAAGCGGAAGCGTTCAAGTGAACGGGGTTGATGGAGTCGTACTCGTCGTGATTCAGATCACCGATGATCAAGTGCGAACAGACGGCACCTCCGCGTTCAACACACGACACAGCCGGTGGCGTCTCCCATGCCTTGATCCAGCAAGGAGAGAGGGAGAGGTTGAGGAAGACTCCATCCAGCAGCAGCACAACGGCATGGTGGTGATGGAGGGCGTGGCAATCCCGCAGGCTTCGCCAAGCACCAAGGGAGAGGAGGAAGAGGAGAGGCAGGGCTGCACCAAGAGGAGAGAAACTCATGTGTATGGCAGCCCTAAAACCTCAAGTATATATAGGGGAAAGGGGCTGCGCCCCTTTAGGGTTTCCCACCCCAGGGGTGCGGCCAGCCCTAGATGGGACTTGGGGCGGCCAAGAGGGGAGGAGTGCCTCCCAAGTCAAGTGGAGGCCCTCCCTTAGGGTTTCCCCTCCCATGCGCATGGGCCTTGGGGGCTGGTTCCCCTGGCCCATTAAGGCTAGGGCGCCCCCACAGCCCATGCTACTGTCTTGGACGTGGTGGAACAATTTCCGGACCTCCGGACCCCTCCGAATCCTCCGGAACCTTCCGAAGCTTCCGGTACAATACCGAAAAACCCAAACTTTTTCCTAACCCGAACAACAACTTTCCATATATAAATCTTTACCTCCGGACCATTCCGGAACTCCTCGTGACGTCCGGGATCTCATCCGGACTCGAACAACATTCGTAACCACATACAAGCTTCCTATATAACCCTAGCGCCACCGAACCTTAAGTGTGTAGACCCTACGGGTTCGGGAACCATGCGACATGACCGAGGCGTTCTCGGTCAATAACCAACAGCGGGATCTGGATACCCATGTTGGCTCCCACATGTTCCACGATGATCTCATCGGATGAACCACGATGTCAAGGACTCAATCGATCCCGTATACAATTCCCTTTGTCTAGCGGTATTGTACTTGCCCGAGATTCGATCGTCGGTATACCGATACCTTGTTCAATCTCGTTATCGGCAAGTCTCTTTACTCGTTCCGTAACACATCATCCGTGATCAACCCCTTGGTCACATTGTGCACATTATGATGATGTCCTACCGAGTGGGCCCAGAGATACCTCTCCGTTTACGGAGTGACAAATCCGATCTTGATCCGTGTCAACCCAATGGTCACTTTCGGAGATACCTGTAGTGCACCTTTATAGTCACCCGATTACGTTGTGACGTTTGATACACCCAAAGCACTCCTACGGTATCCGGAATTGCACGATCTCATGGTCTAAGGAAGAGATACTTGACATTGGAAAAGCTTTAGCATACGAACTACGATCTTTGTGCTAGGCTTAGGATTGGGTCTTGTCCATCACATCATTCTCCTAATGATGTGATCCCGTTATCAATGACATCCAATGTCCATGGTCGGAAACCGTAACCATCTATTGATCAACGAGCTAGTCAACTAGAGGCTTACTAGGGACATGGTGTTGTCTATGTATCCACACATGTATTCTGTTTCGGTCAATACAATTATAGCATGAATAATAAACGATTATCATGAACAAGGAAATATAATAATAACTAATTTATTATTGCCTCTAGGGCATATTTCCAACAGTCTCCCACTTGCACTAGAGTCAATAATCTAGTTCACATCGCCATGTGATTAACATCGATAGGTCACATCGCCATGTGACCAACATCCAAAGAGTTTACTAGTGTCTTAAACTAGTTCACATCACCATGTGATTAAGTCTCAATGAGTTCGGGGTTTGATCATGTTTTGCTTGTGAGAGAGGTTTTAGTCAACGGTCCGAACCTTTCAGATCCGTGTGTACTTCTCATGATTCTCTATGTCATATTGTAAATGCTGCTTTCACGCTCCAGCTTGAAGCTATTCCAAATGGTTGCTCCACTATCGTATCCGGTTTGCTTCTCGAGTCACTCGGATAGGTGTTAAAGCTTGCATCGACGTAACCCTTTACGCCGAACTCATTATCACCTCCATAATCGAGAAACATGTCCTTATTTACTCCAAGGACAATTTTGATCGCTGTCCAATGATCCATTCTGGATCATTCTTGTACCCTTGACTAACTCATGGCAAGGCACACTTCGGTGCGGTACACAACATAGCATACTATAGAGCCTACGCTCGAAGCATAGGGACGACCTTCGTCCTTTCTCTCTCTTCTGCCGTGGTCGAGCTTTTAACTCTTAACTTCATACCTTACAACTCAGGCAAGAACTCCTTCTTTGACTGATCCATCTTGAACACTTTCAAGATTATGTCAAGGTATGTGCTCATTTGAAAGTACCATTAAGCATTTTTTGATCTATCACTATAGATCTTGATGCTCAATGTTCAAGTAGCTTAATACAGGTTTTCACTTGAAAAACACTTTTCAAATAACCCTATATGCTTTCCAGAAATTCTACATCATTTCTGATCAACAATATGTCAACAACATATACTCATCAAAAATTCTATAGTGCTCCCACTCACTTCTTTGGAAATACAAGTTTCTCATAAACTTTGTATAAACCCAAAATCTTTGATCATCTCATCAAAGCGCACATTCCAACTCCGAGATGCTTACTCCGGTCCTTAGAAAGGATCATTGGAGCCAAGATACCTTTTAGCATCCTTAGGATCGACAAAACTTTT
Organism: Aegilops longissima; assembly: GCA_021605205.1. Lineage (NCBI taxonomy): Eukaryota > Viridiplantae > Streptophyta > Magnoliopsida > Poales > Poaceae > Aegilops > Aegilops longissima. Next base: position 460,824,992 of record CM038680.1, read on the forward strand.
ACGATTGTATCACATACAACCTTTCCTTACGAAAACGGTAAGGAAACTCATTTTGACATCCATCTGCCAGATTTCATAAATGCAGCTTATGCTAACATGTTTCCGACGGACTTAAGCATCACTACGGATGAGAAAATCTCATCGTAGTCAACTCCTTGAACTTGTGAAAAACTCTTTGCCACAAGTCGAGCTTCATAGAAGGTGACATTACCGTCCATGTCCGTCTTCTTCTTAAAGATCCATTCATCTCAATGGCTTGCCGATCATCGGGCAAGTCCACCAAAGTCCATGCTTTGTTTTGATACATGGATCCTATCTCGGATTTCATGGTTTCTAACCATTTGTCGGAATTTGGGCCCACCATCGCTTCTCCATAGCTCGTAGGTTCATTGTTGTCTAGCAACATGACCTTCAAGACATGATTACTGTACCACTCTGAAGTAGTACGCATCCTTGTCACCCTACGAGGTACGTCAGTGACTTGATCTGAAACTTCATGATCACTATCATAAGCTTCTACTTCAATTGGTGTAGGTGCCACGGGAACAACTTCCTGTGCCCTACTACACACTAGTTGATGGTTCAATAACCTCATCAAGTCTCCACCATCCTCCCACTCAACTTTTCGAGACGAACTTTTCCTCGAGAAAGGACCCGATTCAAGAAACAATCCCTATTGCTTTCGGATCTGAATTAGGAGGTATACCCAACCGTTTTGGGTGTCCTATGAAGATGCATTTTATCCGCTTTGGGTTCGAGCTTATCAACCTGAAACTTTTTCACATAAGCGTCGCAGCCCCAAACCTTTAAGAAATGACAGCTTAGGTTTCTCTAAACCATAGTTCATACGGTGTCATCTCAACGGAATTACGTGGTGCCCCATTAAAGTGAGTGCGGTTGTCTCTAATGCCTAACCCATGAACGATAGTGGTAATTCGATAAGAGATATCATGGTACGCACCATATCCAATAGAGTGCAACTATGATGTTCGGACACACCATCACACTATGGTGTTCCAGGCGGTATCAATTGTGAAACAATTTGCACAATGTCTTAATTGTGTGCCAAAACTCGTAACTCAGATATTCATCTCTATGATCATATCATAGACATTCTATCCTCTTGTCACGAAGATCTTAAACTTCACTCTGAAATTGCTTGAACCATTCAATAATTCAGACTTTTGTTTCATCAAGTAAATATACTCAACATCTACTCGAATCATCTGTGAAGTCGAACATAACGATATTCATTTGATGCCTCAAAGACTCATTGGACTGCACACATCAAAATGTGTTACTTCCAACAAGTTGCTATCTTGTTCCATCTTATTGAAACCGAGGCTTTTCAGGTCATCTTGCCCATGTGGTATGTTTTGCATATCTCAAGTGATTCAAAATCAAGCGAGTCCAAACGATCCATCTGCATGGAGTTTCTTCATGCGTATACACCAATAGACATGGTTCACATGTCTCAAACTTTTCAAAATGAGTGAGTCCAAAGATCCATCAACATGGAGCTTCTTCATGCTTTTATGCCAATATGACTTACATGGCAAGTGCCACAAGTAAGTGGTACTATCATTACTATCTTATACTTTTGGCATGAAAATGTATCACTACGATCGAGATTCAATAAACCATTTTTTAGGTGCATGACCATCGAAGGTATTATTCAAATAAATAGAGTAACCATTATTCTCCTTAAATGAATAACCGTATTGCGATAGACATAATCCAATCAAGTCTATGCTCAACGCAAACACCAAATGATAATTATTCTGGTTTAATACTAATCTTGATGGTAGAGGGAGCGTGCGATGTTTGATCATATCAACCTTGGAAACAATTCCAACACATATCGTCACTCACCTTTAGCTAGTCTCCTTTATTCCGTAGCTTTTATTTGAGTTACTAACATTTAGCAACCGAACCGTATCTAATACCCGGTGCTACTAGGAGTACTAGTAAAGTACACATTAACATAATGTATATCAAATATACTTCTATCGACCTTGCCTGCCTTCTTATCTACCAAGTATCTAGGGTAATTCTACTCCGATGGCTGTTCCCTTATTACGAAGCACTTAGTCTCGGGTTTGGGTTTCAACCTTGGGTTTCTTCACCGAGCAACAACTGATTTGTCGTTTCATGAAGTGTCCTTCTTGCCCTTGCCCTTCTTGAAACTAGTGGTTTCACCAACCATCAATAATTGATGCTCCTACTTGATTTCTACTTTCGCGGTGTCAAACATCGCGAATACTTCAAGGATCATCATATTTATCCCCGATATGTTATAGTTCATCACGAAGCTCTAGCAGCTTGGTGGCAATGACTATGGAGAAACATCACTATCTCATCCGGAAGATCAACTCCCACGATTCAAGTGATTGTTGCACTCGGACAATCTGAGCACAAGCTCAACGATTGAGCTTTTCTCCCTTAGTTTGCAGGCTAAGAAAATCGTCGGAGGTCTCATACCTTTTGACGTGGGCACGAGCTTGAAATCCCAATTTCAGCCCTCAAACATCTCATATGTTCATGACGTTTCAAATCGCCTTTGGTGCCTCAACTCTAAACCGCTTAAGCGAACTATCATGTAGTTAAACGTGTATGTCCGATGTTCGCAACATCCACAAACGACGTTTGGGGTTCAGCACCTTGAGCGGTGCATTAAGGACATAAGCTTTCTACCGTCCGCATAATCGCTACTTTCAACTTTCAACTATATTTTCTCTAGGAACATATCTAAATAATGGAACTAACGCGCGAGCTTTACGACATAATTTGCAAAAGGTCTTTTGACTATGTTCAGGATAATTAAGTTCATCTTATGAACTCCCACTCAGATAAACATCCCTCTGGTTATCTAAGTGATTACATGATCCGAATCAACTAGGCCGTGTCCGATCATCACGTGAGACGGACTAGTCATCATCGGTGAACATCTTCATGTTGATCGTATCTACTATACGACTCATGCTCGACCTTTCGGTCTCCGTGTTTATCTACTATACGACTCATGCTCGACCTTTCGGTCTCCGTGTTCCGAGGCCATGTCTGCACATGCTAGGCTCGTCAAGTTAACCCCAAGTGTTTTTGCTGTGTAAATCTGTCTTACACCCGTTGTATGTGAACGTAAGAATCCATCACACCCGATCATCACGTGGTGCTTAGAAGCGACGAACTGTAGCAACGGTGCAGTCGGGGAGAACACTTCTTGAAATTTTGTAAGGGATCATCTTATTTACTACCGTCGTTCTAAGTAAACAAGATGCATAAACATAATAAACATCACATGCAATTATATAGTGACATGATATGGCCAATATCATTTTGCTCCTTTGATCTCCATCTTCGGGCTCCATGATCATCATCGTCACCGCATGACACCATGATCTCCATCATCATGATCTCCATCATCGTGTCCTCATGAAGTTGTCTCGCCAACTATTACTTCTACTACTATGGCTACGGTTAGCAATAACGTAAAGTAATTACATGGCGTTGTTCAATGACACGCAGGTCATACAATAAATAAAGACAACTCCTATGGCTCCTGCCGGTTGTCATAATCATCGACATGCAAGTCGTGAATCCTATTACAAGAACATGATCAATCTCATACATCACATATCATTCATCACATTCTTCTTGGCCATATCACATCACATAGCATACCCTGCAAAAACAAGTTAGACGTCCTCTAATTGTTGTTGCATGTTTTACGTGGCTGCTTTGGGTTTCTAGCAAGAACGTTTCCTACCACATAAAACCACAACGTGATATGCCAATTGCTATTTACCCTTCATAAGGACCCTTTTCATCGAATCCGTTCCGACTAAAGTGGAGAGGCGGCACCGCTAGCCACCTTATGCACCAAGTGCATGTCATCGGTGGAACTCGTCTCACGAAGAATACGTGTAAGGTCGGTCCGGCCGCTTCATCCCACAATACCGTCGAAACAAGATTGGACTAGTAACGGTAAGCATATTGAACATCATCAACGCCCACAACTACTTTGTGTTCTACTCGTGCAAAGAATCTACGCAATAGACCTAGCTCATGATGCCATTGTTGGGGAACGTAGCAGAAATTCAAAATTTTCCTACGTGTCACCAAGATCTATCTATGGAGAAACCAGCAACGAGGAGAAGGAGAGTGCATCTACATACCCTTGTAGATCGCTAAGCGAAGCGCTCAAGTGAACGGGGTTGATGGAGTCGTACTCGTCGTGATTCAGATCACCGATGATCAAGTGTCGAACGGACGGCACCTCCGCGTTCAACACACGTACAGCCCGGTGACGCCTCCCATGCCTTGATCCAGCAAGGAGAGAGGAGAGGTTGAGGAAGACTCCATCCAGCAGCAGCACAACGGCATGGTGGTGATGGAGGCGTGGCAATCCTGCAGGCTTCGCCAAGCACCAAGGGAGAGGAGGAAGAGGAGAGCAGGCTGCACCAAGAGGAGAGAAACTCATGTGTATGGCAGCCCTAAAACCTCAAGTATATATAGGGAAATGGGGCTGCGCCCTTTAGGGTTTCCACCCCAGGGTGCGGCCAGCCCTAGATGGGACTTGGGGCGGTTAAGAGGGGAGGAGTGCCTCCCAAGTCAAGTGGAGGCCCTCCCCTTAGGGTTTCCCCTCCCATGCGCATGGGCCTTGGGGGCTGGTTCCCTGGCCCATTAAGGCTAGGGCGCCCCACAGCCCATGCTACTGTCTTGGACGTGGTGGAACAATTTCCGGACCTCCGGACCCCTCCGAATCCTCCGAACCTTCCGAAGCTTCCGGTACAATACCGAAAAACCCAAACTTTTTCCTAACCGAACAACAACTTTCCATATATAAATCTTTACCTCCGGACCATTCCGAACTCCTCGTGACGTCCGGATCTCATCCGGACTCGAACAACATTCCGTAACCACATACAAGCTTCCTATATAACCCTAGCGCCACCGAACCTTAGTGTGTATACCCTACGGGTTCGGGAACCATATGAACATGACCGAGGCGTTCTCGGTCAATAACCAACAGCGGATCTGGATACCCATGTTGGCTCCCACATGTTCCACGATGATCTCATCGGATGAACCACGATGTCAAGGACTCAATCGATCCCGTATACAATTCCCTTTGTCTAGCGGTATTGTACTTGCCCGAGATTCGATCGTCGGTATACCGATACCTTGTTCAATCTCGTTACCGGCAAGTCTCTTTACTCGTTCCGTAACACATCATCCCGTGATCAACCCCTTGGTCACATTGTGCACATTATGATGATGTCCTACCGAGTGGGCCCAGAGATACCTCTCCGTTTACACGGAGTGACAAATCCCAGTCTTGATCCGTGTCAACCCAATGGTCACTTTCGGAGATACCTGTAGTGCACCTTTATAGTCACCCAGTTACGTTGTGACGTTTGATACACCCAAAGCACTCCTACGGTATCCGGGAATTGCACGATCTCATGGTCTAAGGAAGAGATACTTGACATTGGAAAAGCTTTAGCATACGAACTACACGATCTTTGTGCTAGGCTTAGGATTGGGTCTTGTCCATCACATCATTCTCCTAATGATGTGATCCCGTTATCAATGACATCCAATGTCCATGGTCAGGAAACCGTAACCATCTATTGATCAACGAGCTAGTCAACTAGAGGCTTACTAGGGACATGGTGTTGTCTATGTATCCACACATGTATTGCTGTTTCCGGTCAATACAATTATAGCATGAATAATAAACGATTATCATGAACAAGGAAATATAATAATAACTAATTTATTATTGCCTCTAGGGCATATTTCCAACAGTGATGCTACTGAACATCAAGAGGAACCAGACGATGTGCACGATGATGCTGCAACGGACGAAGCTGCTGAAGATCAAGAGGAACCAGACGATGTGCCCGATGATGATGATCTTCGTCGGGTCATTGTCGATGCAAGGATGCAATGCAAAAGTCAAAAGGAGAAGCTGAAGTTCGATCGCATGTTAGAGGATCACAAAAAAGGGTTGTACCCCAATTGCGAAGATGGCAACACAAAGCTCGATAAAGCAATTGGCCCTTGATAAAGCAACGGTCACCTGCTACTGTCTGTAAGTAGTACTACTTCTATCATTAAGTCTTTCTATATAACTCAGCTCTTTCATTGCATGCATTTATAATTATCCTCACTATATTATGCAGATTGAAGATCGCCAAATTGAAGAAAAGACAAGTGGGTGATATTGGGTTCATTAACACATATCTCATAGATGAAACTGAGGTTAAATATCATGCTGAAGATACCGAGGCCAGCTTGCTACGATCGTTGGTAATAAATGAACACGAAGATATAATACTCTTTCCTTACAACTTCAAGTGAGTGTTACTGTCTTGTGGCATATTCGGTTTCCCTTATTAGTCCAGGTTATAGTAATGTAATTGATGAGTTATGCATGTGTGCGCAGCTTCCACTATATTTTCCTAGAGATTAAGCTTGAGTAGGGAGTAGTAATTGTCTTAGACTCGAGAAGAAAAGATCCCAAGGAGTATGCGGACATGACTCAAATGCTCGAGAAGTAAGTTAAATCGATCATTATCCATCATATCAGCAACTTTGTTCATTTTTGATATCAAGTAATTGTTTTCTTTGTATGACAGGGTTTGGAGAAAATTCACCAAAAAAGCTCCGGGACTGCCAAGAAGCTGCAATTTAGACACCAAAGTAAGTACTATAGTAGCATGTTCCACGATCTCCTAGTGATTCAAGCGCTAGTTTCATCAATACCATTTGGCATTCTTGCTTATCAGTTTGATTGACCTCTATTTCTTGTAAAGTGGTTGTGGCAGGAACAAGGGAATGATTTATGTGGATACTACGTTTGCTAGTCCATCCGCCACATGACCTGTGAGCGGGCTACTCGACCAACAATATGAACTGCATAAATAACAATATTCACAATTTTATTTTATTACCATCATTTGTGTTGAGTTTCATTCATATATATATATATATATATATATATATATATATATATATATATATATATATATATATATATATATATATATATATATATATATATATATATATATATATATATATATATAGGAAAATCCATCCTACCAATTGGTAGTTACCCCACATATCTCATGTACTACAATGTGGTATTATATATACTATTTATTATTTTAAATATGTTCATATACTATATCTAAGATATTTCAAAGCAAGTTACATGGAAAAATTGCATATGAGCCCATAGTTTTTATTATATTTGTGAAATACGTATATATTTGTACATAAAAAAAGCATACTCAAAACATGGTACATACTACCTAAAATTGGTATATATACTACCTAATCATTGTTATATACTACATACTACACGCACATACTCTCGGTTTTGATATATACTACATACAACATACAAAACGCAAGTGGTGGTAACTACCACTGCTTGTAGGAAACATTTGTCCTATATATATATATATATATATATATATATATATATATATATATATATATATATATATATATATATATATATAGACCCCTTCTTAAAATTAGATGTTTGGATGCGGATGAACTCCTAGCACCAGATCGCATGCAGCAATTCAAGAGGAATTGGCGGCATTCTTTCTTGACCACGTGATCGTCAAGACAGAGAATACTATGTGGACCACGCGTCCGTATGTTAGAAGATTATATTTATAAAAGATAATTATTGTATATATGTAGCCGATAGTGTCGGATAGATATACGAGAACTTGTTGTTCAACCAATCTCTCGGAGAAGGAGAGGTGGTCGATATCACTTCTCTCTGTATGCATATATGTTCATATGACGATCTTCTGTTTCCTTCGTTTGCTTACTAGCTAGCTAGCGTGTCTAGCTAGTCCTGTCTATACGTATGTATAGTACGTAGCGTCGACCAAGCACGGACAAAAAAGAGGACACTTCTCTCTATTAATTAGCTAGCTAACACAATATATGAAACACCTAAATTAAACCCCCAAAACCCCAACCCCCCTCCCTTTCAAAAAAAACCTAAGACACGAAATGTCGACGTGGATGTTTATTGGTCCCGGTTGGTGCCACCAACCGGGACCAAAGGCCCTCCCGCTGGGCTCGGCAAGACAGCCAGCCGTGTGGAACCCATCTGTCCCGGTTCGATTGAACCGGGACTAAAGGCCAGGGCATTAGTATCGACCCTTTAGTCCGGTTCAGGAACCGGGACTAAAGGCCCTTACCAACCGGGACAATAGGCCCTTTTTCTACCAGTGTATAGCTTTCTAACATATCTGTCAATGTATTGCTAATGTGTGAGATATGTAGATTCTGAGCACAATTTATCAGAAGCCTTAAATGTGCTTGCTTCTTTCTCTAAAAAAAGCCAACTACGGGCTTAGGGATGGATGCACATATATCATGTTATTTCTCACATATGAACAAGCTAGCTTGCTGGGGCAAAAGAGAAAATACAGAGTAGAGGCTATTAGAAGCTTAGTTGGATAGAGGCTAGTTAAAACTTGGTTCGATGCAAATTTGATTGAGTAGGCATGATACCTTTGAACATAAGCTCCCTGCTGATAGCATCCCGCTTTTAAGTTGTCACATATGCATATTCTTCTTTCCTTAATTAAAATTATGAAACTGTAAGAACAGATATTAGGGTATGATGTGGTCGGCACAGAGAAGGAAGCAAGAGGTAACACCAAGTTTCATCATGACGTGGTTGATCTATGCTTATTGATATTTTTATATATTCCTTTCTTACTCCATAGCAAAGCACCGGTACCTTAGTACAAAGTTATTTTTAGGCATATATTCATGATGTGCAGATGTTTGTTATTCCGTAGCAATGACAGGCATTTAGCTAGTTAGTATTAATTTTTATACCATGAATTGGAATTAGCATATCAACCCAATGTTTCATTTGCGTGAAACAGGCATGCAATTGATAAGGTCACTGCAGGGCAGCTGCTGGATCTGAACCTCTGAACCTTGAAAGAGGGTAAGATCACATATCTCTTTTGTAGATGCTTACTGCAGTTGGGCAATTGGCTAACAGTAACAGCTGTGCTGACAATTGAAGCATCAGAAATTATACATTACTTGGATTTGTGTAAGAGAATAAATAAATGAAGAACTATTAACTTCTCACTACAAAGATAAGTGTGATGTCTACTTGGCCATCGTCTTTGCACGTGGCCGTCGATGAGGCGTTGACTGCTTGTCTGCTCCATGCAATTACTGATCACTCCTGTGTAAAACAAAACATTGTCGTTCACTATACAAGTTTTGGAGACTAACAAACAGACCGTGCAACATGTAATTCTCTTTTCTACATTGAACTTTCTAAGTTGAACTTTCACCTTTCTCTCAACAAAATTCTCTGATGATAAGGATAGAAGTAGCTTACAAGATCCTTAACTCTTGTCTTTCGCATCTTACTGCACCTCTTTAGTTATGACATTCATTGACGGACCGTCTATATGTTTATTTTGTTAACATGACAACTCCACTGCCACCCTTTAACCCATAATGATATTTTAATATTTTGATTACATGTGTATTTTTGGATTACATGTGTAGTTGATTTCTAACCATTAATGAGTTGTGGCAAAACAAAAAGAATTGCAGAGCAGTTCCAAATAGCTCACTTTAGTCACAAGTTGAACCTTAATTCCTCTCCCCCTTGGCCCTTGTCGACCTTCCGAAAATGAAAGCAAGTAGTTTTATCTATTAGTTGTTAAACTGCCTAAGCAGAATGAAGAAACTACAGATCACAATGCTTGAACTGAATCTTTCTGCTTTGACACTCACTGCAGGAAATTCATTCACTAGAAGCCCAGCTGGAGGCTGCAAACTATGAAGCCATCAAATACTGCATGCACAAGTACCCTTATGATATCAGCTCGTTGTCTTGCTGTTCTTGGCGCAGTCTGTCCATGTGTGTGATCATGTTAGTGAGTACGACAAAACAGTCTGTGATTGTGCACCACCTCATCATCGCTTTCCCGAGGCCAGCCAGATCCTTCAACGACCCCTCCTTCCCCTTCCCCAACCCCCATGGCATTAATTATGATTTTCTACATAAGTATGACTTTGTAGCAGTATTTTAGCATCTGAATGTAGGTATAGGTTAGCGGTACATCATCATTGAGAAGAAAAAAAAAGTCAAAGCACACTAGAAATATTAACATGCTATTGAGAGCATATGTTTTTGTATGAATGTGCATGTATGTGTGTTCTCTTGAATGACTACAGAGTCAATAGGTATTAGATAAACTAGAGGCTGTGTAATGCTTTGGCGCGCCCCTGTGATGCTAATTATGGTTCCTAATTACATAGAAGGAATTGGAAATAAAGGCATGGATCGCAGTCCAGTTTAGACGTTGGCAGATCTCCTAGAATGTGGGCCCACTGTTGATTAGGAAATGGCATCAGGAAAGTATCTTTTGCTAGGCTTACTCATGACCTACCTCTCTTTCTTCCACATCACAGATAACTGTTCCCCATCTGGAATTCTTCTCCCCAGGTTTTTTCCTTCCTACCCTGCCTGCCAACCTCTTATCTGGAGGAGTAGATTCAAATTTCTTATTTTCCAGACTAATCCTCCGAGAGAGGCAGGCAGATCCCTAGTCGAATTTAGCATCGTATCACCTGACCGAGGAGATGTCTGACAAGTGATTGGTCTTGCTGAAGACGACAACAACAGCTCAGTGGATTTGGACAATGGAAGAAGGTCTCTTATCCTCTTTATGCTATGGCATGGTTGTTCGCTTTCTATATGTTTCTAACTGCCTTACCTGCCATACAGGAACCTCATCACCTATTTTACCATCTTAACAGTTAACAGTCTTCATTTTGGAGCTGGTCACCCACTAAGTTAGGTCATAGATTTAACATGGGTGTGCTAAGCTGATGCAGTGAAATACACAAACTCATACAATAAATAAAAAGTACGGTAGTCGATAGATATACTGCATCACATGATTCTGGTTCATCGAGTTATTTTCAGAGCATAGTGTTAGGTTGTTCTGTCAAGCTCATACATTCATGATCATCACACATGTATAGGAATATACTGAGAATTCACCTGCAACACTTAATAATTGGTGTTTTTCAAGTCCTGGGATGATGAGTATAGTTCTATGCAATTTGTGGATCGAAAGTCTACTCATGTCAAAACCCCATCATGAGTTCTCCGTTTCTCTATTTTATGTCAATTACATCAGAATTGATCTTTATATGAGAAATCCACGGTAGGCAAGCAGGCTACCTTTTTCGACAAAGGGTGCATTTTATTAGCTCATGGTGAAGCATCAAGAGGATACAAACACAACAAACACACACCCGGCCTATTTTTTTGGAACATAGACGCTAGAAGCGTCCGGCTTTAAATTAATAAAGCCACAAGGCAGCATCCACACATAGTTTTAAACGTTACACACCAATAAGACATAAGTTCCTCGGGCTCGACGTCCCGGCATAAGCTAAGCAACATGCAGTTTAAGGATCACAAAAGCGGAGCAAAGCATAAAGCTCATCGCAAAAGACTCAAGCTACCGTTCCTCCTTGTCGCGTCTTCACCATGGTCAGCTTGATCTGCTCCATAATCTCGGTCATGCGGTCCTCATCACGCGTCTTCCCCAATGACGCCCAAGCCTGTAAAATAATGTGGCATTTGAAGATAATATCAGCTGGGTGGGCAGGGAACTTGTGTTCTATTTTGACTTTGTTCCGAACCGACCAAAGAGACCATAACAGCGCCCCTACGCATCGCCAAACTACCCTTGCATTGGCACCCCTCTGTGCCGAAAGCAAGGTCAACAGGTCATCGCTAGACTGAGGGTTCCAATTCTGCTTGAAAGCGTCCCTAACCACACTCCACGCAAATCTAGCAAGAAAACACCCGAAGAACACGTGGTTTGTGTTTTCCCCTAAACCGCAAATGGCACATGTTCCGTCTACCGGCCCGTTTCATTTGGCCACGTTATCCGAGGTTGGAAGACGGTTGCGGAACAATTGCCACATAAATTTTTGATCTTTAGGGGAATGCTGGCCTTCCATAGCCCCCTAGCCATGTCTAGCGCGTTGCCCTCAGTCAACTTATCGTATAGAGATTTAACCGTGAACTTCCGGGAGGAGGTAAGCTTCCATGCAATTGTGTCAGTCTCTTGGCTAAGGTTCCGCCCTTCAAGGTCGGCCACCAGCGCGGCCCAGCTAGCGGCCTCCCCTGCCTCTAGTGCCCGAAAGAAAGTAATCGCCGAAGGGTGTACTCTCGGGGCGTCAGCCACCAGAATGTTAGTGTTCGTGGCAAGTTGGTATAGCTCCGGATGGGTTTGCCACAATGGTGCTGGACCCCACCAAAAGTCAAACCAAAACCGCATGAACGTGCCATTGTTAACACAGGAGCTCCAACTGAGAAGGCCGGTCTCACCGCTTGGATCCCATTCCAAAACACCGAGCCATTGGTTTTGGCCTTGAATAAATTTCCATCCGGGAAGTATTTCGCCCGGAGGATATCTGCCCAGAGTCCCGACTCATTTTGGGCGAGGCGCCACCACCACTTGGTGAGCAAGGCAACATTCATGAGCTTAGAATTCGTAATGCCCAAGCCTCCGAACTTTTTTGGTCTGCACACCGCAGCCCATTTCACCAAGTGGTATTTGCGTTTGGTCCCGGTTCCTTCCCAAAAGAACCGAGATCGCGGAGTATCAAGCTTAGCGTGGACACCATCCGCGAGAAGGAACATCGCCATTGTGAATAGTGGGAGAGAGGACATGTTCGAATTGGTCAGGATCAACCTAGCTGCCGAAGACATAAACCTACCTCTCTACGGGCTCACTCGGTTGGCCACTGTTGGAGAACGTTGCAGAAAATTAAAAATTTTCCTACTGTTTCACCAAGATCCATCTATGAGTTCATCTAGCAACGAGTCATGGGAGAGTGATTGCATCTACATACCACTTGTAGATCACGTGCGGAAGCGTTCAATGGAACGGGTATGATGGAGTCGTACTCGCCGTGATTCAGATCACCGATGACCTAGTGCTGAACGGACAGCACCTCCGCGTTCAACACATGTACGGAGCGGATGACGTCTCCTCCTTCTTGATCCAGCAAGGGGAAGGAGAGGTTGATGATGATCCAGCAGCACGACGGCGTGGTGGTGGATGCAGCAGAACTCCCAGCAGGCTTCGCTAAGCAACCACGGGAGGAGGAGGAGGTGTTGCAGGAGGAGGGGAGGCGCCGGGGCTTATGGGTCGGCCACCCCTCCCTCCCCTCCCTTTATATAGGTGCAAGAGAGGGGAGGGCGCAGCCTGCCCCTTCCTCCAAGGAAGGGTGCGGCCAAGAGGGGGAGGAGTCCATCCTCCCAAGGCACCTCTGAGGTGCCTTCCCCTTTAGGACTCTCCCCTTTTCTTATATCTTGGCGCATGGGCCTCTTGGGGCTGGTGCCCTTGGCCCATATAGGCCAAGTCGCACCCCTACAGCCCATGTGGCCCCCGGGCAGGTGGACCCCGGTGGACCCCGGACCCTTTCGCACTCCGGTACAATACCGATAACGCGAAACTTTTCCGGCGACCAAAATAAGACTTCCTATATATAAATCTTTACCTCCGGACCATTCCGAACTCCTCGTGACGTCCGGGATCTCATCCGGACTCGAACAACATTCGGTTTGCTGCATACTCATATTCATACAACCCTAGCGCCACCGAACCTTATGTGTAGACCCTACGGGTTCGGAGACATGCGACATGACCGAGACGGCTCTCGGGCAATAACCAACAGCGGATATGGATATCCATGTTGGCTTCTACATGCTCCTCGATGATATCATCGGATGAACCACGATGTCGAGGATTCAATCAACCCAGATACTATTCCCTTTGTCAATCGGTATTTTACTTGCCCGAGATTCGATCGTCGGTATCCCAATACCTCGCTCAATCTCGTTGCCGGCAAGTCGCTTTACTGCATCAGTAATGCATGATCCCGTGACCAAACACTTGGTCACTTTGAGCTCATTATGATGATGCACTACCGAGTGGGCCCAAGTGATACCTCTCCGTCATATGGAGTGACAAATCCCAGCCTCGATCCGTGTCAACCCAAGACACTTTTGGAGATACCGTAATGCACCTTTATAGTGTTGGGGAACGAGCAGAAATTCAAAATTTTCCTACGTGTCACCAAGATCTATCTATGGAGAAACCAGCAACGAGGGAAGGAGAGTGCATCTACATACCCTTGTAGATCGCTAAGCGAAGCGCTCAAGTGAACGGGGTTGATGGAGTCGTACTCGTCGTGATTCAGATCACCGATGATCAAGTGCGAACGGACGGCACCTCCGCGCTCAACACACGTACAGCCGGTGACGCCTCCCACGCCTTGATCCAGCAAGGAGAGAGGGAGAGGTTGAGGAAGACTCCATCCAGCAGCAGCACAACGGCATGGTGGTGATGGAGGGCGTGGCAATCCAGCAGGCTTCGCCAAGCACCAAGGGAGAGGAGGAAGAGAGAGGGGGCTGCGCTGGAGAGGGAGGCTCTCGTGTGTTATGGGCAGCCCTGTGGCCTCATATATATAGGGAAGGAGGGCTGCGCCCCTCTAGGGTTTCCACCCCTAGGGGGCGGCCAGCCCTAGATGGGACTTGGGGCGGCCAAGGGGGAGGAGTGCCTCCCAAGTCAAGTGGAGGCCCTCCCTTAGGGTTTCCCCCTCCCATGCGCATGGGCCTTGGGGGCTGGTTCCTGGCCCATTATGGCTAGGGCGCCCCCCACAGCCCATGCTACTGTATTGGACGTGGTGGAACAATTTCCGGACCTCCGGACCCCTCCGAATCCTCCGGAACCTTCCGAAGCTTCCGGTACAATACCGAAAAACCCGAACTTTTCCTAACCCGAACAACAACTTTCCATATATAAATCTTTACCTCCGGACCATTCCGAACTCCTCGTGACGTCCGGGATCTCATCCGGACTCAACAACATTCGGTAACCACATACAAGCTTCCTATATAACCCTAGCGCCACCGAACCTTAGTGTGTAGACCCTACGGGTTCGGGAGACAAGCGAGACATGACCGAGACGTTCTCCGGTCAATAACCAACAGCGGATCTGGATACCCATGTTGGCTCCCACATGTTCCACGATGATCTCATCGGATGAACCACGATGTCAAGGACTCAATCAATCCCGTATACAATTCCCTTTGTCTAGCGGTATTGTACTTGCCCGAGATTCGATCGTCGGTATCCCGATACCTTGTTCAATCTCGTTACCGCAAGTCTCTTTACTCGTTCCGTAACACATCATCCCGTGATCAACCCCTTGGTCACATTGTGCACATTATGATGATGTCCTACCGAGTGGGCCCAGAGATACCTCTCCGTCTACGGAGTGACAAATCCCGCCTCGATCCGTGTCAACCCAATGGTCACTTTCGGAGATACCGTAGTGCACCTTTATAGTCACCCGATTCGTTGTGACGCTTGATACACCCAAAGCACTCCTACGGTATCCGGAATTGCACGATCTCATGGTCTAAGGAAAAGATACTTGACATTAGAAAAGCTTTAGCATACGAACTACACGATCTTTGTGCTAGGCTTAGGATTGGGTCTTGTCCATCACATCATTCTCCTAATGATGTGATCCCGTTATCAATGACATCCAATGTCCATGGTCGGAAACCGTAACCATCTATTGATCAACGAGCTAGTTAACTAGAGGCTTACTAGGGACATGGTGTTGTCTATGTATCCACACATGTATTGCTGTTTCCGGTCAATACAATTATAGCATGAATAATAAACGATTATCATGAACAAGGAAATATAATAATAACTAATTTATTATTGCCTCTAGGGCATATTTCCAACAGTCTCCCACTTGCACTAGAGTCAATAATCTAGTTCACATCGCCATGTGATTAACACTGATAGGTCACATCGCCATGTGACCAACATCCAAAGAGTTTACTAGTGTCTTAAACTAGTTCACATCACCATGTGATTAAGTCTCAATGAGTTACGGGGTTTGATCATGTTTTGCTTGTGAGAGAGGTTTTAGTCAACGGTCCGAACCTTTCAGATCCGTGTGTACTTTGCAATTCTCTATGTCATATTGTAAATGCTGCTTTCACGCTCCACTTGGAGCTATTCCAAATGGTTGCTCCACTATACGATCCGGTTTGCTTCTCGAGTCACTCGGATAGGTGTTAAAGCTTGCATCGACGTAACCCTTTACGCCGAACTCTTTATCACCTCCATAATCGAGAAACATGTCCTTATTTACTCCAAGGACAATTTTGACCGCTGTCCAATGATCTATTCTGGATCATTCTTGTACCCCTTAGTCGACTCATGGCAAGGCACACTTCCGGTAAGCGGTAAACAAGATAGCATACTATAGAGCCTACGTCTAAAGCATAGGGGACGACCTTCGTCCTTTCTCTCTTTTCTGCCGTGGTCGAGCTTTTAACTCTTAACCTCATACCTTACGATTCAGTGCAAGAACTCCTTCTTTGGTGATCCATCTTGAACACTTTCAAGATTATGTCAAGGTATGTGCTCATTTGAAAGTACTATTGAGCGCTTTTGATCTATCCTCATAGATCTTGATGCTCAATGTTCAAGTAGCTTAATCCAGGTTTTCACTTGAAAACACTTTTCAAATAACCCTATATGCTTTACAGAAAATTCTACATCATTTCGATCAACAATATGTCAACAACATATACTCATCAAAATTCTATAGTGCTCCCACTCACTTCTTTGGAAATACAAGTTTCTCATAACCTTTGTATACACCCAAAATCTTTGATCATCTCATCAAAGCGCACATTCCAACTCCGAGATGCTTACTCCGGTCCTTAGAAAGGATCATTTGGAGCCAGCATACCTTTTAGCATCCTTAGGATCGACAAAACTTTTCCGATTGTATCACATACAACCTTTCCTTACGAAAACCGGTAAGGAAACTCATTTTGACATCCATCCGCCAGATTTCATAAATGCAGCTTATGCTAACATGATTCCGACGGACTTAAGCATCGCTACGAATGAGAGAATCTCATCATAGTCAACTCCTTGAACTTGTGAAAACTCTTTGCCACAAGTCGAGCTTCATAGAAGGTGACATTACCGCCCATGTCCGTCTTCTTCTTAAAGATCCATTCATCTCAATGGCTTGCCGATCATCGGCAAGTCCACCAAAGTCCATGCTTTGTTTTGATACATGGATCCTATCTCGGATTTCATGGTTTCTAACCATTTGTCGGAATTTGGGCCCACCATCGCTTCTCCATAGCTCGAGGTTCATTGTTGCTAGCAACATGACCTTCAAGACAGGATTGCTGTACCACTCAAGTAGTACGCATCCTTGTCACCCCACGAGGTACGGTAGTGACTTGATCCGAAACTTCATGATCACTATCATTATCCCGATACCTTGTTCAATCTCGTTACGGCAAATCTCTTTACTCGTTCCGTAACACATCATCCGTGATCAACCCCTTGGTCACATCAGTGCACATTACATGATGTCCCTACAGAGTGGGCTCGGAGATACCTCTGCTTTTGCGGGTGACAAATCCGATCTCGATCCGTACCAACCCAACAGACACTTCGGAGATACCCAGTGCACCTTTATAGTCACCCGATTCGTTGTGACGCTTAAGTACAATTCCTGCATTCTCACGGTGTCCGGGAGGTGCACGATCTCATGGTCTCAGGAAAAGATACTTGACATTAGAAAAGCTTTTAGTATTTGAACTACGATCTTTGTGCTAGGCTTAGGATTGGGTCTTGTCCATCACATCATTCTCCTAATGATGTGATCCCCTTATCGCTTTACATCCAATGTCCATGGTCGAGGAAACCGTAACTATCTATTCATCCACCAGCTAGTCAACTAGAGGCTTACTAGGGACATGGTGTTGTCTATGTATCCACACATGTATCTGCTTTCTATCAATACAATTATAGCATGGATAATAAGCGATTATCATGAACAAGGAAATATAATAATAACTAATTTATTATTGCCTCTAGGGCATATTTCCATGAGTCTCCCACTTGCACTAGAGCTATTAATTCAGTTCACATCGCCATGTGATTAACAATTGATAGGTCACATCGCCATGTGACCAACATCAAAGAGCTTACTGGTAATCATAAACCTGTTCACATCACCATGTGATTAAGACTCAATGAGTTACGGGGTTTGATCATGTTTTGCTTGAGAGAGGTTTTAGTCAGCGGTGCGAACCTTTCGGATCCGTGTGTACTTTACAATTCTCTATGTCATATTGTAAATCTGCTTTCACGCTCCATTGAGCTATTCCAAATAGTTGCTCCACTATCGTATCCGGTTTGCTTCTCGAGTCACTCGGATAGGTGTTAAAGCTTGCATCGGCGTAACCCTTCGCCGAACTCTTTATCACCTCCATAATCGAGAAACATGTCCTTATTTACTCCAAGGACAATTTTGACGCTGTCCAATGATCCATTCTGGATCATTCTTGTACCTTGTCGACTCATGGCAAGGCACACTTCGAGTGGTACAGATAGCATACTATAGAGCCTACGTCTAAAGCATAGGGCGACCTTCGTCCTTTCTCTTTTCTGCCGTGGTGAGCTTTAACTCTTAACTTCATACCTTACATTCAGGCAAGAACTCCTTCTTTGGTGATCCATCTTGAACACTTTCAAGATTATGTCAAGAGTATGTGCTCATTTGAAAGTACTATTGAGCGTTTTGATCTATCCTCATAGATCTTGATGCTCAATGTTCAAGTAGCTTAATCCAGGTTTTCACTTGAAAACACTTTCAAATAACCCTATATGCTTTCAGAAAATTCTACATCATTTCGATCAACAATATGTCAACAACATATACTCATCAAAATTCTATAGTGCTCCCACTCACTTCTTTGGAAATACAAGTTTCTCATAAACTTTGTATACACCCAAAATCTTTGATCATCTCATCAAAGCGCACATTCCAACTCCGAGATGCTTACTCCAGGTCCTTAGAAAGGATCACTGAGCCAGCATACCTTTTAGCATCCTTAGGATCGACAAAACTTTTCGATTGTATCACATACAACCTTTCCTTAAATCGGTAAGAAACTCATTTTGACATCCATCGCGATTTCATAAATGCAGCTATGCTAACATGATTCCGCGGACTTAAGCATCGCTACGAATGAGAGAATCTCATCATAGTCAACTCCTTGAACTTGTGAAAACTCTTGCCACAAGTCGAGCTTCATAGAAGGTGACATTACCGCCCATGTCCGTCTTCTTCTTAAAGATCCATTCATCTCAATGGCTTGCCG
Source organism: Aegilops longissima (assembly GCA_021605205.1). Lineage (NCBI taxonomy): Eukaryota > Viridiplantae > Streptophyta > Magnoliopsida > Poales > Poaceae > Aegilops > Aegilops longissima. The sequence goes on from CM038680.1 coordinate 460,844,328, forward strand.
ATCATCGAGCAAGTCCACCAAAGTCCATGCTTTGTTTTGATACATGGATCCTATCTCGGATTTCATGGTTTCTAACCATTTGTCGGAATTTGGGCCCACCATCGCTTCTCCATAGCTCGAGGTTCATTGTTGCTCAGCAACATGACCTTCAAGATAGGATTGCTGTACCACTCGAGTAGTACGCATCCTTGTCACCCACGAGTGTACGGTAGTGACTTGATCCAAACTTCATGATCACTATCATAAGCTTCTACTTCAATTGGTGTAGGTGCCACGGAACAACTTCCCGTGCCCTGCTACACACTAGTTGAAGTGACGGTTCAATAACCTCATCAAGTCTCCACCATCCTCCCACTCAACTTTTCGAGATGAACTTTTCCTCGAGAAGGACCCGATTCAAGAAACAATCCCTATTGCTTTCGGATCTGAATTAGGAGGTCTACCCAACTGTTTTGGGTGTCCTATGAAGATGCATTTTATCCGCTTTGGGTTCGAGCTTATCAACCTGAAACTTTTTCACATAAGCGTCATAGCCCCAAACCTTTAAGAAATGACACTTAGGTTTCTCTAAACCATAGTTCATACGGTGTCATCTCAACGGAATTACGTGGTGCCCTATTAAAGTGAGTGCGGTTGTCTCTAATGCCTAACCCATGAACGATAGTGGTAATTCGATAAGAGACATCATGGTACGCACCATATCCAATAGGGTGCAACTATGATGTTCGGACACACCATCACACTATGGTATTCGCGGTATTAATTGTGAAACAATTTCCACTATGTCTTAATTGTGTGCCAAAACTGAACTCAGATATTCATCTCTATGATCATATCATAGACATTCTATCCTCTTGTCACGAAGATCTTAAACTTCACTCTGAAATTACTTGAATCATTCAATAATTCAGACTTGTGTTTCATCAAGCAAATATACTCAACATCTACTCGAATCATCCGTGAAGAACATAACGATATTCACTTTGCATGCCTCAAAGACTCATTGGACCTGCACATCAAAATGTGTTACTTCCAACAGTTGCTACCTTGTTCCATCTTATCTGAAACCGAGGCTTTTTCACATCTTGCCCATGTGGTATGTTTTGCATATCTCAAGTGATTCAAAATCAAGTGAGTCCAAATGATCCATCTGCATGGAGTTTCTTCATGCGTATACACCAATAGACATGGTTCACATGTCTCAAACTTTTCAAAAACGAGTGAGTCCAAAGATCCAACAACATGGAGCTTCTTCATGCGTTTTACACCAATATGACTTACATGGCAGTGCCACAAGTAAGTGGTACTATCATTACTATCTTATATCTTTTTGGCACGAAAATGTGTATCACTATGATCGAGATTCAATAAACCATTTATTTAGGTGCAAGACCATTGAAGGTATCATTCAAATAAACAGAGTAACCATTATTCTCCTTAAATGAATAATCAGATTGATAGACATAATCCAATCATGTCTATGCTCAACGCAAACACCAAATGATAATTATTCTGGTTTAATACTAATCTTGATGGTAGAGGGAGCGGCGATGTTTGATCATATCAACCTTGGAAACAATTCCAACACATATCGTCACTCACCTTTAGCTAGTCTCCGCTTATTCTGTAGCTTTTATTTCGAGTTACTAACATTTAGCAACCGAACCGTATCTAATACCCGGTGCTACTAGGAGTACTAGTAAAGTACACATTAACATAATGTATATCAAATATACTTCTATCGACCTTGCCTGCCTTCTTATCTACCAAGTATCTAGGGTAATTCTACCCAGTGGCTGTTCCCTTATTACGAAGCACTTAGTCTCGGGTTTGGGTTCAACCTTGGGTTTCTTCACTGGAGCAGCAACTGATTTGCCGTTTCATAAAGTGTCCCTTCTTGCCCTTGCCCTTCTTGAAACTAGTGGTTTCACCAACCATCAACAATTGATGCTCCTTCTTGATTTCTACTTTCGCGGTGTCAAACATCACGAATACCTCAAGGATCATCATATCTATCCCTGATATGTTATAGTTCATCACAAAGCTATAGCAGCTTGGTGGCAATGACTTTGGAGAAACATCACTATCTCATCTGGAAGATTAACTCCCACTCGATTCAAGTGATTGTTGTACCCAGACAATCTGAGTACAAGCTCAACGATTTAGCTTTTCTCCCTTTGTAGGTTAAGAAAATCGTCGGAGGTCTCATACCTCTTGACGTGGGCACGAGCCTGAAATCCCAATTTCAGCCCTCGAAACATCTCATATGTTCCGACGTTTCAAAATGTCTTTGGTGCCTCAACTCTAAACCGCTTAACGAACTATCACGTAGTTATCAAAACGTGTATGTCCGATGTTCGCAACATCCACAAACGACGTTTGGGGTTCAGACAACTGCGAGCTGCATTAAGGACATAAGCTTTCTACTGTCCGCATAATCGCTACTTTCAACTTTCAACTATATTTTCTCTAGGAACATATCTAAACAAGGAACTAAAGCGTGAGCTTACGACATAATTTGCAAACGGTCTTTTGACTATGTTCAGGATAATTAAGTTCATCTTATGAACTCCCACTCGATAGACATCCCTCGGTTATCTAAGTGATTACATGATCCGAATCAACTAGGCCGTGTCCGATCAACACGTGAGACGGACTAGTCATCATCGGTGAACATCTTCATGTTGATCGTATCTACTATACGACTCATGCTCGACCTTTCGGTCTCCGTGTTCCGAGGCCATGTCTTCACATGCTAGGCTCGTCAAGTTAACCTAAGTGTTTTGCGTGTGTAAATCTTGCTTACACCTTGTATGTGAACGTAAGAATCCATCACACCCGATTACACGTGGTGCTTAGAAGCTGACGAACTGTAGCAGACGGTGCACGCTTAGGGAGAACACTTCTTGAAATTTGGTAAGGGATCATCTTATTTACTACCGTCGTTCTAAGTAAACAAGATGCATAAACATAATAAACATCACATGCAATTATATAGTAGTGACATGATATGGCCAATATCATATTGCTCCTTTGATCTCCATCTTCGGGCTCCATGATCATCATTGTCACCGCATGACACCATGATCTCCATCATCATGATCTCCATCATTGTGTCTTCATGAAGTTGTCTCGCCAACTATTACTTCTACTACTATGGCTACCGTTAGCAATAAAGTAAAGTAATTACATGGCGTTGTTTAATGACATCGCAGGTCATACAATAAATTAAAGACAACTCCTATGGTCCGCCGGTTGTCATACTCATCGACATGCAAGTCGTGAATCCTATTACAAGAACATGATCAATCTCATACATCACATATCATTCATCACATTCTTCTTGTCCATATCACATCACATATCATACCCTGCAAAAACAAGTTAGATGTCCTCTAATTGCTGTTTGCATGTTTTACGTGGCTGCTATGGGTTCTAGCAAGAACGTTTCTTACCTACGCAAAACCACAACGTGATATGCCAATTGCTATTTACCCTTCATAAGGACCCTTTTCATCGAATCCGTTCGACTAAAGTGGGAGACGGCACCGCTAGCCACCTTATGCACCAAGTGCATGTCGATCGGTGGAACCTGTCTCACGTAAGAGTACGTGTAAGGTCGGTCCGGGCCGCTTCATCCCACAATACCGTCAAACAAGATTGGACTAGTAACGGTAAGCATATTGAACAAAATCAACGCCCACAACTACTTTGTGTTCTACCGTGCAAAGAATCTACGAATAGACCTAGCTCATGATGCCTTTGGGGGAGCGAAATTCAAAATTTTCCTCGTGTCACCAAGATCTATCTATGGAGAAACCAGCAACGAGGGAAGGAGGTGCATCTACATACCCTTGTAGATCGCTAAGCGAAGCGTTCAAGTGAACGGGGTTGATGGAGTCGCACTCGTGATTCAAATCACCGAGATCAAGTGCGACGGACGGCACCTCGCGTTCAACACACGGACAGCCCGGTGGCGCCTCCCCGCCTTGATCCAGCAAGGAGAGAGGAGAGGTTGAGGAAGACTCCATCCAGCAGCACACAGCGGCATGGTGGTGATGGAGGCGTGGCAATCCCGCAGGGCCGCCAAGCACCAAGGGAGAGGAGGAGGAGGAGGGTGGCTGCCTGAGAGGGAGGCTCTCGTGTGTATGGGCAGCCCGGGCCTCATATATATGGGAAGGGAGGCTGCGCCCCTCTAGGGTTTCCACCCCTAGGGGCGGCCAGCCTAGATGGGACTTGGGGGCCAGGGGGAGGGCCTCCCAAGTCAAGTGGAGGCCCTCCCTTAGGGTTTCCCTCCATGCATGGGCCTTGGGGGCTGGTTCCCTGGCCCATTATGGCTAGGGCGCCCCACAGCCCATGCTACTGTATTGGACGTGGTGGAACAATTTCCGGACCTCGGACCCTCCGGAATCCTCGAACCTTCGAAGCTTCGGTACAATACCGAAAAACCCGAACTTTTCCGAACCCGAACAACAACTTTCCATATATAAATCTTTACCTCCGGACCATTCCGAACTCCTCGTGACGTCGGGATCTCATCCGGGACTCGAACAACATTCGGTAACCACATACAAGCTTCCTATATAACCCTAAGCGTCACGAACCTTAGTGTTAGACCCTACGGGTTCGGAGACATGCGACATGACCGAGGCGTTCTCGGTCAATAACCAACAGCGGATCTGGATACCCATGTTGGCTCCACATGTTCACGATGATCTCATCGGATGAACCACGATGTCAAGGACTCAATCAATCCCGTATACAATTCCCTTTGTCTAGCGGTATTGTACTTGCCGAGATTCGATCGTCGGTATCCCGATACCTTGTTCAATCTCGTTACCGGCAAGTCTCTTTACTCGTTCCGTAACACATCATCCGTGATCAACCCCTTGGTCACATTGTGCACATTATGATGATGTCCTACGAGTGGGCCCAGAGATACCTCTCCGCTCACGGAGTGACAAATCCGTCTCGATCCGTGTCAACCCAATGGTCACTTCGGAGATACCTGTGTGCACCTTTATAGTCACCCAGTTATGTTGTGCGTTTGATACACCAAAGCACTCCTACGGTATCCAGGAATTGCACAATCTCATGGTCTAAGGAAAAGATACTTACATTAGAAAAGCTTTAGCATACGAACTACGATCTTTGTGCTAGGCTTAGGATTGGGTCTTGTCCATCACATCATTCTCCTAATGATGTGATCCCGTTATCAATGACATCCAATGTCCATGGTCGGAAACCGTAACCATCTATTGATCAACGAGCTAGTTAACTAGAGGCTTACTAGGGACATGGTGTTGTCTTTATT